>CM022877.1:9250796-9283624 GCA_012654025.1 Pachypsylla venusta | reverse complement strand
CATGAACATCATTTATGAATTGTTTTTTTTTTTAATTTGGCTTAAAAAAATATTTTCATAAAAATAAAATTTAAATAAAATTGAATTAAAAAACGATGGAAACAGTTCAATTCACTGTTCGCCCTTTTGGTCTTCTGTTTAGCAAACTATTTAACATAGCATTAAGTGGGGGTATTCCAATGTATGCCAGTGCATTAATCCCACCACTCTCGAAGAGCATTGATTAATTATGTAAATTAGTTTATTCTCTATTTTACAAAATTAGTATTGAAAAAAATAATTTGTGTCCGAACATTTGTACAATGACCTGAATAAGTTACAAGTAGATATTCAAATTAGCCAGAAGTAACAAGTTCTCACCACCACAAAAGAATTTAAAACTTACCTACCTACAATTAGAGTCACGAAATCTTTTCAAATCCAAACTAGTACTTCAAACCCCCTCATCAAATATTCAGTTTACATTTTTAATTTTTTTCTGTGAAAAGTATACTTGAAACAAAGTGTCCATTCTTTATGAGAATGGACAGTGCGGTGAACGTAAACTATGGTTATACTAATACTTAGATCTAAGAAGAAAGAGTACAAACCAGTCAAATATCTCTTCTTCTTTAACTTCACCCTTTCCCATTCTTTCTATTGGGGGTCGGCGCTGCCTTCCTCAATTATACCATGACACAACCCTCTGTTCGGTGCCCAATCTCTCCAGCTGTAACCCTTTCGTGGCACGGTAACCACAGTATCAATAGAAACTGCGTAGAAACTCGCTTTTTGCTGATGATCTCTNGATGCCACCCCCTCATCACCAAACCTTCTGTATTTACACGGGCTTAGGACCGTCACCTAATAAAGCTGGCTTGCTCCCCCTGGTGGGGAGCAAGCCAGCTGTTTGAATAACCAGTGAAATCTTTATTGCCCGCGAATTATTTGATTTAATTACCTAACTTGTGGTAGTGAATGCTGGACCCTCCATAAACCTTACTCAAATTAGATGCATACAACCGAGATGAGGATGCTCAGATGGATTGCGGGAGTGACACTTAAAGACAGAATTGAAAACAGATATATCAAAGGAGTTATAGGAGTAACAGCAATTACAGAAAAGGTAGATGAAAAACAAATGCGATGATACGGGCATGTAAAGAGAAGACACCCCGAACACTTGGTAAATCAGACAATGAAATATCCACTTGTTGCTCCAAGACGAAAAGGAAGACCTAAAAGCAGATGGATCAAACAACAAGAAAAAAGACTGTCTCAAGAAGAAATCAATCCAGAGGATATCCACAATAGAAGAGTATACAATCTTCGAACAAGAAGAGCCGACCCGAAAACGTAAATCGTTGACATGGACAAGGCAAGGGAGATATAAGTACCTAACCAAATCATGTCCGATTCTCTTCAGTAATCACCCGAATTGAATGGGTTCGAAAAAGACCCAAGTTGGACTACCGAAATGACGGGGTAGGCACATATTGATCTTTGGTCGGAAAAAAAACTTCGTACTAGAACCAATCGTCAGTGAAGTCCTTTGGGTATAGATGGACTCCCCATTCCACCGAAAAAGAAGTGATAGATAAGTTGAGCCTGCATTGCTGCCTATAGTTTGAATTTGGCCCCTTCGGTGTACAGATATTCTGTAAAAAAAATGCTCACTATCGTCCTTAATATAGACGTCCGCTGAAGAACTTAGTGACGCAATTTCATGAGCCGTCAATTATGTTATCAATTCAAAATTTCAGACAAAAGAAAATGTGGGACAATATAAATTTAATTCTGTAAAAGTTAAAATAAGTCGTGAAAGATGGTGGTGGGGGGAGGGAGGGGAAATCTAAAGGCGGGCGAGGGGGAAATCTAAAAGTTTCAAATCCAATTTAGTGGTTTCATATTTTCTGTCACTTGTCATTTTCTTTCCTTTTCATTCCAAGTCAGTTTCAAAGTTTTCTCAGTGGAAATAAACTTACAGAGTGGCCTAACTAGAGCAGAACGTTTCTCTCCCGTGTGGTACATACATATAAATTGTAGTGTTCCCATTACGAACGTTTTTTATCGACGGGAATTTCGCAAAGTTTAATATTGACAAAGCGTCTTGTCATTTGAAAACTTGACGAAAGGAAAAGTTGTCGATGATCAAGTGGAATTTGTTATTAAAAGAAAACACAAAATTAAACATAAAATAAAAATGAATAGTGAAGAAATTGATCTATTGCCTCTATATTCTATAAAACTGTGTTTAGTTATATTTGTTTAGTGTTGAAAACAATTCTCCAGCAGCCCGAAATGTGATACCGTTGTGGCAGAATTTACACACAAACTATTCCGAACCTTCAAATTATTTTTTTATTTATTATTAAACTGATTGCAGTTCTCTATTGAGACTGATTGCAATCATCACTGCGACCTTTATTGTGACCAGTATTTCCAGGAAGTGGGGATGGAGTTAGAATCGAACTAACAGTCTCCTGTTTATGAATCCACCGCCTCAACCAACCGAGTTATTGTGGCTGTTTCTAATTCTTGATTCTTACATATTTTGTGGTAGAAATCATATAGCGTAAACCTGACGATGTTCCATTATAACTATAACACCCTGTAAGTCAGAATATGGGATTAAAATATAAAAAAAAACTTTCCAAGTTGACAACACGTTCATAACCAAACTTTGGGTTCTTTTTTTATGGAAAATGCCACATCACGAGAAGGGGCTCAAAATGGAGGAAGAAGATTAAAAATATGGCGTTCTTTCATATAAAAAAAAATATGGTGCTGGCATTTATATGCGAATTTGAAACTTTTTCCAGTTCTGGTGAGGGTGGGTATATCCATGCAGATATTGATTTCGGTGTGGAAAGAGGACCTTCAGTGTGTTAGTGCAACCAGAAGAAGTAGTACACAATCATCTTCCCATCTGTTGATATCCGGATGACCTGCGAATCCAATTCCGGTCAAGGGTTATCATGAGCTTTTCGCTAACCTCTTACCAACCTCTTTCCTTTTCTTTTTTTTGTCTGTGGGAAAGTCAGTGTACCAACTGCCTTTGCGCAGGTATATCTTACCATTTAGCCTGTAATTTTACCGCTGGAGCCGAGTTATCACCTCTTATTTGGTGATAACTCGTTCCAGTTGAACTTTTGATTTCTATGCTTTCCTTATTTCGTATCTGCATACTAAAAGGAACTCATGTTCCAAAATTCAAGTTACGTTGATTATGAGTCAGTCAGTGTTCTCACTGGGATTTTGTTTTATCTGTATGGAAGAAGATAACATTCTGAATCTAGCCCTTGCACTTCTGAAGCATGTTACTTTCTTCATTACATTGATTATGAGTCAGTCAGTATACTAACTGGGCTTTGGTTTTATGTATATGGAAGAAGATAAGTCTCATTCTGAGTCTAGCCCTTGCACTACTGAAGCATGTTACTTTCTTCATTACATTGATTATGAGTCAGTCAGTATACTAACTGGGCTTTGGTTTTATGTATATGGAAGATGATAAGTCTCATTCTGAGTCTAGCCCTTGCACTACTGAAGCATGTTACTTTCTTCATTACATTGATTATGAGTCAGTCAGTATACTAACTGGGCTTTGGTTTTATGTATATGGAAGATGATAAGTCTCATTCTGAGTCTAGCCCTTGCACTACTGAAGCATGTTACTTTCTTCATTACATTGATTATGAGTCAGTCAGTATACTAATTGGGCTTTGGTTGTATATGGAAGATGATAAGTCTCATTCTGAGTCTAGCCCTTGCACTTCTGAAGCATGTTACTTTCTTCCTTACATTGAACGTCAATTATTTCCTGCATTAGGAAAAGTACCTCTACATTTTTCTTTTCATTATTTAAAACAAACTATATTGTTTGTGATGACACACCAGGATCCTTTCAGATGCTCAGGAGGGCGCTGCTCAGGAATGACTTGGTAAAACTGTTCAATAGCCTCTTCCTATTATATTGTCTATTGTACAAGTTCAATAGTCTAACCCAGAAACTCCTCAATGACATTGAAAAGAAATTCCACAAGAAGTTTATTCAGAGATTTTGTATTCGGCGTCCAAAATGTTGGTGGCAAGTTCCAACCATTCAGACATTATCGAGCTGGAGACATCAGCTTTAAAGAAAGTGAAAGTAGAGATTCTTGGGGGTGTTACCCACAAGAATCTGTACTTTTCACTTTCTTTAAAGGTATGTACAAGTGTCTCATAAACAGCCAAGACGGTATAAAACGTGGTATTCAGCCGTTATGGAAAAAAAATATTTTACTGTTCGATTAAATGNGTTATGGAAAAAGAAATTTTACTGTTCGATTAAATGAAATTGGGTTGGGCCAAAGTGGGTAGCCGATTTGAGGTTTCCAGCGAATGAACGGTCATCATTTATGCATTTGCATAAATGTTGACAATTAAAAAATTTAACTGCAGACAAAACTTATTTAGGGCCGTCTAAATCTCTCTTACGAGTATACCACCGTCGCTGTTGAAAAGGATGATGTTACAGTTGATTGATAAGGAGATAATGAAGAGCATTTTTTAGAGGTGTGCGCTTTGCTTCAATATTAATGTTCATAAACACCTCAATAACAAACAAACAACGCGCAATAACGTAATAAATCTTTGTTCTGGAATCAAACGACATATTAAATTATTCGTTCATGATGAAACAACACACAGATGATGTTGAAGGAAATGATGCACTGAATGCAGCAGAAAGATACAAGAAACTAGAATTCAGTGTGAATCATTTGTAAATAGGCGTTTCATTTCACATTTAAGACTTAAGACCTTTCTTTCGCCGGCTTTTAGAATAGGGGATCAAGTCCTTACTATTTCAGATATTTAAAGCAAGGTGGACCCTTACAAGTATGATTATCAGCCTCTAGATATTACATTCAAAAAAATACATTAAAAACTGGATTTTAGTATAAAGATTTTCTAATTATTGTGATGATGATATTGTAAATGACATCAAAAATAAAATTGTGGACGATATATCTCGTGGACCAAATTATATANACCCTGTAGATATTACATTTAAAAAAATTCATTAAAAACTCGATTTTAGTATAAAGATTTTCTAATTATTGTGATGATGATATTGTGAATGACACCAAAAATAAAATTGTGGACGATATACCTCGTGGACCAAATTATATAAAATAATTTGGAAATTCGTAGAAAGGTCACCAAAAAACAAAACAAAATTCTTTACCTCAATAAGGTTAGGTTAAAACGTAATCTTATTGAGGTAACGATTTTGAGGANTTACCTCAATAAGGTTAGGTTACGTTTTAACGTAAGTAACGATTTTGAGGACATGTCCTGTTAAAAATCTATATTTTGAATTCATGTCCGAACTCCAGTTATGAAACACACACTAAAGAAATAAAGACTTCTAACGTGATTCCTGTGACTATTGTGTTTACACCGCAAGAAATGAAAAATTATGTTTTTGTTAAATTCTTAAATTTCGTGATTTGTAAAGAAAATGTTCTACCAAAGTCATGACAAAGTTTGAAAATAATATCATTTAATTCTCTTGTTGGAGATGTTATTTCTTCTTGTTTTGAAGGAATTCCAAACAAAAGAATGATCAGAGAAATTCATAACATATACACTTATTCACAGTATTTACTTACCAAAAGTATACAACATTTTTGAACTTTGTCTATTTTTGTGTTGTTATTAAAGGGTCAAACCTATGCACAGTCCTCACGAAGTTTTTATATAGGGTTCCGTATTAGAAATGTTAAAATGGAATCCTATTATTACTAAGTGAATAAGCAGATATCTGCCTGCCGGTAGGAAATGTAAGTTTTCATTTTCATCGTATCAAATATTTCAAACGAGATACGGGGAAGATTAAATATCTTTAGCCATCACACGCGCTCTTAATTTGGTTCGGTGCCTCTGTAACTCTTTCCTGGCACGGCACCCCTAGCTTGCTTCTCACAGTATCCACATTAGAAACTGCGTAGAAAACCAATGATGGTCTCTCATCATCAAGGAGTTATGAGGTGTTAAAATCATAAACAAAAAATATCAAGTCACAAAAGACAATAAAAAATATTTTATTCTTGAATCATTTCAATATTAATTTAAAGAAATGAAAGGAACAATTGGAAATGAAATTCTGTACAGACCACCAAGAAACCAAGACTAAAGTTTATACTGTAACCAATGACATCGATCTAAACAAAACAAAGAATCAAACATCGAGCTTAATTAAAGACCCTGAAGATATTGCATTCAAATAATAATTGTAAATTCTTATCGTTGATTCCCATCAGATGCAATGTCTGTGAGTGATCTCCTCTATAAATAATAGTTCAACATTTGAAGTGGTTGAGATCCATTTCTAGATTCCCAAGGAATAGCACGATAAGAACAGACCACAGTAATCCTCTATTGTGTAGACTTAGAGATTCACCGCTATCGGCAATCGAAAGACAGAAAGGATAATCATAATTTCTTGGCATGGTGGGACTCAATATTTTGTAGACTATGAGCTTGACCGCTTTCGGCAGTTGAAAGACACATATGAGCATTATAATTTCTTGAAATAATGGCACACAAATTTCAGCACCTTATAGCATTGTATCAAAGTCTACAATATGTGTCCGTGCAATGGTCGCAGTATTTGAAACCGTAACTAGTTTAATATCTTACAACAAAATCAGGCATAGTTTTGATTGCTACTCTCCCAAAATTAAGATTTGATTAAATTGCAAATTTCAATTTTTATTTTAAAATTACTTTTTATGTACGTTCTATATTTGTAATTTGTGTTTAATGTTTATATACCTACCCAGCCGAACTTTGCTTGGTCTTCAGACTGCATTTTTTGTAACCTAACCCAATACTACTGCTCAAAAAAGTTGGATTTGATATAAAAACACAGAATGAAATTATAAACGTAACGTAACCAAATTAAAAGGTTTAGCTGGATTAGACTCAGCCTAATTTTGCGTGGTCTTTAACCCGCATTTTTTATAACCTAACCCAATACTGCTCAACAAACTTGGTATTTTTTTAAAAAAAAAGCGGATGACCTTATAAACGTAACCTAACCAAATCACCCATAGATCGGCGATCCTGTCAACGAGGCATGTTAATTTGTTATTTGATATTGATAAAATTCACATATTAAAACAAGTTTAGTAAAAATCGAACTAAAATTGGTAATCATACATTACGTCTCCCTCGCCGGTTCAAGCTCTTGAGAGAATATTATGAAGTGTTGACAAGTGAAACGGGGAAATTTTTCCATGGCGTCATCATTCTGCCTCTCTATAGCATAATTATTGCTTTCTAACTGCCCAAAAATTAAGAATAAGATTTCTCATTAGGGCTCCGCTCCTCTGTTCCATTAACCGAGCATCCCATTTTGAATTATCTTTTCCCCCTCAAACAAAATAGAGCCATGTTTCACAATAAAATCGGTCGAGTGTAAAATTTCAATGTTTTCTGTATGACATCTGAATGTGTTTATGTTTTCTACAAAACCATTGTATCCTATTCCACGTATTCGGTTGCATTCAAAAGAATATTTAAGTTAAACAATGTTTCAATTGTAAATCTTTAGACTCCCCTGTCTTTGTTGTGCAATTTAATATTTATACAAGATCACCCATTAGTATTTATCTACTAAATTATTATTTTAGTAACCAATTTTATCTTTCTCCGCAAAACACCTGCTAGTCCACAGAGCCCAAATTTCTATTTTCAGCCATTGGTCCGTGTGTGTCTTTCTGTCTGTCTTCCTATCAACAAAATATCTCAAAAGACTTGAAATTTGTATATAGGTATGTCATTTATGCTTAGGACACACCACGAAACTTTTGGTTCAAATCGAATCAACGGGGCTTTCCGCTTTTTATCGGTTTTCACGAATCCTGCCTAAAGAGAGAACGGTAAGAGCTAAAGTATGAAATTTGGTGCCTATGAATATTAGGGTTATGCTTGAAAACGGGACTTTTTATTAAGGCTGATATACCGTTGGCAGGTGCCAAAGACTGTGTGCCAAGTATTTGTATTCATCGAACAAGACAAATTCAACCATTCATGAGACATATTTTTTACAAACAGACGCGCACACCATGGCTTAAACTCGAGATTTGGGCTCTTGGGACCTCAAAACATGTTTTTAATTTGAAAACTGGACATAGAAAATTTCTGCCCATTACATTACAAAACTAGATGCGGAAAGTCGTGTGATGTTCACAATAGATTTTCAAAACTACGTCCATATGATTGAGAGATTGTTGTTTCCTCTAACCATTTCTTTATTAAAATTTTCAGTGACAATGACATTCTCTTCTGCACGTCTAACTTCTACCGTTGACAAAACATTGGCAATTGTTACAATTTTCTAGACTCTGGTAACATTGTACAGAAGCACAACACTGAACACCGATAAGAGCAGGAAGAGATTGCAAGATATAATTTGTTGGCTTCTTGCCTATCCTAAAGAATGCGACCTGGACAAGTTGTAAACAATAATGTTATGTATTGAATATTGATACATTGGATATGTCAAGCATGTGAAGAGATAATAAAGCTAATTAGATATAAAATAAAACTGATTGGCTCAATTGATTAATTAATTGTGCTATTATTAACTCGAATACATCTATCTTCTATGCTAGGTATATAATCTTATTTATATAACTATTATACATAATAGAGTGGAATTTTTATTTTACATTACATTATTTGATAACAATGAGCTAGTCTCCTGTTATGGAATGCAGAATGATTTGTAAAATTCTGTACTTTATCTTGTTTATTTAAAAAGTATATTTTGTATTATTTATATTTTGTTCTTTTTTGTAATTTTTGTAAAATTTTGTTTCTTTAAATATACTACAACTCAGGTTGTGAATTGCCTAAAAAAAATAACAAAGAGCTTTCCCAAATATGTGGCAGAGAACTTNAAAATAACAAAGAGCTTTCCCAAATATGTGGCAGAGAACTTGTGAGGGAAGAAACTACATTACGTGTCCGGCAACCAACAGTTCAAACTTTGTATTGCCACTGTTTCGCAACTTGTGTGGTACATTGTAGGTCTTCATTGGTACATTTCGTTTCCATCTTTCCACTAACATCATTGGGGCAGATTAATTTTGCATATTAAGACTCCTGTTCCTAATCTATCCCAAAGTCCTCCATATATGTATATGAAGAAAGTTAAGGACCCATCTGCTGGCATACCCCCCGTCGAAGGGGTGGGTAAGTCATTTCCGTCATTACAATCTTAATAAATAATACAATTTGTTTTCTTCCATTTTACGATGCCGGCTCGAATGCTAATTTCATCGAGCCTATCAGTCCCTCATATGTTATTTGTTCTACATTCATACAACATATTGTAACCTACAATTGTGTACACGGTCACATCATGCCACCATTGTAGCTATTAATATCACCAGACTTAATATTGCATCATCTAGAAAGGGTGTAGCCAAAACGAGTCTTGTGTCAAATGAATTGATCAAGATTGATGGTAACACAACATGAAGAAATGTTAAACTCAACATCATTAGGAAAATATTTATACAGTATAAGGGAAGTATTGATAGATAGAAAGGTTTCCGCACGCATATGTTTGTTAATGAGGCTGTTGACAGTAGAAAAGAAAACAAACTGAAACGGAAATTTGGGTCTCATCACCAAATATTATCTCCAAAAAAATGGGGATGAAGATTAGGACTATACCTTTATGATGTTTACCCTTTATTCCAAAAATTCGATTATTGTATGGATTTTTATATTTCAGCATGACCTTTCTTTGTGGTTAATATTTTTATTTATGCACATTTGTAGGATTCTGAAAAACGTCCAGAACTTTAGTCCTGTTTAGTTTGTTTTTTATATTGTACGAGGAATCCGTTTTTCATTTTAAGTTTGTAGGTTTAGTCATCACATCGTCAAGTTTCTGAGCTTCATATTGTTTAATCTTTTTATTTCGTTTAAGTTTGCGGTAACCATTTTGTTTAGTTTTACATGTTCAATTTCAATGTATATGTCCAGAATTGCTCAAAACTATATCTTATAACTACAATATCTACATCTATCTAGTTGTGGGAATTGTGGCTGGTAGCTAACATATCTTGCTAAATGGTGTCCGTTCTACTCATAACTTGATTTCCACCAGGTGATGTACCTTTTCATACTGATTACTGTAAAGCTACTTATACGTACTTGTAATGTTTCTATACATGTATTTAATCCTGTCTTTAGTTTTTTGTAATTCTTTTGTGCAATAAGATTATGATTACCTTATTCTTAATATGGCAAGCACCTCATTATACAAAACTCTTTATTTCTGCTGTTCTGAAAATAGTGCTCATTACCATGCATTGCATCGCATGATGATCATGTCTGCACTCTTCTCATCTTTCATATTTCTCCTAAAGTCATTTTCATCATACCACTTTAATAAAATTACCTTCTTCTTCTTCTGATCAAGTATTTTGTTTTTGTGCTATGATTACTTGGCCAGTGGCTGTTTGCATGTTTTCTATAAGTGCGCGGCTTATAAGATAATATGTAGATTGTATGTTGTGTGCCAATTTCATGTATTCTTAAATCATTTTCTAGATTATTTATCGTGTACTCTTATGTTAATACTTACTATAATTCAATATGAGGAATTATATCGGTGTTATTTTCAATCCAATGTACATGAATATGGAAATCGTACGTTTCTGCTTCAGGTTTCTTGGCAGTACCTGTTTTGTTATTGTCAAGATGTACAGAGCTGAGCTCAGCTGCGATGTTTAGTTGCATTAATAGAGTTTTGTAATAATAATATCTTTCTTGGCATTAAAGGTTGTTGATATTGTTTTTTCTTTTCTTTTTTTTGTACAGTCCTCCCCTTCTAGTGGGTATGACACTGACATTGCACACGAGAAAGGCAGAGTCGGAGATTATCGACATATATATTTTTGTTATTGTTGTTGAGTATTTCTATCTCTTCATGAATCTTTTATGTTAATCGTTATACAGATCTGATTCAAATCTTCTTCTTTAACAGCACCTTTTTCCAATTATATTTGGTGTCCGCATTTCCCTCCTTCATCATGTCATAACTTTATATCCTTTCTCTATCAGGTCTTCCTCTATCTTAACTTTGGTCTATCTCTTCTGAATGTACTGATAATACTGGACCCGTGTATGATAATGTATTAATAGTCCTTCTTTTTATTTTTGATTTCAGGTTAGTGTCATTCTGTCAATAGATAAAATCGGAAAATCAATTTATGTCGTCATTGGGTAGTATGGTTTATACCACCAAAAATTTCTCATTAAAACGGCCCTGTTGGGAATTAGTGTGAGTGATAGTAATTATTATTTTTATTTTTTTTGGCTAAAATAGTTCCTTATTGAGGCCATTCCCCATTTTAAGTCTTAAATCATATTCTTACTTCAGACCTTATAATCCAAAATAGCCGTTTTCTAAAAGACGTCATTTTAACCTCTGGTAGAAATACGAGATTTGGTTTTCCCTAACTACGGCACTGATGAAACTTTAAAGTTGGTATTTTTATCACTTATGTGGATGAAAAACCTTTTTTGAGCCTCTCTTAATGAATTTATACATCAAAATAAAATTCGGTTTTCGTTATACAAGGTGTAACAAGTTTTGGTTTTGAACCCCTCTGTCTTTGCCCCTGATTATTTTTTTGAAAAAATATAATGGGAATATTCCTTATTTTATTGGGACTTTTATTCTTCAAAAAAATATTTGTACCATTCCATTTAAATTTCCCGAGAAATCGACAATTTGTGTCAAAAAAGCCACTTCTGGGATTCGAACCTGAATACTGATATTACCATTCGAAATGCCATAGGCTCTTTTCTACCCCTAGAAACAAACAGAATTCAAAAATTCCAAGCGGTTCTCGAGTTTTTAGGGGTGGAACGTTTTTTAAAAAAACACCCTGTATAGCTATTCACAAATAAGGCAAACTTTGTTCTTTATGCAAAATACTCATCACCATGGAGATAGATGAGTCCCTGCTTAAAAACGATCTTTGTATCCAATTGTCAAATTCAGCTGACTTTCAAATCTCTTTCATTCAATTTAATTATTTCCGTGGAGACCCTAAAGTAAGGATAAATTGAATTGGACGAAGGAGATTTGGAAGTCACCTGAATCTGATAAGTGGGGACGCAGATCGGTTTTTAAACAGCTCTCCATCCTTGGTTTTCTATATTGGGATATATTTTGAATATTTTTTTGTATTACATGTGCATTCCACAGACGTAATTTCTTCAAATCCAACCATGACTTAGTAATTTCCAAAATGAAAATAGGTCATGCTTGAGATAGTGACATTTTCACTGAGGGTCACATCCTCACAGGCCGAATCCTCATGAGTTGATAATGAAATATAATACAGAAAGCAATTCAGCAATATTTTAATGTTGTTATTCTGGGCCCATTTGTACACCATCATCATTTTAATACTTATTTCGAATATCTATGGGCCCTAATTTACAAGAAGAATGAGTGCTGCTCGCTAATAATAATAAATTAATTTCTAATGGAAACTACCGCCAGTCAGAGAGAGAGAGAGAGAGAGAGATGTATTCTTCTATTAATGATCTGGAATTCAATGCTTATATTGTTGATGTCTTCTTCAATTAGTTGGTCAAACCATCGCTTCAATTGTAGTTCATCCCTGATCTCAACTATGTCGTGTGATTGTCTTTTACAGATGCATTCTTCTATTAATGAGCTGGAATTCAATGCTTATATTGTNTTTTTTTTATAGAAATTTATATTATACAAATCGTTCCACATCTGAATAATGGTCTATCTGGTTTAGCCAGACAAGCAGGCGTTTAGAGTCCCGAACCGGGCCACTATCATAGCAGGGAACTTTCGTTAATTCTTCATGTTGGATTTGTACTTCGTTACCCCATTTCGTAGTCACTTTAGGGAGCGCCAAGATTCAAAGGTATGGGTTCCACTATTATCAATTTCCTTCCTTAGTTTCGTAGTTTGGAACTTTGGATTTTTAATCCTTTCACATTCTTAGTTCCAACTTTGCATATGGCTTTCTTTCTAAGTGTGTACTATTATTTGTTTATTAACAACTGTTGTGGTTGTGGACCCATTACAATACCTGAAAAATAGAAAAAAAGAATACCAACAAAGTAATATTTAAATCTGTAAAAATAATATATAAATGAGGATACCTGTAAAAAAGTATATAAATTATAATACCTTTAAAAAGTATATAAATTAGGATGCCTGTAAAGAAGTATATATAAATTAGAATACCTGTAAAAACTATATAAATTGGGATACCTGTAAAAAAGTATATAAATTAGGATACCTCTAAAAAATATATAAATTAGGGTACCTGTAAAAAAGTATATATATATATTTATAAATTAGAATACCTGTGAAAAAAGTCTATGAACTAGAATGCCTAAAAAAACAATTTATAGGATACCCGTAAAAAATAAAATTTATGTATAATACTAAAAAGTACCGTAATATAAATCATACGACGTCCTCTATGCATCAAGGGGCTGATTCCAAAAGGTCATTTTTGAGCCGAATTTTAAATTCCCTCCAATTTCCCTGTGTCACGGACACGTTGATTTTTTTGTAAAGTTTCACATTAAGATAGGATAAGAAGAATGCATTAATTATTTAGTTGTCCTATAAATTTATCAATTAATGACTTATTTCGTCAGCAAATACATTAGCGTTCTCTTATTTATGATTCCATATATTGTATTACACTATCTCAGAGATACCTCTTTCTTCTTTGGAATGGAATGTGTTCTTTTCTATACAATGCCATGACTTCAATTCATTTTAATATTATAAAGTTTTTGTTTGGAGGATTACTTTCAATATATTATTTCTCGTCTTCTAACTAGTTCAAAATAGATATAGATATGATTTCATATCTATTTTGACGAGAATTAAAATATTTAAAATAAGCCTTCAAACAAAAAACTTTACAAAATCATAAAAGACATTAAGACAAAACAACCGTGTGTCTGTCTGTCTGTGATCAAGATATCTCAAGAAAGGCAAGAGCTAGAAATTTGGTATGTATGTCAGTTTTAATCCATGAACGGCCAAATAAGCTTTTAGTGTAAATCGAATTTAACGTTGGCGGTTTTATGCCGCTTTTTAGCTGTTTTTGCATATCCTGCTTAAAATGAAAACGGCAATAGCTAGAGCTTTAAACTTGGTGCCTATTCATATCAATTTTATTACGAAAAATTGAAAAATACAACTTAAATTGAAGTTTAAATCTATTGTTGTTCGCTAATTAGCGGTTGAAGGCCGCTTTTTGGCGGTTCCGCCTAAAACCAGAATGGAAATGTCTATTCATATCAATCTGGGTACTTCAAAACGTGTTTTTCCATTGAAAACTCGACATCGAAAATTTCAGCCCATTATAATACTTTCTTCTTTTTTTTTAAGATAANCAATACTTTCTTCTTTTTTTTTAGATAAGGGAAGTCGTGTGATGTTCACATCAGATTTTTTCTTCTTCTATTTCATTTTCTCTTAATTACTGAAAAGAATTATTTCTTTCCAACACAATCTTTTTCTTTCATTCCCACATGTCCAAACCAATCTTCTTTCATCATTTAAATTTTGATTTGAAATAAAAATGTTAAAGATCATTTAAAACATAATTCTAAATATGCAATAATTTGTCATAAATTTAGTCTATGCAAAGTTCGCAACAATAAAAACTTGTAAAATATGAACCCAGAGAACACTATCCGAGCAAACTTGGGAAAAACATTTGTTTTGCAAATCTACTCTGTTATTAAGCTCAATAATAGCATTTGTTTCGTGATCGCATTTGCTATTTTTCCGTATTTTATTTCTACAATAAATGTTTTCCTTTTACATTTTGTTCTTGTCAATATCCTTGACTCTTCTATTCACATAATTGCATACAATATTTTCTTTTCATGATACATTTGTTGCATTCTTTTATGCAATTCAAAATTCCATTTGCTTTATTAAAAAAAAAAAATGTTCTAAGCGGGTTTTTTTCGTTTAGTGTAGAGCTCACGATATGGCAAAAAACAAACTCATAAAAATATAAGCAAAAGAAAGAAGTAGGTTAATGGAAAATGTTTAATTAACACGGAAACATAGTAAATTATATGAGTTCTCTCATAATACCAGTGATCTTTAATTTATGACGACTGAGCCGCAGCGCTGCTACAGGAAATGCATAAATATCATACAGGCCATATTGCACATTAGTCAAATTGATGGAACCACAGACGATGTGGTTTTTCATTAATTTGTATTGAATTACATATAATATACTAGGCAAATATATAAAAGATTAATGTACTTGTTAGTTGACTGATCGAAATGAAGTCTAGTTTTAACTCCACAATTTTAATCTCTTTAAACTTCCGTTTATCTCTTTGTACCACCGAAAGCCTTGTTTGATAAAACTCTGCTTGGGCCTTTACTGAGTTTATAAAATTAACTGATTGGGCCCTACTAGACCATCCGGCCTCATGGTTTCCCGTTCCCAATCAGTGGGGTCTGAAGTTCACCGAACTATACTAGTATTTCAGTTTGCTGAAATATTTTTCAGCAAACTGAAATACTCTAAAGGAAGAAGATTATTCTTGAGAACATAGATTGGAATTTTTTTTGTGAGGTCCAAGCACCAGTAGCAGTGATGATGGTCATTCCAAGACTTAGCAGTGAACGAACTCTTGACACTGAGATCTACATAGGGAATAACTGTTCCCATATCAAAGAAACCGATTAAGAACATCCACCCGACCAAAAAATATCTAGTTTTTAAGTGTTTATAGTCGAGCAGTGGTGAATAAGGCATTATCTTAAGGTCTTTACTGAGTAACTACTCTCAGGGCCATTCGAAGTTATTGAGTCTCCTCTTCAGTGATGTTCAGCAGGATGCATATCTTTTTGTACTTGGTTTTTCCATCTTAATCTGGTCGACCTCGTATTGTTTTTGATTAAGCTGTTACAAAAGACTTTGCCTCAGTTTAAAATATTGCACACTATCAAGTCAGTTTCTGTCTCCTCACAGAAATTTTCCTCTATAATATTATAAAATGTCAAGTCGTCTCGTTTATCATTTGTTCCTGCATAAGAAACATACTTCTCTTGCGGGTATACATTCAGAAAACCAATTAATAAAGTCCAGCCATCCCCAAGGTCGAGCACATAACAATATTACGTTACTTATCTGCATTGCTAGTTTATAGTCCTGTTCATAACGAACAACGTGCTAAATTTATAACATTAATTAAAACTAGTTCAAAACATGAAAACAATAAATTTACGGTACAGATAACATCTCACCATTGGGTATGACCTTAAACAATAGACCCAACATAACCAAACTTGTTAAGGATGTGTTGTTAGTTAGACAACATGTGGAGCAATCTGTTCTACATGTTGAAGTATTAAATTAGTTTGCAAATTTGTTCTTTCTTTGGATTGAAATTTATTCTTGAATGGATATAATTTATTCTTATGACATAGCACACATCTTTGCTATATTTAATGAGAAACAAAATACACATCTTCTATTGGGAGACCGCAGATAGTTGGATTTACGAAGTTCCAATAAGAACATTTGTTTTTCCTTGCATTTATGCAAAGATGTGTGCTATAGTGCCATGTCATAANCAATATTACGTTACTTATCT
The DNA here is from genome assembly GCA_012654025.1 of Pachypsylla venusta. Taxonomy (NCBI): domain Eukaryota; kingdom Metazoa; phylum Arthropoda; class Insecta; order Hemiptera; family Aphalaridae; genus Pachypsylla; species Pachypsylla venusta. The sequence continues at coordinate 9,266,926 of CM022877.1, read as the reverse complement.
GCATTGCTAGTTTATAGTCCTGTTCATAACGAACAACGTGCTAAATTTATAACATTAATTAAAACTAGTTCAAAACATGAAAACAATAAATTTACGGTACAGATAACATCTCACCATTGGGTATGACCTTAAACAATAGACCCAACATAACCAAACTTGTTAAGGATGTGTTGTTAGTTAGACAACATGTGGAGCAATCTGTTCTACATGTTGAAGTATTAAATTAGTTTGCAAATTTGTTCTTTCTTTGGATTGAAATTTATTCTTGAATGGATATAATTTATTCTTATGACATAGCACACATCTTTGCTATATTTAATGAGAAACAAAATACACATCTTCTATTGGGAGACCGCAGATAGTTGGATTTACGGAGTTCCAATAAGAACATTTGTTTTTCCTTTCATTTATGCAAAGATGTGTGCTATAGTGCCATGTCATAAAAAAAGTGAGTATATCTAAGAACACACTTAGATAGTGAATCTAAGGGTGCTCTGAATCTCATAGAACATTTCGAAAAAAACTTGTAACAGAATACGGACTACTGAGGGTAACTTATTATGTATTTGCAGAGACAAAAATGTATTAAAAAAGTTAAATATAAGACGCTTATATTTAAGTGTTCTTATATAGGAAAGTGTTCGAAGGCAATAACCTAAAACATGTATACGATACACAATCCGTTAAGATCTTTGGCTTTTCATATCACGTTCATGTTTGTCTTTCAACCTACACTTTAGTTATTAAATTTTTTTTTTGTCTCAATGCTCAAGCTGACATATTTTTTNGTTCAACCTACACTTTAATTATTAATTTTTTTTTTTTTGTCTCAATGCTCAAGCTGACATATTTTTTCTTCGAAATCTATCCACATATATAGCCCTTATTGGTCTGTAATTCTGAAATATTGGTTTTGCTATCTTTCCTTATATTGCAGAATCCTGATTTCAAAAACAGATCGAATGATTTCGATCTACTCTGTTATATAGGTGTATTATGAAATGAAATATCTTTGGCTGATCGATTTAAATAGACCTTAATTATATCTGGTGAATTTCATTAATTTCAACTATCCTGTATTCATACAGATAGTTGAAATTAATGTTGTTGTCCTTAGTGTTTTGGACGAAATTTCTCCTGTTTTCAGACCAATGGGGACCTGAGTACCAACAGGAACACTCCAGAATATTCAAATGATTGTTGTTGTTAACGTTTCGAAAAAATTCATCCTGTTTTTAAAGAGCCATCCTTGTTGCTTAGGTTTTCAATAGCCTCTGTTAAATAAATAATTCTAAAGTTTAGTCAATTCAGTGTCATTATCCAATTGCTTTCTACGTATATAACAATGTCATTACCAAATTTAATGTAATTCAAAATGTGCTTATAATAATAAAGGGCGTTATATTTTAACGTTTTCCTGTATCAATCACATTATATCATAGTGCACTTGAACAAGTATTTCGATTATCATATGCAGTGAGAATGCAGTTTAGTTGCATTCTAAGTACCTCGCCCAGTTGATTGTCTTGTTCCACGTGGACGATATCATTTTGATTATTTTCCTAAATAGATTTACTTTCTCATTATGTTAATTCATGAACGGAAGAGGTATGGTGAATTGGTTCATGGGACGGTTTTATAGTTACCCATGTTTTTTACAAGTACTTTTACATTTCATTTTATTGCTTTTTTAGATTTTATCATGATTTATAGCAACATTTTCCATTACAGACTTTTCNAGTTTAGTTGCATTCTAAGTACCTCGCCCAGTTGATTGTCTTGTTCCACGTGGACGATATCATTTTGATTATTTTCCTAAATAGATTTACTTTCTCATTATGTTAATTCATGAACGGAAGAGGTTTGGTGAATTGGTTCATGGAACCGTTTTATAGTTACCCATGTTTTTTACAAGTACTTTTACATTTCATTTTATTGCTTTGTTAGATTTTATCATGATTTATAGCAACATTTTCCATTACAGACTTTTCCTAAATAAATCTATTTCACTTATTTCTCTTCCATTCATTCGTTATGAACATGTTCTATAACATACGAGTAGCAATATCAGGTGTAATAATAAGCAAAGCATGTCTTTTGTCCAACTAAAAATATCTTAGCAACTACTCGCAACGACGATGTATTATCGCTGTAGCAAATCGTGTCTGTCAATTGCTTACCACCAAAAGTTGTTGGTAAGACACAAAGCCCATTATTGTTGACTATCTTTAAAGTATGGTTTCTTTGGTCTTCCTAAGTTTCTTGTCAATTATTTTTTCGTTCACAATGTTGTTGAAGTGGTTGTGTCACAGCAGATATCCAATCAGTTTCACTTTCCTCGTCATTATTTCTTCAAAATTCTTTCATTTCATTTTCTTCTATGATAAGTGCCTCAGTAGATGTCCAGCATTTTCCACAATCCTCCCACTTATTGATGTCATCGGAACTCGTTCATATTTGAATTTTCTCCAATATCATTTCTCTCTTCGTTATGGAATCATTTGGTTTTATTGTATCTAGTCTGCTTAATCTGTTTTACATTTTATCTTTTCAAATGCATGGAAAGTTTTGTGCAATACTTCTTTTATTTAAATGACAAAATCTTTCTATATCACAGAATTTGATTAAAAGTTGTTATTATTTCAATATTAGTCTCTATATCAAGTCAATCAGTCATTATAATATTATCTGATATTGATCAGATGTGCCCTCTCTTTATCTTGTGTGCCCCATCAAGATAACTTCACTTTTCCCTTCGATTCTTCTTCGCCCTTGGGCTTCTCTTCTTTCATGATGAGTTTCATTAAGGAGAACAGAAAACTTATTAATTAGTTTGAACGTTTCATGATACGTGAGATAGTTACATACTTACTTCGTCATGATTGTTGTTGGGTTATGTAAAGATGTTCTTTCTGTTTTGTTATGTTCCTTATTCTATTGCCAGTGTTCTGATGACTATTTGGAATGTTCTTTGATCATTGTATTAGTCATAGTTTCTTTGTAACAAATACATCAGTGAGGAGACTGAGTATATAGATACTGTTAGAGAGGAGATTTGTTGGCACTGTTGAAGCTAATACAACTGAATCTAAGGTATAGGTAGAACTGAGACCCAATATTTCTGTAGAACTAAGAGCTAACATTAGCTGTAAATGTAAGCCCAAAGAGTAATATAAACAGATGAACGTCAAGAAGGAAAAAGACGATAGGAAATATACGATAGTGCGACAGAAAAGTGTTGTCAGCATTATACATATCCAATAAGGAATGCGCGAAAAAGACCAGAGTTTTTGGTAAGAGTCTAATTTTTGAGTCTACAATATCTACTATCCAGACAAGGTTCCTCTCACATCCGTCTGCAGTGCCTGCTTATCCAATATTTGTGATTTTGAATTAATCATGTTGTTCTCAATTTTGTCTATAACATCTTTCAAGGGACATCCAGACAGGACTTCTTTCACGATGAATGTGAATTATTTTTTTCTGATAGATCAGGTTATCACCATTTAATAGAATTTTCCCGCTTTGAATTATTTGACGAAATTGAATTGTATATTTTATTATTATAATTTTTAGACACATGAAATATAGAGGTTTTTTCTTATGTTGGCAAGAGCCAAACTTTTAAGATTGACTCTTTCCTTCTTAGAAAATCTGACCAAAAGAATATATTTAGTGAGACGTAGTTGATCTATTTCCTAAGAAGAATTGATTGCCTAATATTGGTAAATTTGTGAATTGATTTTCTTTCGTCAGAGTTCCATAATTTATGGAAATGTATTCATTTTTGAAGTCTCATAGTCCAAAGTGTACGTTAGTTATTATGTCATTACAAGGTATAACCGAATTTATAATAAAAAGTTACATATCAGGCTATAATGACGCTCTCGACCTACATTGTTTGCCGACATAATACTAAGAAAGCAAGGTATGGTCTTGGTCTTTCTTTGTCCTAAATTCATCGAATTCTGCGGCTGTCGTCATAAGTCGTCGTGGGCATTATTCGTACCAATGTGTCCAGACCCCGACTGCTTGCAATATACTCTGAATAAGTTCATGCAGGTGTGAACATAATATTCTCCAAGAGCTGATAAAGGTAACAGAAAAAAAAACCAAACCATGCTCCCCTGAAAAAAAATCAAAATGTAAATTAAAAGAGAAAATATTTCCCTTTTCTTTGGGCCCCCTGAGGATATTTCTATGTTTAGAGATGACAATATTTTAATTTTCCCTTTTTCTATATGGGACAAAAACATGGAAGAAAATTGAATGTACAAATAATATAGGAAAGATGAAGTAATGGGTTCCCGGTACACATAACAGTAAAAAGGGTAATTCAAAATGTATGACGGCGCCAGTAATTAAATTTTCCTTCACTTTTTGTCTTGTAATTAAATTGCAAATTTTGTTAAGCTCTAAAAGGGTTTTGTTTTCATATGCTCTAAATATTTTGTCTTCTTTGTGAGATATAGCTAAAACTAGTCTGGTCCCCAATAGTAGGGAACAACAAAAACTTGGGTACACTGATTATATCTTTCAACCGCTTGGAAACAAAAGAAGCAAACTAGGCATTCATAACGAAAGTTGTAATCGAAAGAAAACAAATTCTCTATTTTTTCATTAACAACAATATCCAAGTCAACAGTGTAGGAAGGCCTGTTAAGAGGATACAAAATTTAAAATGTAATAGGCAAATGTTGACCCATATTTTTTTAGGGTGGGGTATTTGTTATTGACATGGTTTTGGGCTGGGGACCCATGTCTATTTCATTATTATCAAAAGAATAGAGGTAATTTAATTTAGCAGCAGCCAATAATTTCTTTAGAGTTGCATTCTTATACATGTGCCTACCATCAGAAACGAGGATACCGCGAGTGCTGATTAGAAATAGAAGCTATTGAGATAAGAAGCAGGAATATATTTGGATGTTGATATATTTTCAGGGAAGTGTGGTCCGTATCAGCCATATCCGTTGATTATTCGAGTACAACACTAGTGTTTTATATTGCTCCAGGAACTACGAGTAAATTTACAAATCTTGTATTTTGTGTAAGCAAGAATCCAGTCCAAGAAGCCATATTTCCTCCTCAAAATTGGACCAGTTCATATTCTTTGCCTTTTCTTTATGGATGTTGTTTTACTATCATCGTTGACAACAATCTCCTCCACATTTTTTCTATCTGGAGCATCTACCTGGATCTTATCATTCTTGTCCCTGTTACCCGTTTTTATTTCGTATCTTTCAGTCAGACATTTCAGTGTTGGAGCGGTTTTACACCGAATAGGAACTCAAAAACGATACAGGAGAATGGCTGACGTTCCAAGTCAGATCCAACCTTGACATTGGTATTGCTATAGGATAACTTTCGTCCTCTTTCTTTAAATTTAAAAGACTCAAATTTCTAATACGCATCTTAGAATTTGTCTTACTCAACTAACACATAGCTTTCTGATGAGGAGGGAAAGTCCCCCTATCTGTGACCCCTGTTCTTGCAGAATCTCTGTAAAACACATCCTTGAAGAATGTCCACGTTAGAAACGGTCTCACAATCTTGAATCTGACCTATTCTCTTGTCTGAGTGGGCACATTTTCAAGATTGATTCCTTCCTAAAAAAGACCAAACTTATTCTGTAATACCCTCTATTTAGAGTGTATATAACTATTTTTATATATAAAAATGCATTTTTGATTACAAGATCCTATAGAGTATAGATGGATCAGCCTCTACAGTTCGACAAAAGGGAGTCCCACTCTAGAGGATTATCCAACAAGGCAAGAAGTGGGTGAAGCGACGACATGGCGCCACCCTTTCCTCACTTAATTATATCGGTGGCGTAGGAGTCCCACTCTAGAGGATCATCCAACAAGGCCGGAAGTGGATGAAGCTATGACATGGCACCACCCTTTCCTCACTTAATTATATCGTTGGCGTAGTGACGGTCAGTATCTATTTGTCCAAATTGTTGTCGGCTTTACAAACGGGTTTACTCAAACGAACTGAACGACTTCAAAGAAACTAAAACAATAATAATAATAATAATGGGCGCTCTTTATATTTTATCAGTATTGCCTATACGATACGTATACATACATATTTATTCTAAAAAGGTGTGACCATTTGGGTAAAGGGAACCGAGTGTTAAGTGCGGGGTATGACTCAATAAACATTACTTGTTGATTGTCAGTACGTGCTCGAGTGTTTTGTTTTGGATTTGGAGTTCACAAACAATATGAAAGTCACACCTGCTGTTGTTAATTAGTTCGACAAACTTTTCAGCACATTTCAACACAGAAGTGTATATCACCTAGACTTTAAATCAAGAGTGAATGGGGCAGTTGCATTTGATGTAGTTTCAATAAAAATTGAGTTTTAGGACCCAAATTTTTCCTATAATTCCGGGAGAGTCTTTCTTGTTCAAATCAATGTGCCATGAACTCCATCCATCTTTTCCCTTTTCACTTAAAATAACTCACAAAAGAAGAGAAAAATAAATTTTAATATCAACAAATATTTCATTCAGACAGTATACGGTTCAGTATAACTGAATCTAAAAAATGTTGAATGCTAATTTCAAGGGTTTCAAGTAAGAATTTCAAATATTTTTTTATGGTTTTGTTGAATTTGAATTGTTCACGTTTCTTTTTATATTTATCTCGTTTGTTTACAATTTAGAACTTCCTCTTCTATTTTTATTGAGCTTGGTATTTTAAATATGTTCAAGGGATTCTCAGAGCAATTACTGAATATCGTTTGTTTATAAGTCTGTATTACATTACACAAAGTACAATAGTACACTCAGTAGTCAAATAAATAAGAGATTCATGAATGCAATTATGCCAGAGAGCACTTTTCAACAAATAAATTTAAGATGCATCTTCTTGTTGTTTATCTTGAATTATTTGTTTTGATCGTATTTTATAAAATNCATCTTCTTGTTGTTTATCTTGAATATTTGTTTGTTTTGATCGTATTTTATAAAATTAGCAGCCTCTCTGGCTGCTAATTTGGGTATCGATTCGGGCGGAACGGAAGTTCGGGGTGCATTCAGTTTCTTGAGGATTCCTGAGTAGCTACTTAAGTTGTGAGTAGCGACCGTTGGCGGCATTATAAGACAAAGAAAATAGTGTGAAAGTTTATTGTGGTCCTTTTAATACTCTGATACCCGCAGAAGTAATTTGTGACAATGTGGTATTATGCTTTTAGCACAATTTTTTTAAAATTTATTTTATGAAATAAGACCAGGGGCTCTGTCCGACAAATTTGATTGGTTAATTTTTTACCTTGTTTCCGCAAAAGGAAGTATAACTTCTATAGTTTCTTGTGAAGGCTTGTTTTATGAACTGCTCTCAAAAAAATGTGGCTTCTAGCAATGCTTCACATTTTTTTTTTTTTTTTTATAAATCTTCTTTAATACCAAAGCAAATAAATTTATGTACAAACCTATTTCCATTTGAATTACAAGAAATATTCATATTAATTATTGATACCCTGATAAGTAATGTGAAGTAAACTTTGCATAAGAAAAACTATACAATAAAAATTGTGCATTCCAAAGAGTACAAAAAATCCTTTAAATCAACTGACGCGTTTTTGGAGCGAATTTAAGGGCGATGTGACTTAGGACATAATACAATTGCTTAATATTGTATTTGTTTTATTAAGCTTCTTTTTTTCTTAGACTGGAAATACTGTAGTCATTTACATTGAAAATGTCAGCGAAGTAGAAGAAACTTCAGTTGGAATAAGTATGGTGGTTAACCTGCTTAGGCCATGTAATAAAATAAAAAAAATAAAAAATAAGTATATAATGAATAAAAATTCAAAATAAGGTAGCTTGTCATAAATAATGGTAACATTTATAAAGTCTAATGAATTTATTACTACCTACTCCTTATACCAATCCCTTGCTCATAAAAAGTGCATTCTGTTGCCTCCTCTGTAAATATTTGTCACTGTTGACTGATACTGTTCCCCTTTTTCAAATCCCTGCTCGCTTACCGTGAAAATAATACGACTAACTCACTCTCAGCAATGCTTATCTTTATTAGACCATGTTTTTTAAATTTTATTGCATTTAAAATAGTGACATTTAATTGTAATAAAAAACATAAATTCTTTTTTTAATTTCATCTCAACTAGAAACTCCGGTTATACTTTCTCATTCATTGACGTAAAGTTGTGTTAATCAATGTTGATGAAGACTTGAATACAATCAGTCAAACATTGGACTCTAACTTAGTTTGTAGTTTGTTTATATTAGGATACTATGCTAAGTAAAAACGTTAAAGCTGGATATACATATCATTTTCACTTCTTGTATTTGATAGTTCTACCCATGTGTCATAAAGGTTTATTACTTTGATTAACAATATATTCTCTTGACTAGTATCTTCCTCCCTTCAGGTGAGCTTCTGCTTTATAATCAGATCCTAAAACCTATATGTACCTGTATGTACGTTATCCAGCTCTGTGACTGTACCAGTGATTCTAATAGGAAAATAATTCCATAATAATGTTTTGGGGACTTTGTCAATGCTCCACACCTTCATTGTCAAAATTTTTGTTTATTGAAATTAATATCATTCTATTAGGACTTTGGTAGGTAGATGGTAATAATTAATATTAATGCAAGATCGTGAATATTGTGTCTAACACTAGCTAACCTTTTGATCTTGGTTGTTCCATTGCGTGCGTCATGATGTTCATTATGAAATCTTCAACTATCTGTCTATGTTTTACATTCACATATCTTTGATTTACATTCTTAGTGTTTTAAATGTTCCGCACTTTGATATATTTGCCTTATTATTCTGTTGATTGTTCTTCTTAGTGTTTTAAATGTTCCCCACTTTGATATATTTGCCTTATTATTCTGTAAGCTATTGTCACAATAGTATCTTCACATCACCCATGTAAAACAAATTGTAGTCATGTTTGTATTATGTACCACCCAAGATTGATGATCCATTACTTTCATTGTGGCCATATTTAGAATCTTGAATTCACATTCTTTTGATTTTTTAAGTTTTCATGAATGAGGTCTGGTTTGGCCAAGTTCATTGTTTCTTATTATTATCAAAATATTTGGAATTCTGTGTCAGGTTCAGAATAATGAATGGTCTCCTTCCAAATTTGATTAACATTGATTGTCTAATCGAGTTTTGTTCAATATTTTATTTTGATCGGTACTCTTGTATTGTTGTGTTGAATTCAATGATTATTGGGGCTTCTATACTCCACACATGTTTTGAAAATTGCTGGTTCTTAAAAGAGTGCTTTCTCCAATCTGCTCCAAATTGGATAGGTAAATTTAAAGCTAGTCTTCTCGGGAAGTGATAAATTCGTTCCCGGATCGTCTTGAATTTCTTTTTTATTGTCTTTCACGACCTGGATAACTAGTGGCTGCAGTTAAAAGTCTCTTTTGTAATATAAAACAACTCCGTTATTTTGCATTGTATTCCGGTATTCTATTAGGCTATAACATGGTTAAAATTGACGAAGAACTCTCATTGTTTGGTCGATATCATCAAACGCATCTTCATCACGAGTAGAATTATATTCACGGTGTCTTCCTTTGAGTAAGTAAATATTCAAAAATGTAAACCCAACACGTTCCGATCTATTCTTCCGGCCATTGGGAGGTCTCTTCTCCACAGGAATTGTTTGAGCACACAAATATCTCTCTGCTATTTGTATTTACATTCTAATAACATAATCCCACACATAGGAAAATATAAATTCTCAACTCCAGCCCATGCGATACCAAATTCACAGCATGTCAAAACAGATTCTGCAATAATCTTTTGTAGAATCTGATTTGACATGCTGTGTAAACATTTTTTGCAGAATCTGATTTGACAAGAAAATTTAATGCATCTTCAAAACAAAATTTGGAATTATTTCTGAAAGTTTTTACAAAATGTCACTTTCGGGGTGTCGAACCTGGATCTCGTCATAATCATTCGATTGGCAATGGTCCTTTTCCTATCCTTAGAGTTTTCCAAAAGTCAAAAATTCCAAGCCATTCAAAAGATAAGGGGGGGGGAATGTCCGGTCATTCTGGGACACGCTGTATTCAGCAGTTGATCTATACTTTTAAAATGCAAAGACTAGATGTTATACTGACCCATAATCAACGTAGCTCCACGATGGCTAAACAGAGACTTGAAATTTGGGACACAGATTCCTGATAGTTTCCTTATAATGGATAGGAATAGGACGGCAAATTGTTTTCTGTTGATTGAATGCACTGTGGTCCATTGTTCTCTATTTGAACTTTCTATTTGTAATTGAACAGTTCAAACAAAGGCAGATCTCGTCACACCTGATGACTTCTGTTCACACCCTCATTTTGTCATCCATGGTTCGTTCACATGTTCACGTACAATCATATATTTATAAGAAGTTCTGTCCGCTCTGATAAAGATCTGTGACTGTGTGAGAGCTCGTCTTGAATAGAAATGACCAAATTCACTTGAACACAATTGTGACCTAAAACAAGCTTCTGCACATTTTTAGTCACAGAATTAACTTTCATCTTTCCGAAATTAGAATACAGACGAGCTTTATACAAGAGTCTAAAACATAATAGATTACGTTTCAAGTAGATAAGCAGGGAGACCAACTTCATTGGACTACCAAACAAAGATGGAGAAGGACGAATAGAGGATGACACTGAAGGGGTACAGACTATGTTGGGATGAACTGCACCAACACTATATTAGCAGATACATGGTGAAGCTGCTTTGAAAAGGATATCGTAAGTGGGCTTCGATGGGAATTGCCAATTCCCATTAGGGCTATCACGATATCTTAAGCTTTTGAAAATCGAATCTGTCCGTGGCTCAATGCTATGTTTGATACTCTTCAGTTTATTTAAAGAAGAAGGACTGGAGTTGACCAATAAATAATTGGAGATCTCTTCCTGGATTTTGATTTTAACTATGGATATAATCATCAGGACGGTATATAATTGAATGTAGAGGAGTTGTTTATTGGCAGCATCATCTGCTTTCCCAGCTATTTTTACAATCATTGCAAATGACACCAGTGGGATGGACACCATATAAGGGATAAATCAGAATTTGTTGTTCCCCCGAAGTATGTTGAATGTTTCGTTTTATTGTAATATTCATGTTCACCAATTTATTGCTGTAGATAAACCCAAGAAAGAGCTTCAATCGATTGCAACGACAGGGCCCTTGAGTGAAATTTCAGTATCATCTCGGCAATAGAAGAGGAGTTTGGCATTAATTCAACAATTGTATAATTTATTTTATGTCGTCGGCATATGAAAGGAGGTCGATTAAAAATATTCGACTTTATCTTACATAAAAAGTTACATGAGAGTTACTTTGAGCCACCACCTGATGCACAATAAATGCATCGAACACATTTTTATCAGTAAGTTCATAGTGAGAAAAGCGAAGTGCATCGTATAACGCGTGCGATAATGTAATGTATCAATAAAATGCATTTTCTATTAATATCAATGAGGAGTATTGGCTCGTTGCCAAAACAACACCTGTAACTAAATTGATTGAATATTGGCAAAGTATTATAATATTTTTCATGTATTCTTTGCAATGACTAATTCTTCTTATTCATATTCTTATTAGCTCACTCATAGCTTTTATTCATACAGTTTGATATTATCAACGTAGAGTGGTTGCTTACGTGTGTTAGAATGAATGTTAATGACACTGGATGAATGATTCATTCATTCATTTGACTTTCGAGAGACCGAGAAAAGTTGGTGGAGTCCATATTTATGAGGTGTTAGAGGAAATTATCTCAAAAGTGTTTTTCAACAGCAATAATAAAGAATCTGTATTTGAAAAACAGCAGTATATCGAACCGTTTTCTATTGGGACAAAAGTTACTGAAAATTCCTCTTGTTGGATTGGTACTGCATAGGCTGAGGAGATAAATCAGGTGACTTGTGTGCCAGGAAGGATTCTTTTATTTATGATGTCCACGAGTGAACTTTCGCCCGAAATTTAAGTACGCTGATCGTTGCACATAACCTGGGTGATCTGACAGGAACGAGTGTATTCTACGTTTTCTCTCTACATTTATTCTAGCCTACTCTGAACTATCTAAAATAATTGGCTGTTTCTTTGGCATTATTCTAGTAGACATAGAATTCAAATTGGTTTTATTCTCAATAGAACAAAGGACCTCCGATAGCACGTACTAGTCTATTGTAGCAGTTGACTTTCACTTGGACGGACGCCCTTTAGAATCTTTCATTCATTCATAAAATCTATATGATTATGGAAGTATCTATTCATTCATAAAATCTATATGATTATGGAAGTATCTATTATTAGATAGGCAATCAATGTTATTAGGTGAGATGAATAGTGTTTCTCGTTTCTCCCTATAATTATTACTGTTATTTCTAGGTATGTATTTAAAATCTTAGTAGTATCTATTTAGATTATTCCAAATTTATTGCTCTTTCAGTTTAGGCATAGGTAGATACTAATATCATAGAACAGTCCGCATAAAATACGAGAAGATCATCTTGAACTTCAAAAGCAGCTATTGCATGCCGGCGCCGTGGGTCACTTCAATCTGTGTTGGAGATTTATGGGAAACGAAAAAGTGACATGAATCATAGGATAAACTGTGGATGGTTTGGAGAAATGTGAGCGGAGAGTTGTGTGACAAGAATGTGAGTGGAATAGTGAAAATGAAATGAATACTGTACAAAAAAGAAGGTGTATGGTACATAGTTATAGCAATACAATTTATGGTGCAGAAATCTAGTCAATAACAAACGAGAAAGAGAGAAAATTTGAGTTGCCAGTTGAGAATGGTACGACGGATTTGTCTGTTAACAAGGAAAGATGGTGAATGTTTGGGGGAAAAAATATTAAGATTGAGTTGGTTTGGTCATGGAGGGCTTATTAGACATGCAAAATATATTGGGAATAAAGTAGAGGTTAGATCGTATATCATCGAACACTAAACGACCCCGCTATATTTTCTTAATATGCTTGAGTTCAGAGATCTAATTGCGGCTGGTTTTGCAACGAATATAAAGTTTTGGGGGAATATGGTAGAAATGTTAAAACTTCACCATGTGTGAAAGCACCTGCCCACCAAACTACGTTGTTTTTGCACTACTCTTTGGGGCAGTGGGCAGTGTCTACCTGTCTGTAGGAGCGATGCCATAGTCAGGCGATACGACACAAGATATAACTAAGCATGATTGGAAGTGCGCAAATAGTCACTTTCTATTGGGCAGAAGGGTGATCCTCTTGTCTAGTTGACACGTCCGCCGTCTAGTTTATAAGCAGCAGAATAAAGAATCTGAAAATTCTGCAATTTCTGCTGACTTGCACCTACTCTGTTGGATGTAAACAAATGACGAAACAAGAAATATCATTGAACCAAGCTCATATAACAATTATATGTTTCATATGTCAAATACAGACATTTAACATTCCTCTTTGCAGACATTTTCAAATGTTTTATACAAAAAAACAAAAGCATTTTGTTGCCATGCAATGTTTGCCATTCGAAATTTTAATATCTTTATTTGAATGCGAGCAATGGCGGCTTTTTATCTCAATATTTTCTGTTTTTATAAAGTATGTATGTTATAAAATAAGTATATTTTATACATTTTTGGGGGTAACTGGAAAATATCAAGCCACATATTTTTTCCATTCCTGGTCATTTTTCGTTTTTTCCTACAAAAATAACGTCTTGAAAAGAATCGTTTTTGGCAATAATTCTCGCAGGTTTAACTTTGCTATTTTTTTCTTCTTATTTCCTACACACATTGTAAAGTGTTCCAAATTTCAAATTTTTATTAGGCTTGACTAACATGCTACCAGTATATTGGCTTACTGGCAACCCACAGAAACGGGTTTCATACTTGTATTTTTGTTTGTTTGTATTTCTCGTGTCTCTCTCGTATATTAAGGATGTGGTGTTCCAGATCTACATTTATTGTGGTACCTATCAATGTTAACGTCAACTCTTCAGAAAGTTGTCATCATTTTTTATCTCGTCTTCATATGTAGTCATTCCTGCCCATTCCTTCATCCATGTTGTTTGTTGCCTTCCTTTTCTCTTTTCTTTCTGCACGTCCCTTCACTTTCATTCATTTACTTCATTCACCCATGTTCTTTGTTGCCTTCCTTTTCTCATTTCTTTCTGCACGTCTCTTCACTTTCATTCATCCATATTGTTTGTTGCCTTCCTTTTCTCATATTCTTTATGCACGTCTCTTCACTTTCATTCATATTTTTCCTATTCATCTCCCTACTGTTCGCCTCATCCTGTTATGTTGTCATTCCCAAATGAAATTTTCTCCATAGCCGCCTACTTACTTTCAATCTTCAACTTCAAAATCCTGCGCACTTACTTTCCTTTCTAAATTTTGAAATTTCTTCTAATGGCATTATTACTCGCATTAGAATTAATATTGCAGCAACCCTTATAATCTTCTTGTGCTTCCTTTATTATTATTTTCAATTTTGTCCCAGGGATTTTTATCTTATTTGCTTCTCTTTTCCTCTTTGCCTCTATATTTTGTCAGATGTGTTCTTTGTATATCTTGGGTAATGATTCGTTTTTATATTGTCTACCCAAAAAATATTTCCCAAATGTTTTCCTTCTGTAGTTCGGATTCATGCGGAGGTTGATTTTTTTTTCCACTCGCAAAATGCTTTTTGGATATCGCGGTATATTTTTGGTTCCATGTATATTTGTAGTTAATTTCTTGTAAATTTCAAGGGTTTTCACGGTATGTGTTTATTTATTAAATTTGTCTACAGAAGTGGTACGATAGGTTATATTGACCTGTACTAAATAGATATAGAAAAAAACATTTCATCTCTCTTGATTTAGATGAAATCATCAAAAATAATGTGTGACTGTAAATGTACTTTTTTTTTGTTATTCTGTCACAATTTTGTGGGATTCAGAGAATTATAGGGGTTTTCTATCAATCACTAAGCCTAAGCTACTTGTAACAATCAACTTATAATGCTACCAATTCCGTCTTGAATGACCAATAGATGTTAAAACAGTTTGATGGAGTCCTTGGTATTCTACAATGTCAGGACCATACAACACCTGAGTCATGTCTTCTTTTATTATTCCCGCTATGATTTAATCAAGTGTGCATTTATTTTGCAACAATAGAATTGTGCATACTTATATTTAGCTAGTTGATTAGTTGGGTACTTGATATGTTCAATGATTTTGCATTTTACATTGGTAGTGTAGGCAAGGTTTGTACCTACATACATAATGAAATTATTTATTACTTAATTCCTAATTTGGATCCTTTAATGATCTTTTCCTTGATATTTTCAAGTATAATTTGTCACTGTGGTCACACAAAGCATAATGAGTCACAATATGTGTTTTTTAAGTTTTCGTATAGAGGGCTATTTATAAACTCTACTTGTAGAGACCTATAATTATAGCATCTTACTCACTTAAAATGGAAATAATTTGCCCTCGGGTGGCCCAATAAGGTCTAAACTGATCAGCTAATTCTATGTACTCGTATATAGTATGAATGACCATATTTTTTTTTTCATTAAAATCGGATAGGGCGTTCGAGAGTTGTAAAATGATAAAGGAAAGAAAAATGGTGTTGTTAATAATTTTAGTTAGAGTTTTTTATATATTTGTTTTATTTGTAGAGACCAATCATGAATTGCCTAGGTGTAACTCAACTTCAGAACCCGGGATGTAACAAATACAAAGGAGTGAAAGTTCATTGGGGAAGAAAATTGAAGAGAGTAGATTGTACTGGTTTTAGTGAACCTATAGGGAGAAGAGATGAAAATTATATTAAGAAGAATGTGGATACTTAGGAAAGAAGAAATAGAGATAATCCAAACTAAAATGGAAAGATAAGATTGAAAGGGACTTCAGAGAGAATTGATGGAAAAGGGAGGAACATTTAGGTAGATAGAGGCCTTTGGAGACAAACAATCAATAATAAAATTGTTAAAAGGTGTAGTTAGCCAACGATCATACCACGTTGATTACACCAGTTCCCGTCAGATCACTGACGTTTAGTAACGTCGGGCGTGGTCAGTGCTTGGATGGGTGACCGCTTGGGAACACCACGTATCGTTGGCTCTTTTTTC
>CM022877.1:9239088-9250656 GCA_012654025.1 Pachypsylla venusta | reverse complement strand
CTGACTAATAATACACAACAATTTAACATCAGATATTTTGGAATTGTCAAATCTTCTGTATTGCCAGTGATTTTTAAACTCTTTATAAAAAGAATTTACAAATCGCTTGCTTCATCTTCTTCAAGCATTAGTCATATCTTGATTGTTTACATATATGCTCGAGTGGAGTATGACCTCAGCTATAGGATAATGTTCTCTGTATGCAGATGATACTTCTGAATAACAACTTCATCTTAATCCGTAGACGAGTGATGGTCATTACTATTTTCTAGATACAAACATATAATTAAAAGCACATTCAAATACCTTGGCCCTCCTTCTTATTACACTTGTAATATTTGTGAGTGATGATCAATACTATTTTCTAGATACAAACATATAATTAAAAGCACATTCAAATGCCTTAGCCCTCCTTCCTATTACACTTGTAATATTTGTGAGTGATGGTCATTACCCTTTTCTAGATACAAACATATAATTAAAAGCACATACAAATACCTTAGCCCTCCTTCCTATTACACTTGTAATATTTGTGAGTCATGGTCATTACCCTTTTCTAGATACAAACATATAATTAAAAGCACATTCAAATACCTTGGCCCTCCTTCCTATTACACTTGTAATATTTATCAGTGATGGTCAATACTATTTTCTAGATGCAAACATATAATTAAAAGCACATTCAAATACCTTGGCCCTCCTTCCTATTACACTTGAAATATTTGTGAGTGATGGTCAATACTATTTTCTAGATACAAACATATAATTAAAAGCACATTCAAATACCTTGGCCCTCCTTCCTCTTACACTTGTAATATTTGTGAGTCATGGTCATTCATTCATAATCAATGGGCAGAATTAATTTTTAAGGGGGGGTAGCGGATAAGTCAACAACAGGTGCCGCTACCTCAAAACATACTAGTAATCACTAGTACCAGCAAACCGCAATGGGGAACTATTGCTACAGAGTTCAATGTGGGTAGCAGGTTTCCAGGTTCCCAGCACATGGAGGATGAAACCCTTGACTGACAAATAGATGTTAAAGAGACGTTAAGCCAACTTAAAAAAGAAGAAGTTATACAACAAGCTTTCCCATGTCCATGTCTCAATAATTGTAATGATTCTCAAGAAAAAGTTTTGATCTAAGTAATTTTAATGGGACTCAGTGACAATACAATCTCAGACCCGTGGGATAATTTTGAACAGTAGTGTAGTTAACCTAGTTGTAAAAATAAGGTGCTTCCCACAACCACTCCAAAAAAGAAGAAAAAAAAAGTTTTAAAACGCCGAGTGCTCAGAAGTCAGAAGATCAATGAAAAGTCATACAAAGAGATTTTTAATGGTCAATTCCAACAATAATACTTTACTTTCGTTTATTGTCTAAATAATTTCGGGCGTCACGAAAAACAAAGCACTATGGTGTCGCTAAACTACGACTTTGTACGAGTAGGATTCATTTGAAGACAACTGAAGTTGNTCTCCCTATATTATCTTTATCAGTCAACAAAAGAAGCTACTCGTAAGTCGACTCTTTGAAGAGTCGACTCATTTAAAAAAAATGATTCGACTCGTGAGTGAGTCGACTCGTGGATGACTAGCCTATCCCTACTGTGATATGAATCCTCTGATAACGAGAGCCGCGTCTCCATGAGCTTGAACTCCAGTTTGAATATATGTTCAATTAACATGCAAAGAATGTTATCATTAGTCGAAGGGTCAAACCAGTGACCTGCAGATTATATAGCAAAGAAAGTTCATTATTAATTCCTAATTGTTTATCTGTTGTAGGTCAGTTTGGTTAACACAATGATTGGTCTCTCACATGAACATTAAATCACGATGCAATAATTTGTGGTTGCAAGAGTGTTGCTGGTGGTATGTTCAAAACAAATATGTCTTTGTATAATTGTACTTGCATTTTTTGCTGTAATGTTGGAAAAAGTCCTGAAGTATTTTATAATGGGTTCCGGTGGGGNGTGGGTCGGTGAAGCACTATTACTATTACTATTCCCATACTCCTCAAGTCCTCACTGAGGCTCTCTTCAATGGGTGTTTTCATGAAGATGGTCAATTTTTCAATTTAGGCTCTTTAATAGCGAAGTTTTTTTCGTCGATTCCCTATATTTATTTTTAATAAATCCACAATTTTTACTCCTTGATTAATTTTGCCTATCTTTTGTCCTGTGTCGTCCTTTGGAGGCGACTACACGCTATCGCAACCGATTGATTTAGATTCATCCAGGTTAATGGAACCTCGTCCACTGAAAGCGTATAACTACACTTACCTCTATGCATTTGGATTAGTCGCTCGTAGTAGTGTGAGCTTTTAGTGTTTTCAAAAGTACGGCCGCCTTGATACTTTGACCCGCAAATTATTAACAGTAATGTCTACGGCTATATTTTGTTCTAGTATTTTATAAATTCGTTTTGTTGGAAATGTTTTTGATAGAGCTTCCTAGTTTTTCGTTTACATCCATTCCACATCTCCTCTTTGTGGTTTTGTGTACTCTAGCTCTTTCCTTTTATGTGGGTTTCCGTCTCCAGTTGTCTCATATCTCGCAATTTATTTTGTTTTAAAATGTAGTTCTGTGAAAACTCATTTCCAAACTCTGTCTAAGTTGTACGAGTATTATAGGGTTATTCTACAATCTACTGCTAACTGTTTATTCAATGCTGTGAGATAGACCTACAGTAGATTCTTGATAATCTAATCGGTATCCAGGCTATTATCATTTATCACTTCCGTAGGATTTACGACCTACAAAATATCCAAAACCTATAAATCAGCTATATAAATAGACCTCATTATAAATGTATCAAATGGGGAGTACCTCGCGTTTTATCTTGCAACAATCTAGCTTTAGTTTTATTATTTCTAACTTGGAATTAATGACACACCACCGCACCTAACATAAAATTTGCATTTCATTCATTGTCGATTTTTTGAAGAGTAATATTAAACTCTACTCCTCCGCCCCCCCCCTCGCCCCCCAATTCATAAAAATATTTTTTATGGGTTTGTGTACTATGTACAGCAACTTCTTGTTTGTTTTGTTTCCCTCCTTTAAAAAGTTTATCTTACAGAACAAAGACGTAAAAGCATTTTATGTGCGGTTTAAGGAAGTAAGTAAAGCCCCGGAAAACTTGTTTAAAAATTTCATGAGGTTACTGTGTGCTGTAGCAAAGTCCCTTGATTCGTAAGTCCATTATTTTGATGCTAACTTGTCCTTTGCTTCCGCATTACCAAAGGTAAGGAAGCTTTGTATTCATGCAGAGTTTGAACAAATATTTTGAGCTCAGAATTGATTTTTTGCTTGTAAAATACATTTTAAAAATCCGAGAACAATTTTGGTTTGGTGTAAGTATTTCACAGTCCGTCTTTAGTCAATTTCTTGTTTTTTAAAACTCTTGTACTGTGCATCCTATTTTAATGCAATTTAATGAAAGTTTTTGCGAAGTCCTGTTGAACAAATTATTGAAGGAATCATATCTCCAATACACTCTACGTTTTATGTAGAGACTCCGATGTTGTTCCCAATATTCTGTGCAGTATGGTCTCATATGTTAACGATTTGGTCGAACAAGTTTAACAGTCAGGGAAAATTTANCAATTTTGGTTTGGTGTTATTTCACAGTCCGTCTTTAGTCAATTTCTTGTTTTTTAAAACTCTTGTACTGTTCATCCTATTTTAATGAAAGTTTTTGCAATTTGATGGGCGAAGTCCTGTTGAACAAAGTATTGAAGGAATCATATCTCCAATACACTCTACGTTTTATGTAGAGACTACGATGTTGTTCCCAATATTCTGTGCAGTATGGTCTCATATGTTAACGATTTGGTCGAACAAGTTTAACAGTCAGGGAAAATTTAACTTATTCCAATGGATCCTTAGATTTTTTTCTCACACTAATTCCTTCAGGACTAATGAAGTATGTTACTTTCTTTATCTTCTGGTCACCTTGTTCATTTCCTGCAATACGTTTATGTCTCCGTAACAATTATACCACTTCCATGTTAGCTTTGATCTGGAAGATAATGATAGATTGATGTTATTGGTTCTTATACAGATAAAGGAGAAGAAGAATTTCACAAGGACGAGATTATTCCCCAACGTCCCCGAAGTCAGATTCGGGAAAGAATCAAAGACATTAGAGTAATGAACATTTTCCCACCAAATTTGAAATTATGAGAAATTTGAAATATCTAAAACTCTATCTATATTCCTTTGAACCCGACCAATATAACTTCTAGAAACAAATCCGACCTGTCACAACTTTTATAGAAAAAAACATTAAACAAAACTATTAACAATTTAATATAACATAGAAATCTTATTACTCGAAGTGTGCGTGTGGGCTGCATTGCTCCACTCAAACTAAATATATTAAACACAAGACATGCACGCACGCATTCTAAACTGTCAATCAAAATATATCTCAATTTTATAAGATAATTTTCCAGACACTCCATTATTTAATTTATATACAAGTCTAGCAATGTTCTAATTGATGCATAACTCATACAGAAGATGAGTTCAGTATGGAAAGACATGGCATGATTTATCAGAATGATCGACTTGAGAAAGTTTTCAGAGTTGTAGATTAAAAATAAATTGATCTTAAATTATTTCACGTGTCAAATAAATATGGAATCAATTATAGTATCTATCTTTTAGTCGCCTTTCATCAAGGGATAAGGATAGATGTCTATGATCCGTAAAAGTGGAGGAACCTCGGTTGATATCTTTCATCTCGGTGATATTCTCGGTTGATATAGATAGATTTATTATTAGTTAATTTGAGCTAGTGAAATATTAGACAGAATAAATATATATATATATATTCAAGCCATGTTGGTTCAAATTTAACTCCATCCCCACCCCTCTTCGAAATACTGGTCACAATAGATTTAAACCAAGGTAGCTGTTATAACCCCAATAGAGATTATTATCACTGCTCCCCGCAAAACAGTTTTATAATAATTCACTATTTTTATAAGACAGATAAATTCTGAAGGTTTGCACAACAAAAGCGAGGGAAACAATCGCAAACGATATGGACTTGGTAAACTTAGAATGAAAGTGCCTTTCTCAAAAAGAAGAAGAAATAACGTCGATCTTTGTATCAGGCTTTCTTGTGTGAATTAAGATGAACTATTACAATTTCAACACATTTTCATGTTTAAAATGCCACATTTTTTGAGAAGGGGGTGGCTTGATGTCTCTTTAATCAATTATCTATTGATCATTCGAGACGTGGGTTTTACCCTCCATTCCCTGGAAATGTACATACCTGTTACCCACATTGGCCTCACCCACCCTAAGTTGGGCCGGAAATAACCAACATCACGAGTCGGAACCTACGTGGTCACTCTCTTAGTAAAACCTTGTTGGACGTTGCTTAACTTCAGTATTTCAAAGAGAATTGGTATATTCTAAATGCCATATACTCTAACGAGACAACATTTTTAAGTTAACTTTTGGGATTTGTTTAAACCAATACTATCACTGCTCAAGTGAATATTTTGATTTCTAACCACAAAATAAATCAAACTGTTCAAAACAGCTATTACCACTTCGCCTTTCCCCGGTCCTCTCTCAAATTTTCCCTTGCCCTCGTTACATCATTCCCTCTCCTCTCAAAGTACACCTANCTCAAATTTCCCCTTGCCCTCGTTACATCATTCCCTCTCCTCTCAAAGTACACCTACCTAAATTATATTATACCTCTGCATATACAAGGCAAACATATTGTCTCTGGTGAAAAATGAATGAACATTTTCATGAAATTAATTTCCCTTGTTTTAGCTCTCCCTCTATTTATTAAATATGTCATTTTGGGGAAATCAAATACGACTGGACGCTGAATGAGGCGACCGGGAGAGGGACAGAAATCAATAGCGAAATGAAATGTGCAAATTATAATAGGATTCGTTCACTAAACAAAACAACTGTACACTCTGATGAATATTTGCTGAAATTGCATCATGAAATAATTGCATAGGTATTTATGTTTCTTCATAGAAGAGGTTATTTCCGGCCCAACTTCTATTCTGTGATACAATTCTGTTGAAACAATACAATTCTGTGAATTGTAGACCTCGATCACTTGAAATGGCCATCTTTCAGCCGCGAGTGGCCAATAGTGTCCAAAAACTATTCATCTAATTCTATGAATGTCGAATTTCACCAAAATCGGATTAGGCTTCCATGGTGCGAAAAAACAGGGAAAAGACAATTTGTAGTTAAATTACATGAGGAAATAATTGCATACAGGGTGCATCCGATGAATCATGGGATTAATTGGAATGACAGTAATGCAACATTTTATGAATTCCCCTTATATCATTCCATACAGCTTTTTAGAGAGAAAGATATCCATCGTTTCTGCATCCTTCAGAACCAATGAAGGATGTTTCCCCATCTCTCTTTGTTTCCCGACAAAGTGTTTTTGTCCAATAGTAATCATTTCAGACACTTCGTCGAGAATAGTAATCATTCCAGATATACTCTGTTGTGTTTGATCATTTTTTATCAGGGTTTGCGATCGATTCCATGTTAGCTTGATCTGCCATCTTGATGTTATTTCCGTATCTGTGGAGACAGTTTGCTATTATTTGAACCACTTCCAGTTTGAGCAGAACTTGATTTCGAAGAAAACTTTTGAAAATGACTTAGCAATACCCTTGCATGCCGTTTTAACAGTTCCTAATTGTTTCAATTCCTATTTTTTAACCTATACTTTCTATTGTTTTCTTAATGATTTTTGATATATTTTATATCTTCGAATTTGCCACACGGAGATGACTGCATTAATTCAAAACGCTAGTTTTGTAATGCCAATAAAAACAAAACGAGCGAGCAAGCTATATATTTTTTTTTGTCTACAAGCAAGAAATAATTTGAAACCATGATGTTTGTGTGGCCAACTGGCAATATGAGTACACATCAAATTTCACAATAAAGTTTCGGGTTCATTATTAAGAACAATTACAAAAACTAGTTCATAGCATATTGTGGGAGCATTGGACCGATAGATAATCGGTTCCAAATTCAATTGGACATTCGAATTTTAACCGGTTTACTTATGCTCAGAAGCAATGTTATTTATTTGAGATACCTACATACTTTTACCCGCAGGGTAGCAACGGGAACCTAATATTAATACTAGACCTATATCTATGTGTCCGCCTACCTGTCAAAGATCACTGAGCTCAGTCTGAAAAAATGGCGAGAGGTCTGGGTTACAAGAATCAAAATTTCAATCAACATTTCATATTCTATACTGTGGGTATAAACCGAACTATCCATTTCGTTCAGTACAACTAGATTAGTCTACCTTAAAAATGGTTACGTCACTTTATCTTCGGTGACGTCATGAACTATGCACCTTTGACTGACAACCTTCAACCAGTTCGTGTCAGTCATCAGTATCAAATTTAGAAGCGTCCAGGTGAGACATCTTTTCTGTGCTCAGTGTTATTAAATTAAACTGTTTTTTTAAAACTTCGGGTGAAAGTTTATGTATCACTTTTTATCGAGATCTATAATGTGAAATTGAACCAGCGCATTACCAAACACACTTTATGTTATAGAAACCAAAGAGGAATAATAAATAAGTCGGTAAAAAGATGGTTATCCAATAAAAGTAAAAAATAACAAATAAACATAGCTGAAAATATCTTGATTAAACCAACTTTTGTGGAGATGTCGATGGAATGAAAAAGTACCGACGTATTCTGAACAGCTCACAGTGAGTTTAAAAGGTCCATGCTTATCTTTGTTTTCAATCAGGAACTCTGATGGGAACGTCATACTCATCTCCCATACAAATCTATTCATCTACATATTTGTACACCGTTGTCCATCTGCTTTACAAGAGGTCAATTGTCCCACATCAAGGACAAAGAAATGTCTTTTACATTATATATGTTTCCGATCAGGTGTTAATACTGTCTTTCTAATCTATTCTTTTGGTCATTTAACCAGCACAAATGACCTGTGGTTGACTCGCATTCGTCCAAAATATCTTTCATGAAAATAATTACAAAAATGTATTTTGTTTCATCCGACCATTCCCTATTTCCCCTTCTGGATGAAGGGAGTGGCCTAAAATTAAGTGAAACCCATCAACTTTATCCTCGCTGATGTTATCAAGAGACCTCTCCGCTTTGTGGAATGATTTTATGGTGAACTCTACTTGGATGCCTTGAGATTATTCATTTGCTCCTTGTGTTATTTTGTTTTAGTTTAAGTACATTATCTTGTTGAAGCTTATCGACTCCTGATTATTAAAGGATACAGAAGAATGATGCTGATCGCGACTGCTCCACAATGCTCAATTTTGAGTATTTCATTTCAATCTGTTGCTCGAGAAGTCCAGCCATTCGGGCCACATGTCCTGCCCATCTTCTTTCCTCTCCCATATATTTAATCCTTCCGATTTCGTATTTTATCTCTCTTTTCAAAGTTTAAGTGCATAAAAATCATAAATGTAGCAATTACTCTAATACATTTATCTCTACTATTTTCCACTGATTTACTCTACTTTCTTACGTTGTCTTTAGAATGTCCTGTTTAAAAGTACGAAATCAATTAACAGACCATCCGCACACAGGTTTTACAAGACAACATTCCAATATGACCCGTATTGATCTTCCAATTAAAATGCATTTGGCTCTTTGTAATGATTATTCCAAGAAGTAGGGAAACATCATGAATGAAAGAATATGTCATTGATAAAAAATGAACAAATTCTATTTGTATGCAGTTCAGGTGCATTCGCATTTTACCGGGAAGAAGGTTTTTTTTTTATTCCTTTTCTTTATTTATTTGCTTTATTAAGTTAGTCGATTGCTGAATGGAATTGAGTTTGTCATAGTTTATATCGTCTAACGGTTGTAGACAATACATTTCTGAACAATCAATCTTTGTCTTACAACTTGAGATATATGAACACATGGTTCACTCATTCATCATTATCTTTGGGTAACTTGTCGCAGAATACTACTATGATGATCTCACTTTAGATATTACTTGCACAAAAAAAAAAACAACAACAACAACATATATTTGGCCTTTTGACCACTGATGCTCGTTCACACGGGAATCTCATCTTATTTACATTTTGTAGATTAATTTAGGGGAAAAATACAGTTTCATACATTTTCAAAATACATACTACCTCACGAGAATGCTATGAAAGAAGTCCTTTGCATAATAAATTTTGTAAAAATTATACATCTTTGGTGTCTTGACTGAGAATTGGTGACACTAGGATGACCCAAATCTGTGGATGACATAGTGTTGATAACAAGAACGAAAGAAAGAATGATTCATATACTAATGGGATTTGTAAAGAACTTGGACAGTAAACTAGAAGAAAAACATGAAGAAGTGAAGGAAAATATTTAGGAGATATGCTTGATCACCAAGCAAAAACAATCAGTGTACCCAAAATTGTCCGGTGCGTCGAAACAATGGGAGAAGATAGAATGGCGAAAAGAATTTTTAAAGCAAAAGTATTTGGAAATAGAATAAAAGGAAGGCACCAAGGATGAGATGGAGAAACAAAATAATCGAGGATTAGAAAATCATGAGAGTACAAGGTTGGGGTAGACGCGTGATAGACCGATCGTCACGGAGAAGTTGTTGAGGAGGCCACAGACCTCACTGGGCTGTAAAGCCAATTTATGATGATAATGAGGCTGGACCATAGCTCTCTCTCTTTATTATGTAAAAGACTTCTTTCCGAGCACTCCCGAGATGTAGTTTTCTTGAGGCAGAGGTAATGTTACCCCTTTTAATTGCGAAATTAATTGATTCTCTGTCTGAAGTACTTCCTCTTGCTCTTATCCTCCACCTCGGGCACCAAAGCCTTGGAGATTGAGCTGAAAAGTCCAGAGTCTAGAGCACATGATCAAATATCCGAATGTTAAATATTAGTTACAGACCCAAAATACATATAAAACAAGTTGAACCAATCCAATATGAAACTAAATCTAAAATCGTTACATATCTCCAGCTCAAATACACATCATAATGTGGAGAACATCAAATTAATTACAGAGCCAAAATTCACATAAATATAAACAAACAAATTGAGCAAGGCAAATGTGAATTCTTCAACAGTATAATTTACAAACCTATCATGAGTTGAATGGTTTACTCGTAACCACACAGCTGAAACTATGGAACACACACACAACATAGCAGTGTTCCATCAAATGGAAACCGCAGACAGAAACTAATATGCTTCACACATAGGCATTGTAAATCAGATCTATCTGATTGTTTTAAAGTATTGAATACTATCGTAAGATTTGTTGTGGTTTGGGGTCCTCAAGAGTCAAATCCGGCCTGTAGAGGATTTAATAGAATAAGGAATGCTTCGGTGGGATTGTGCAATAACTAATAACCATCTTGTGATCTCTTGGCACCTCTGTTACTGAGTGTACTGAAATTGATGGACTATGGAACGTTCTGGTGGGGTTTGATACTGATGACACCGTAAAAAGTAGTGGGGTTCTGTAAAACAAAAACACGAGTTAGCCACATTTTTTTTAAAACAAAGTGAAGGACAAGTTTGAAACTTGCGGAATTTATTATTAATTGTGGCGGCCTTTCCTTTCGGAATTCCAAGTTTCAAATTTGCGGAGTAGTTTCAGTGTTTACAGGCAGTGGTTGGGGTGCCCATCCCTTGCTGCAGTTTTCCTTTTTGGGAGACAAAGCATTTTAGACACCACTAGTAGGCGGATCGAAGTGAAACTCTAGTTTTAACTTCACAATTCTTCTGCTCAAACTCTCAGAGCAGTTAAACCATTGGCTAAACCCCAATACATAAAAGTCCACATGAGGCTGAGGTGTGAGGATTCCAAACCATAGGGGGTGAAGTCAATGAAATGAAATGCAACATGTCTGGGAATGAATCAGATATCATCGGATGACGTGTCGTAAAACTAATAAAATTTAAGGATCCTAACACGTATCAGTGCAACACGCCAGAGAATTTAAATGATAGAAAAATTCCTTCACAATCATGTTTGATTGAAAGAAACAAGAAATAGTCTTGTTCAAAATGCAAAATAATTCCACGTCACTATTGCCTATATGAATATTGATTGCCCAAGTTGGCACAGCTTTGGTATTCTAAACCACCCAATCTGGTTCTAGCAAATATTAGATATCTACTATTCTAATAAAGAATTTAATGGCAGACAATGCCTCATCAGCAAACATATTCTGCTGAGAAGTTATAGGTTTTAAACTATCACTGATCATTGGTGGATATAACTCATTGTTAGTTCTCCAGAATAATATTAATATTTTACTGCAGGATATTATTTCTTGTGCTGTTGTTCCAGTCATGTATTGAATTTGTATGTTTTTTGCTCAGCTCAAAAGGGGTACGTCCCAATTTAGGGAGAAGTACCCTTTCTGTACCCCCTTTGGCTACAAAACTTCTCATATCTACCCCTGTTGTGCAAACGAAGCCCATCAGCCCATCTAGATATTTTTTTTTTTTTTTTTTTTTTTTTTTTTTTTTTTTTTTTTTTTTTTTTTTTTTTTT
>CM022877.1:9224708-9235078 GCA_012654025.1 Pachypsylla venusta | reverse complement strand
CACCTTTTTAGTAGTAGACCGAAGGAGAAATGAGAGGACACATTTTTTGTAGTAGACCGAAGGAGAAATGAGAGTTCACCTTTGTTCGGCAGTCATACTCGCAGTCAATTGGAGAAATTAGGAAATGTTTTTCATGCACTTTTGAAAGATTTTTCTACTTTTAATTTTTGTTCAATTTTAGTACCCTTAATGCCCCGAGTCGCTTTGAGCTGTAACTGAAAAGTACCTTTGGTCGCCTTGTTTCAGCTAAGGCCACCCCGTTTAATTCAAACTGGGCCAATCATTTGTTGAACTTATAGTTTATATCTCCTCATGTTTTTTGTTTATATTTCAACATTGTTTATATTTATAATATATTTTATTGAATCTGAATCTCCTCTTATATGAAACACCTCATGTTTAATCTAATTGCTTCATCCTCTTGGACGAGTAATGATTTTCTTGACGCTATTTTCGGGAATTTTTTCAATCGTCACTTAAAATCAAAATTGACCCTTTTGGGCTGAATATGGCTTTTGAAAAGAACTCTGGGGTAAATTATCATAAAGTTACTTTTTAGGGACATGTATCGTTGCTATGAACAGTGAATACCAATCTCAACCTAACTTTCCTCCCAAATAGAATAATAAGTTGAAAATAGTTTTTTGTTCTTTGAATGTCCAGTAAAAAAAAGTTACTGGACCCCCTCAAAAGATATGAGCACCAAAATACATTCCTGCCCCTTAACTCCGTTGGTCTATTAGCCAGTCTAATAAGTTATGTGTTAAAGGGGATATTGATTATTAGACTACTTCATTGCAGAACTGACTTCGAACTTTTTTTCAGGTTTGTATATTCGTTGGGAAATCTTTTGATAATTTCATTGAGAACTCCACTAATTAATTCGCTAATTTGAATCTTTCCTTCTCCAAATACAAAGAATTAGATATATCATTTCGGCATTTCCGTATTTTATTTACTTCTTTCTTGCTTTTTCTATCGGTCTTTAATAATACTTCATTCAGTTACTTAGTCTAAATCTTTGTTTTGAATAAATATTTTTAATATTTCATTTTGGCGCTTCTTCTTTATTTTCGATTTTCGACTACAAACCAATATTTTTTAATGCTTCTGGTTCAATTAATTTTGTAGTCATTTATTTATTACTTAATTAGTTTATAGATACCAACGATCATACCACGTTGATTACACCAGTTCCCGTCAGATCACTGAAGTTAAGCAACGTCGTGTATGGTCAGTACTTGGATGGGTGACCGCTTGGGAACACCACGTATCGTGGTGTTCCCAAGTGGGCCTCTTTTTTCGGGCCCAACCCAGGCTGGGTGAGGTCAATATGGGTAGCTGGTTTGCAAGTTTCCAGCGAATGGAGGCTAAATCCCCCGTCTTGAATGACCAATGTTAAAGAGACTTTAAGCCAAATTAAAAAAAAAAAGTTTTATAGATGTTGTTCATATATTTTTCCGTTTCTGCTTCCATCACAATGTTGTCTGCGAATTTATGATGAAAGTAATTTACTAAATCCAAGAAGTACTCATGTACATGCTCACAAATACATATTTCAATTTTATGAATGAAGCCATATCATAGATCATAAAATGTACCCACGCATTTTATACATGATTTTCAGTTTGTGTTACTATTACAGTGTTGACTGCAAAGCGACCGCCCCTGAGATCTAAATAAGATGAAAGTAAATTACTAAATCCCAGAAGTACATATGTACATGCTCAGAAATATTCCAATTTTATGAATGAAACAGCCGCCGCGCCTCGCTTCGTTTTTATTGCTACCAAATGAAATTGTCCCCTCAATAAAGAGTATATTTTTGGAGCGCTTTATATATCTTCTATTAATAACACAAATCTAATGTGTCTCATAATACACGGGCACGTGGGTTTCCCTAGGATAGAGACACAATAATGTGTGTGGAGTTACACTCTCAGTAGAGGTGTTGTTATAATCGAATGTAAGCACCAAGGGGAGCAAGCTGGCTTCATTAGGTGAAGATCCTAAGCCCCTGTAAATACAGAAGCTTTGGTGTTAAGAAGGGATCCAACCTTTACAAACTCTGCTTCAAACCAAAAATGTGGAAAATCTTGCAGTTTCTACAAAGTTTCTATGGATACTATGAGATGCAAGCGAGGGTTGACAGGAAAAAGAGGGTATGCACAGAACAAAGGGTTGTAGCATTGCAGCATTAAGAAAAAAACACTGACCCCGAATTTGGAAAAGGTGAGGTTAAAGAAGAAGATTCAATGTCTATCGAAGGTAGTGATATCACATGTTTAGAATACCTATCTGTTCCAGATATCTGTAAATTTTAAGATCACCAGAATATGAGTATGTCCATATGTCCTGAAGCTGTAGATTGTAGTGTAATATAACTCTACGTTGATAATTTTAAATAAAAAATTCAAAGGACGTGAGTATTGCCTTTGGCAATCTCTACTAACAAAACCATTCGAAAACCACTTTAACATTCTACAAAGAGAGAACCATGATGTAAGAAGTTTATTTGATGTATAATGAAATATGGGGGGAGTGATAGTAAGAGATTAACGAAAAATAATAATAAAAAGAAAACGGAATCCCCATCTTAATCACTGACCTTCATACTTAGTGATCTGCAACACTGTCCTGTTGAAGATGTTCAAACAGGAATTTCTTAAAAATTTGCCACCCTATTCGTAGCCGTACACGGTTCGAAAATGTATTCACGTGTATAGTCATAAGATCTTTAGCACAGTAAAATTTGCTGAAAGTAGGTATTATCAGAATTAGTCTCACATATAAAATTTGAAATAGGTATTATCAGAAGTAGGTCTCAGATATTAGTCTCACAAATAAAATTGTTTATATGGAGCCACGTGTTTCTAAATGTACTCTCGTAAATGGTTTTATTTTTATGAACCGTTTAAAAATTAAATACAATATTTTTTTTATTGTTTTTCTGGTTAATTTTTACCCCTTACTTATTTTCAAATTAGTTTCAATAGAGTGACAGACAGCCCACATGTTGTCGATTTTCTCTAATATACTTTCAATATAGAGGCAATTTTTTAACGTTCATTCTTTTTCAAAACAAACCCTGATCTAAAATTGGTTTGAAAAAGCTGAAGTCGTTGTTGTGTCAGTAATTCTGGTTTTTGTTCTTATCAATTTTTTCACTTAGCGTAATCTACCAATTTTATTGGTATGTTAAGAAAAACTCAAGGGAGACGTCCTAATTAGACCTCGGAGATGTTTTTGACAAATTTGATTACTTCATTTTTTACAGTGTTATTCATTTAAAAAAGATACTGTGATCTTTACATAAAATCTTGTACAAAATGTAAGGGGTAAATCAGATCAAAATAGTATGTTAGCTCTTGCAACATTGTATCTTTTATCCCCGTTTTTCTGAGACTGAAAACACTATAACGTGTGTTAAACTTTCAAAAAGTACAGCTCGAGAGAAGTTTACAAAAAAAAAACATAGAATCCAAATATTTTTAAATATCTAAAATAAATCTTAAACTAAAATGGAGCAATATCGGATAAATTCTTTTCGAAGGAAAGAGAGAAAGGGAAAAAACAGGAAAAAATCGTTTAACAATTTTCAAGTTGAACTTGTTCACCTACTTATACTTCTTGTGAATGTCATATGCCATATCCTCAATAGACGTTGGACGTTGGCCGAGGTTCTGCCACATCATTGGTTATTCAAAGTTCTGTTGAATATTTTGTCTAAAAAAACTGTCTATAATTTTATAATATATTAATCGATTATATCCATGATGGTCATCTTGTTCTTCTTCCTAAATTAGTATTTTTCTCTAAAGAATATTTTGTCTTTTATTAAAACGATACACAAATATGTGAAAAATTAGTATAAGATTTTATCTGAAAGAAGAAAAAAAATATCAGTTCTGAGGGGTGGTAGATCGTCACCCCTCAAATCCACCCCGTCGTAGATCACCCAGGTATTTTTTTTCACCTTGCAAAAAAACACTGCCCCTTATCTGAGTTCTACTACCCCTCAAAATTTTAATAACCAAAGTATTCTAAAATCTGTTTAGAATACATAGGTATTGTATCTTTCTTTTTTTTTTTTGCTCAAATCCTGAAGACGAAAGAATTCATTGAGATTATTGAGCATCATCATGTTAAACATTAAAGAGCTTTATTCTTCATTCAATATTATTTTGCCACCCTAAAGTTGAAAGAGTTAATGACTAATGTTGTGATGTGAAAAATCGAAAGTTTTTTTAGTCTGCAAGTCTGTCAGTTTGATATTCGGTAATTTTTTGTATTATTTTGTATTTGGGATTATTCGTCGAGTGAACACGATCATGTTAACATATGGGCGTACTGCGAGCGAGTTTGTAATGTGAAGTAAATTCTTTGAAAATAAAATACATCGTTCTTTTTTCAAAATAAATATAATATAATTCTAATTTTTAATATGTTTTTAAAAGTGAAATAATTATTTAAAAAGGTGTTTATTTTTCAAAATAACAATGTCATCAACTAATTTGAAAATTATTTAATTTTTATAATAATATAATAATTTTAAAAACGTGTTTTTTTATTAAAAAAAAAAATATATATATACATATTTTACCTATAGAATAAAATTTAAAGATTTAAAATTCATATATTATTATTTTTTAACAAAAAATATTCCAAAATTATTTTAGATATTCATTTGATAAAATCATAAAATATATCAAAAGTGTATTTCAAAATAATAATTATCTGAATATTTTAATTTATTTTCGAAACCCATTAGTAGTAATAATTATTATTTATCTGTGATAATTGTCAATATTATTATTTTTCCTAATTAAAATTTATTGCTTAATTAGTGTGGAATTTATTTGTTTGTAAAAAGTAATGGATTTGTGTTGATTGGATTACCTACATTTAATATCATTTCAGCTGGATTCTTTCTGACGTTAATTATTGAACGTAAGTCATGAGTTAATTATTTTTTGGACTAAATGAAAGAAACAAGGTTGATGTTGTATTTTTTTTTTTTTTGAGGCTGCAAAAAATGATCCCCGTGTGTGTACCTACTAAACCGGAGGACATACCTACTAATCCCAAGTACTGATCCGAAGAAATGAATGAAAAGAATTAGTGGAGACGCCAAAGTACAACTATAGTTTTATTTAACCATCACAAGTTTCGGGTTCCTTTCCGATTATATAGTTTTTCAACATCAGTTACTCAATCAAACACACGACAAAAACATAATTATCAGTTTTTCCTTTTTGGTAGGAGATGATGTACTCAGTTCCCATTTGGGGTCTGGTTGGTACTCAAGCTCAATGTTATGAGAAGATAAAAGACCTAAATTCTAGGAGTGAAATAGAGTCCCATGAAAGATTGACGCACATACCAACGTCGTCGGCTGGGTGTAAAATCCAATAGATAGATATAAAGAGAAAATCAAATTTGAATTAGTGGAGATGTTGAAGTACAACTATAGTTTCACATATAACTTTAGGGGTTCTTTCCATACATTTTTGCACGCAACATAATATATGTAGGTCCCATTTCGGGTTTGGTTGGTACTCGAAGTTATACATTGTGGGAACAAAAGACAAAATTCAATAAATGTATAAAAAGAGAAAATCAAACTTGAATTAGTGGAGACGTCAAAGTACAAAAATAGTTTCAGTTAGTCTTCGAAGGTACCATAATCATAAAGTTAGTTTTGATTTATTAAAAGGGTTGATAAGAAAGGTGGGATCAAAGAAAATATTACTAGCTGAGGCCCTGTTCACTTTTCCAGACGCTCGCAGACTGCAGCATATTTATTTATCTTAAAAACAAATTCATACACAAGTTTATACGGAAGTTCTTAAATTCCCCAAGAATATGGGTATTTATATTTCATTGCATATAAGCAAAAACTTGCGATTTGCAATAAGATAAGTAAGTATGCGGTTGCACACTTTAAGGCATAGCCTTTCTGATTGGTTAGAACATTTCATACATTTTTTCCTTTTAAGTTGAGTAGATTTCCTAACTTACTGCTTACATACATTCCAACCTTGTGGTTATGAATGTATATGCAGGAATCAGTGTTCTCAATTTCAAATTTCTATCTTTAGCCATTCATCAAACCTTTGAAGTTAATTTTAAATTAGGTACATCAAAAATATCACCTTGCGCCCTACAGTTGAGAGGAACTCATGAACTAACCCTACCCTTTAATTTGAAATATAACAAATTTAATTTAAATAATAATAAGTAAAGGGTTGGTTAGAGTACAGTTGGATATACTCTAAGGTCCTTTCAATTTTGCGCCCCTTGGCACTACAATTTCTAGGGCTTATATTTTATTGTATCCTTTTTTAACAAGGTATATTTTTGTTTTGTATAACTTATTATTATAATTTTTATTAGGGAGGCAATGGAGCATAGTGATTCCCAATATTGTATTGTGTCAGAGGCTAGAAACCCCCATAACAAGATAAATAATTAGAATATACTCGTAAGAAACTAAATACACAATTGATTCTGTATTTAATTGGCATCTTAATTCTTTATGTTTGTGATAAGCTGATAGGAGAGGCCAGATTGATGGATATAAAATAAAATATAAAATTTTTGAATTTTTGTTCTCTTCGTCATCGAAACCTTTGACTATTTTAAACCAAGCAGCCATAGATAAATATATTCAACATAATTTCCTAGTCTAGTTCTCGAGAGAATCGACGTGTGAGGAGTATTGAGACAAAAAATAGCTTTGCGATAGAGAGGCGACATGGAGTATTAAGCACTGGAAGGGAGATAGAGAGAGAGAAGTACTTGTTTCAACACTATTAAAATTAAAAAAAGTAAAACTGTGATAAAAAAACTTTGGAACTGCCAAATTAAATTAATTTATTATTTTGATAATATACGAAAGAAAAATGTCAACCGACTATTTCCCATACCGTTTCTGTTAGTTAGAGGCTTTGCTTATTCTTGAAATACTGTGACGATTTTTTTAAAAGATTTATATTATTTTCTGAAGCATCATGAAACAATTTCGATTATTTACCGAAAGATAGGTGATGGTTGTTTTGTGAATAGTAAACTCCTCTGAGTAGATGGAAATCGTATATGTAAGTGTGCCCCTGATATTTATTAAACGAATCTTTTGATGCAATGTGCAATGCAGCTTTTGTAATTTTCAAGAGTCTCGCTATGTGTCTCCGGGATTTTCAATAGTCTAAAAATAATAATTCAATTCTGTGAACATACAATACTAGTGTTCAAGTTTGTGGTCGGGTGCTCGCTTGCTAGACAGAAAGGTCTGTTTCAATCCCCAGCTGAGGTATATTTTTTTCCCTCATGTATTTGTGTTATTTGGGTGGCAAACAATAAGTTGAGTGTTATAATCGCTGGGGGATAGCGCACCCGGAACTGATCGACTACCGCCTGGAACGGATTTTTTTCCAATAAGCCAAAAAAAAAAAAAAAAAAAAAAAAAAAAAAAAAAAAAAAAAAAAAAAAAANAATCTAAACTCCTATTATTGAAATTGACTCCAAAGAAATACCCTTCTCAAAAATTTGATATTTTCGCGTATCAAATTACGTAGTGGAACACAAATCGTCCGCCGACAGCCACACGCCGTTGATTCCCACTTAACGTAATTATTGATTTTAAACAAATTTGTAAATGATTGTCCAAGGATTTTGTTACTCTGAGTTAAATATTATAGGATTCCGTACTAGAAAAAAAAGGAAAAAATATAAAGGTATTCTATGCAGATTTTTTACACAGGTATTTGGTATATATAAAATATAAACCCTTTACATATATTGTGCTGAATTGGCAGAGTTTTTTTCAAAATTTCCCCTCTAGCAGTTAAGGTGGTATCGATAGGTGTGCAGATACGATCTTAACAGCCCAGAGATAGCTTATCACCTGTGAAACAACTCTTGATATAAATTTCTAAAATATTAATTAACAAAAAATCTAATCAGCCATTGGTCAGGTCAGTATGCCATTAATTTCACATGAACTCAAATTTAATAATTCCACTTTGCATCCAAAGCTATCTGAATCTCCCAATGATAATTAGTGGTTTTAAATACCTGAAAGTTAAATTTCGCTAATAATAATTTATGGGGAACAAATTTCTTGATCATTTTGAAAACATGATGCCTCTAAATCTTAAAGACTTATATTAGTTCATTCGTAACCTAAGGGCTGATCGTTCGAATCCGAGCTTTAACATAGTACTTAATTCCACAATTTTTCTTGAAATATATGTTTGTATCTCGATAAATCTCGAACGGGTAGTGTCTGATTTTTGATGAATCTCGCATGTTCATTTATCTAATATATAAAATTCTCGTGTCACAGTGTTTGTTACCATACTCCTCCAAAACGGCTTAACCGATTTTAATGAAATTTTTATGTACATTCGGTAGGTCTGCGAATAGGTTTTTATCTATAATTTAATAGAATTTAATATCAAGTTTGTTGGGTAGGACGTGTTGGGAGTAGTATTGTGTTAGGTTCCAAAAAATAAATGCGTTTTGAAGTCTGCGCAAGATTAGGCTAGGTCGCAGACCCAGCCATTTTTTTTTTTTTTTTTGGCACCTAACCCAATACTACTTCCAACACGTTCTTCACAGTTTAACAAATACTATTCCCCATGTTCTCTCATCTTCTCGGAAAGAAGTTCGGGAAATCAGTTAATATTTATATATATATATTTTTGGCTTAACGTCCCTTGAACATTTATTGATCATTCTAGACACGGGATTTACCCTCCATTCGAAGGAACCTTACAACCTAACTACCCACATTGGCCTCAACTAGCCGTGGTTAGGCCGGAAATAGACAGCATCACTTGACGTGAACCTACGTGTCACTCACTTAGTAATACGTCGCTGGACGTTGTCCAAATTGAGTGATGTAACGGGAACTGGTGTTTTAGCATAGACGCCGGCTATGTTCATTCATAGAATTGGCTGTTTGGTTTTTAGGCCCTATTGATCCGTAGCATTATTGAAGAGTGAGTTCCACAGTTCGCAGAGCTACTAGTTAATAATGAAGAGAAGGAAGATTAGGTCTGGTAGGGAGGAGCTCACGTGTTGATGCCCATGGAAAGGTTGACTGTGATAAATCAGGTGATTCTACATTCAGCATTGTTGGTCCATAAATAATAATTATTTCTGAGTGGGTTCAGTGATTTCAATAAACTAAGGTGCGATCTTCAAGAAATAAAGGTGCGATCTTGAATTTTGAACTTCCTTCAGAAAGTTATCTCAAATTTAAACGAACAAGATTTTTTAGAGGAGATTCATTGTGAGATAAGAGCAGTGTTTCCCAAAGAGCTAGTAGCAAATCAGTATACTTACATTGTTGTAGGTACTGATTTGTTACTAGAAGTGAATGACTACATTGTTTTTTCTAGAATTTTTGCTTCAATCTATCGTGGCCTCATCCTGACCAATGGTAGCCTGATGCACGAGACTGCTTGTTTGAACAAGTTGTTTTTTGCTGCTAAAGTTTTCACTTGTTACATACATCAGGACCATGTCAATCAATTCATCAATATAATTACATCAGTATCAATCATACATTCGTGGTATTAGTTACCCATGGTAGCCAGATATCTCGTATACTGCAGCTCTAAATAAGTTGTCGTTTACAGATAAAGTTTTTAATAAATAATTGACACGGGCCGTCAGAACCATGTCAGTCACTGAAATATATTTACATCAGCAGTTACAAATATAATAATATAGCAGATTTGTTTCCGCAAGTAACTTCTCACAATTTTATATATTTTTCATTAGAGAAGTAAGTTTGCTTCACACTTTATGAATCCATAAAAATTGTTGAAATCTTTGTTTGGTTTTGGACCGGATGACGGTTCTGTTGTGAGTAAAATCTTACACAGAAAGTAGAGGATAGACCATTCATTGTTCTGGCAATGTGTGCAATGTGCTGATGACAACAGCTGTGTGGTTTTCATTTACTTCTCATTCTTGCCAGTATGACCTCAATATTTATTCAAATATTCTGTTTTATTTTTAATCTTTACAAAATGAATAATGGTACCTATATTGTTTTTCAACGAAATAAAAAGATGAAACGACACTATTGTCAAAGCTGGACCTGATTTGAATGCTGGCCATTTTTCGGTTTCATAAACATTTTTTTTTTTTTTTACATTTGAGTTTTAACTCAGTGTCAAACCGATAGTTATCAGACGGTCTGAAAGATTATGGTGTTTGGCTGAAACTATAGAGCGAATATTAAAACGTTGTTTAATTTTTTTACAATAATATCAAACAAAAAGAAAAAAAAAATTCACATTCTCTCAACAAAAATCGATCAGACTTTTTTTTTTTTTTTTTTTTTTTTTTTTAAA
>CM022877.1:9211007-9224684 GCA_012654025.1 Pachypsylla venusta | reverse complement strand
TCTAAATTTTCTGCACACTTAAATAACACCCTGTAGTATGAAGTTAATATTGTAAACATGCTATATATTATCCACAGATAGTCTATCTAAATTTTCTGCACACTTAAATAACACCCTCTAGAATGAAGTTAATATTGTAAACATGCTATATATTATCCACAGATAGTCTATCTAAATTTTCTGCACACTTAAATAACACCCTGTAGAATGAAGTTAATATTGTAAACATGCTATATATTATCCACAGATAGTCTATCTAAATTTTCTGCACACTTAAATAACACCCTGTAGAATGAAGTTAATATTGTAAACATGCTATATATTATCCACAGATAGTCTGTCTAAATTTTCTGCACACTTAAATAACACCCTGTAGAATGAAGTTAATATTGTAAACATGCTAAGAGTCGTCTCGCATACTCATATGCGTTGATAAAATTTAAATTCAATTATTATAATCACACAATTAGTCATAACAATTTATTGTGGACATTCATATATTATGACAACTCACAATTGCAGAATGCTGGCGGGGGTCATTCAATGTAGGTGTACACATTAAAATTGTAATGCCAAACGACGGAATATTCAATAGCGTATCACTATTTGAGTCCAGACTTGTGGAACACTGGCTGTTTGAAATCAGATGCCAGACCGTATCTTCGTGGGTGGTGAGATTTCTCAATGACATCAAATGACAATAAAAATATTAAAAGCTGCAATAAAGTTTGTCCTTGGAAATTTATTTGCTATTATCCTTCTTCTTAGAAGAAGGTAAGAAACCTTACTGCCAAACCAGTAAGGTAAGAAACCTTACTGGTTTGGCATACCTTGGGAAGTTAACTCTTATACCCTTTATAAAATAAACTTATGACAATTAAACTTCCCGTGCCGTGAATCGTCGTCGTTTCAACAAAATTTCGGAGACTTTGGAACTATTGTGTCTTTCCGTCTTACCGGTCCAAGTATATTCCTATTCGTCGGTTCACAACACCCAGTACAAAAAGATAAAATTCGCTGAAGTTTTGTTGAGAGGTAGTTTTTAGGATATAGATCAAAAGTGTCCTTGGCCAAAGGTTGAAAATGGACAATTTTTGCGTTATACAGAATGAAAATAACATTGGTCAATGGTCCCCTCAGTATTATAGATTTGTAGTCAAAGCTGCTGATTTTTTTATTAATATTTAAAAATGTAGCACTTCATTGGCAGGGAAGACGAAAAACTAAAATTATTTCTGGGTGTCTAATACCAAATTAGTGAGAGATTTTTAAAATATTTTTTTTCTTTTTTGATGCGGTTATTTTGTTGAAATCTAATTGCGCTCTTTGTGCTAAATGAAGTCTCAGAAACTAGAGTTTTTGAACGACTGTCAATTTCTTTTCGTTTGGTAAGATGAAAGAGAATCCAAGGCCAATCGGCTATTGTGTCAAAATCCATGTTCTGAACACGAAAGTGGCACTCCTTTTAGAAAAATGTCCATGAGAAATTCAGCAATGAAAAGGGGAAATTTCAGAAAAAAATATTACCATGTTTTTTGGAACACCCATTATTCATTTGGATTACATCAGCCTGTAGATAACAATAATATGTTCAAATTTAAAACCGGAGTTTATTGTTGAGCCTGAAATTTGAATTTAATTTGAAAATGATGTGAAGCGTGTTCAATTTAAAGTGCTTTTTGTAAATAAACAAAAATACAATTGTGTTGAAAATATGTTTAATTTATTCCCATCCATACTTACTATAAATAAATAAACTTCGTACTATCTCAAAAATATTGAGAGAGGAATGTCCATTTTGTCCTTAACGAGCTCTGAGGAACAAGTTCAAATACAATAATGTAATTTTATATTTTATTGTTTACAAAATTTTTACTTTTCGTTTTATCGATTTAAATGTGAAATTGTAAAAATATTTTGAATGAACTTCTTCTAAATCAATTTAGAGTTTTTTTTGCTTAACGTCTCGTTAACATTTATTTGTCACTCGAGACGGGGCTTTTACCCTTCATTCACTGGAGAAAAACCAGCTACCGTTAGTGACCTCACCCAGCCTGGATTTGTCCGGGAATAGCCACAATTACGAGGACGAAAACCTACGTGGTCACCCACTTAGTAAAACCTCGCTGGACGTTAATTAACTTCAGTGATCTAACGGGAACTGATTCATTCAATGTGCGGAGACGCTGTTTTTTCCTAATTTTTAATTTTCGTCAGTATTCTGGCCGTTGTAGGATGTTTGGTGGCTTATGAT
The DNA here is from genome assembly GCA_012654025.1 of Pachypsylla venusta. Taxonomy (NCBI): domain Eukaryota; kingdom Metazoa; phylum Arthropoda; class Insecta; order Hemiptera; family Aphalaridae; genus Pachypsylla; species Pachypsylla venusta. The sequence continues at coordinate 9,222,430 of CM022877.1, read as the reverse complement.
ATATGCTTGTCACAGTGCACTTTTCCGTGTTATAATCTAACGTACCTACAGAGGCGGGGATCTGTAAGCGTATGTTATTTATGTACATTTACATTTTCGATTTTCCGACACTTATTTTGAGTCTTAATTTGACCACGTTGGGTGGTAAAGTCGCTGAATATATCTCCCTTGCATTATCCCTTATCGACAAGCACTGTTGTTGGTATCGACCCCTGGAGAAGTCGCTGAATAAACTTGGTGAATAATGTTTAATAATTTCCATTATGTACCTAACATTCATATACAAAAATAATTTTGGCGTCTCCACCAATCGGTGACTTGGCAATGTTTTAAATTTAACCATAAATAGACGGAATGAAGAAATTCTAAGAACTGACTTGACTGATGACTTTACTAAGCGTGACACCGCACCGTGATCAAAGTTCGTGAGATTTTACTAAAACAATAGCCACCTACCAATTGTCATTATGCTATTGTTTATTCAGTCATTCACTTTATTAGCACTAAGCGAATTAAATAAACAGGGTGTTTTGTAAAATACATCTAGAGGTTATTCCTTTGGAATAAATCTAGGGGTTATTCCTGTGGAATAAATCTAGAGGTTACTTCTGTGGAATAAATCTAGAGGTTATTCCTTTAAAATAAATCTAGAGGTTATTTCTGTGGAATAAATCTAGAGGTTATTTCTGTAAAATAAATCTAGAGGTTATTCCTGTAAAATAAATCTAGAGTTTATTCCTTTAACATAAATCTAGAGTTATTCCTGTAAATTTAGAGGTTATTCTTGTGGAAAAAATCTAGAGGTTATTCCTGTGGAATAAATCTAGAGATTATTCCTGTGGAATAAATCTAGAGGTTATATGAAAGCTCAAAATAGGACGAATAACATTATGAACATGTGTTTTGAAAAATTCAAGAAAAAAAATCAATAATTTTTAAACAGTGTTGAACCGAAAAACGATATTATTAGCTAGACTCGTTCCTTGTAGCATTTTCAACACATCAAGTTTATACGCAAATACTCGAGAACGAAAAAGTAATAAAAATCGAATTTGCTTGTTTTATCAAATATTCCTAGGTAAAAGTGTGTTTTTGTTGTTGCTAAACGTCTCTTTTAAAACGTCCATTCTAAACCTCACTTTCTAACTCTGTCACTTATATTTTCTCGCCAAAATTGACTTTATTTCCAACAAAAATTCTGCATACCAATTTCTGATGATGATTTTTTATGCTTTAGTTAACTAAAGCAAATTTAGTTAACTATGACCATAGCAAAAAACTATTTATGTTTCCCATCTTTGAAGCAATTTAGATTCGAATGTGTGCGTTCCTCGACATCTGTACATAAAGTATATTCGTCTCATTTTGACATGAGATATGAATATTTTGTTCTTTTACATGCGTTGACAAACACCCTGTATAATAAATACAAATTTGTTTACTAAATGAGGGTGTTTCACCTTTTTTGTTTTGTGTTTTAATTTCTCGATAACCCTCGGTTGTGGTTTAATATTTTGTTAATCGGGTTCTTCACCTGTCAGGGTCGTATATCAATTTAATCAGAATAATCTACGTATATAACAGTTTTGAGGTTGATATAATATTTCAAAGCCATTGCTTATTGTTTTGTTTTGTGTACTTGTACAACAATTCATGATAATTTAATCAAAGCCATTACACTTTAATCAAAGCCATAATAGTTTAATCAAAGTCATAATACTTTATTCTAGCAGACCATTTTCTTTGAACAAGGTTATCACAAATTTTAGAAGATATTTGAAAAATGATACACATGGGACTAATGACGCCGACGACTCCGACGAGTTTAAGAGAAATTAAAAAAAAAATGTTTTATACAAAATCATTTCTGGCAATTTGTATTCCCGTATGATTTTTAGTTAAATCAGAAATCGAAAATTATTTACTGCTCCAATCGTCCTGAGATCTAGTTTTGAGTTCTGAGGGGTCCACATTGACAGGCCACTATTTGGTATCTCAAGACATGAATCCGTAAGATATTTTTGTATCCCATTTGGCATTTCAGAAATACTGAACCAGGATGTCATGATACACTCAGAATTGAATGAGGAAATGCTAAAAGGTTACCTTCATAATGTAGGTATATTTAAATTTTCAATGGTTCGGATGAAAAGTACTAATGCACGGCCATGACTCGTCTAAATTTGAATCTTCCAGGAGAAATGCAACTCCTTTTTATCCCCGGGAGTCTTACCTTCATTATGTTAATCTTCTTGAGGCAATCATAATTGAGATTAATCGTTAGTCTGCAATATGTGCTACTTATCTACTGATAGTTGTAATTACAATTCATATTTCTGAATGTTTCTGGAGCAAGGTTGTAGATGGTTACAAGAGATACCTCTTTATAAGGTCCACTTACAATTTTGAGAACTTAGCATATTCTAAATCTCTAGATTCCATAAATACAGGACGTTCTAAAGTTACAGAGGGCATAATTTTAAGTGTTGATTCAAGGGGCCAAGACTTTTTTCTCTTCCTAAATAAGTGTCCGGAAATGCTCTCAATTTGAGTTCCCAGAAATTGAATTCGTGAAATTCGACAGAAATTGAACTCTTACCTATGACACGCTGAAGAAATTCCAATCCAAACGCAAAAGAACATATTTTGGTTTATTATTTTCAAAAATGAACCTTTGGAATCGTCACGAAAAAAATACTAATTTTTTTTTAAAATGTAATTACACTTTTTAGATGATCTTCTGTGTCACTCAAATTGTGTACATTTTCGGACACTTGTTTAGAAAGAGTCTTATTTTGACCTCATGATTCAGTTCTTAAAATCCTGTTCAACTACATAAAAAAGGTAGAACAGAAAATGCTGAAGGAAATTGAGAAAAAAGGGGGAGAATAATGTTATAGAAAAAAACTTCTCGGTACTCGCTCTGTAATACGGGGAAAATAAGTATATATAAACAGAAAGAAGGGGGAAAAAATAAGTTTTATAGGAAATACGTGCGTAGCCCCTGGCAAACTGAAAGCACATTGAAAACGTTGAACGAAAAAATAAAAAATGCATGGAATAGTAAACACATCTCAACTTTCAAGATAAATTTTATTCCAACCCCCCCATCACCGCTCCCTCCAATCGCTATTTCCCCCCACCACTTTTCCCTCCTTCGTTTCTTTCCCTTTTCTATTTCATTTTCTTCTTCTTGACGACGCTCTGTCGTGTCGCCTCTCCCTTCCCTAATATCATTGCAGTATCTTTTTGCGCCCTTTTTATCCTGTCATGGTTTTTGACAAAAAAAAATTGCAGCACTGAATCCTTCCTAATATAGCTTTCTATTATTATCAACCTCGACCGAACCCTAAAAACAGTCTTTCTGAGATAGCCACGTCCCTCTGTCTGATGCCATCCGTTTCTTTTGTCCCTTTCATAGGTTCAGTATGTTCAAGCGCTCGTACAACCTCCGCATAGTTATTTCGTTATGATTTTTTACGATTATTTTGTCGTGGCACAAATTATTATATTTAAATTAAAGTGTTCCCATTACAAAGTCTTTTTGTATACGATAGAAAAAAATCGACAGGTACAGTTTTGACATAGCGTCTTGTCTTCAGAAATCGTCACGACAAAAAAAATCGTTACTTAATCCAGTGACGTGTGTAATTAAAAACCGTAAGGGTGAAGTTGATCCTCTCTCGTGCAGTAGAGTGTAAACGTATGTGTAAGAGTGTGCCTTACATTGAATATTCAAATGTGCAGTACAGCCTTTTGAAAAATATCATTACACTTATGTTTTTAGAATTGTGATAATAGTATAATGGTATTTTTATCATTATAATTATTCTGATGGTTCAATAAGGGCCCAAAAACAAATGACCTAATTTTATGAACATATTATACGACTATGATTCATAAAAATTGGACCAAGCGTTCGAGAGTTATAGGGTTTTAAGTTTCGTGAGTAATGGGGCACCCACAGTAGCGGATACAGGGGGGCGGTAGGGACAATCGCCCTCCTCAGCTTAGCCCCACGCCCCTCGAAAACAGACTTTAGAAATTTGTGTTTAAAAGAAAACGCATTCAGGCTTCATTTTCATCTGTGAAATATTTTTACGAAAAAATTACAGATTCAATTTCATTAATGAATATGGCTAATTGCGAAGTCTGTTCGTTAATAGTCGAGCTATTTTCCTTGAACATCTTGTGTAGACTTATTCCCTAAAAAAAATCATTTTTAAAATGTACTAAAAATCACATCAAATTTGAGCTCAACGCTTGATCGCCCCCCCTCAACTGAAGACCTGTACCCGCCACTGGCCACCCAGTATATGTATTTTATGTATACTATCCTAGGTTTAGTGTTTTTTGGCCCTTTGAGTACAGCCTCTACAAAGGATGATGGAATGAGTAATGCTCCAGCGGGGTTGCAATATAACTTATAACCAACAGGCTTGTGATGTCGTTTAAAATATCATTGTTTGTCTTATGATCACACATAACTTGTAAACATTAATTTAAATTGTTTATTAATTTGATCTTTCTCCACTCATAAGAAGTCCCTTTGAACCTTATTGTGGGTTCATGTAATGAGTGTTGAAAGATGATGATCTCTCCAGGGGCATATTGGAAGAAGGGTCCCACATTTTTCTTTCATATTTTTGCTTCACAATAGCCGGGAGCATATCGGAGCCCACATATTTTACATGTATTTTTTCTTTCATAATAATGGCCTACAATGAAATGGGTGCACATTGGGGCCCACATATTTTTCTCACACATATTTTACATGTATTTTTCCTTCATAATAATGCCCTTCGATGAACTGGGGGCCCAGTCGGGCCCACATATTTTTTTTAGCACATATATTACACATGTATTTTTCTATAAAGTAGCCACGGTATAAAGTAGCCTATATTTCTATAAAGTAGCCACGGTAATATTTCCCTAAGAACCCTTGTGTTTTGTGTTTTCATTCATATTGTGTCTCTTTACTTTGTTTCTTCCTTTGTAATTTAAGTTAGAATTTTCTGTGGAGCCGCCTCAATTCAATTACATTTAACCATGCAGAAAATGCTTTTCCTTATTCTTTTGTTTTATTCACATTTTGTGAAACTTTGTTTGGTTGGTATGAACATTTATCATGTTAGCTGATTAATGTTAGGGTCCCTCATTGTCGCTCTGTGTCCTTTGGTTCACTCTCCGTAAGTGAGGTCTACATTTCACAGAACTTTTTGTGTTTCTGTCGTCCTCTAGTTTCTTGAATATTACAAGAAACTTATCTATTAGTTGTGTGCAATAGTCCTAACTAATGGACGCAGCACTAGGGACTATTAGTATAAGTTTCCCTAATATTACAAGAAACTCATCTATTAGTTATGTGCAATAGTCCTATCTAGTGGACCCAACACTAAGGACTATATTAGTGTAAGTTTCTTGAATTTTACAAGACCCTTATCTATTAGTTGTGTTCAATAGTCCTAACTAGTGGACGCAGCACTAGGGACTATTAGTATAAGTTTCTTGAAATTTACAAGAAACTGATCTTTTAGTTGTGTGCAATAGTCCTAACTAGTGGACCCAACACTAAGGACTATATTAGTGTAAGTTTCTTGAATTTTACAAGAAACTTATCTATTAGTTGTGTGCAATAGTCCTAACTAGTGGACGCAGCACTAAGGATTATATTAGTATAAGTTTCTTGAATTTTACAAGAAACTTATCTATTAGTTGTGTGCAATAGTCCTAACTAGTGAAACCCACACTAAGGACTATATTAGTATAAGTTTCTTGAATTTTACAAGAAACTTATCTATTAGTTGTGGACAATAGTCCTAATATAGACTCTTGAGTGGAATATTACCTCCAGGTGAGGTTAATGTCCATGGCATTTTCTACCACCTAAGATTAATAGCTATATTTTTATATACAAAAGTTAATGGGGAAATCCTTGGGAGTGGGTTCAGAGATAGAACCCACGCCCTCCTGATTACCAGGCGAGTGCTTGACCACTGATGCTATGCATATGTTTCATAAAAGCTCCTGCCTTGAATAATCTATTAATGTGAATTATTTTTTCTGTTGCAGGTGAGGTGGAAATCTAAAGTTACCAAAATGAGTTCTGTGTCAGTATTCAACTATTTGATTGTATTTGCTGCCCTCTGTTCTGTCGGTAAGTTTGCAACTTTTACCAATGTTATAAAATTTCTGTCTATCTTCATATATGTTTAATACAAGTATTTATCACATACTCTCATATTGTGCCCGTTGAAAAATCAGTGGCACATTCTACAATAGATATAAACATTGCCGCCCCTTAAATGTGGTATAAGGATGGACATTACGATCAAATAAACAGAAAGAAAATCAGACTTGAATTACTGGAGATGGCAAAGTACAAAAATAGTTTTCTCAAAGTGGTGAAAAGATTTGCCGAGGTTTACTGTTTATGAATTGAAAGCTGGTTTTGATATTCTCAAAGCGTTAAAAAAAGAAACATTTTAATTTATCCGACATGTGTGACTTTTAGGTGAACCAGATACATTCTTTTGCTTAATATTAAATTAAAGTTAATGTAAATATGTAGAAAAAGGGCTAGACCAATGTTAAGAATGAAAGAGGTCTTATGGAAGAAGAGGAAGCGTTAGACAAAGGGTGTTTGGAGAAGTAGAATCAAGGAATGAGCTAGACCAATGTTAAGAATAAAAGAGGTCTTATGGAAGAAGAGGATGCGTTAGACAAAGGGTGTTTGAAAAAGTAGAATCAAGGAATGAAATCACAAATGCAAGTGGAAAAGGCGCATTGAAAGAAGGATTTGCTATGACCCTAGACGAAACTCTTTACTGACAATGATTAAAATTAACGATCATAATTTCGTATGACACACAATGCAAAACTTTGACATTTTTAAAATGTTTAAAAAATAGAAATAAAACCTCGTCGCCCTAGTTTTGATGTCTGGGCGTGATATTTAAAGCCCCCCTCCTCACTTTACATCAGTGTGTTCAGAACTGTTTTTTATATAAAATGACTTTTATGACTGAAATTTCTTTGCTAGGCGTATTAAATATCAGACTAGATTAGTATATATATGAGACCAGATAACTATATATTATTATGTCAGACTAGATTAGTATATATATATATATCTCTCAGGATCAACACTCGAAATCGCTCATGAAGCGAACAAAAAATCTTGGTCAATTGCCGAATTTCGAGTTGGCCATCGTCTATGGTACGTTGAATATATCAGTTCCCGTTGAATCACTGAAGTTAAACAACGTTCAGCCAGGTTGTACCATGTCTAGATTCAGGCCCTCGTGATGCCTATTTCCAGCAAATGGAGGGTAAAACCCCCGTCTCGAATGACCAATAGATGTTAAAGAGACGTTATGAACCCCCCCCCAAAAAAAAAAATCGCGAATGGTGGTTTGTTTTCCACATTGAGCAATTTCACCAGCTCCCTTGGCTCAGTGGTCACTGCACACTGCACGTCTTGCACTCAGTAGACCCGGGTTCGAAGTTTTTGGATGCTGATAGGTATTAAAAAAATCTTGCAATGCCGCAGTGAGCACTAAAGGTGTGACATAATAACACAAGGAAACAGGATTTATATCTGAGGATATAGTTCAATTGTATTTTGTTCAGTGCGACATCATCGCGTTCGATGGTAGCCAGAAGTATGAGATGGCAGCTCAAAATAAGTTGTTGTCCGATACCATAGTTTTCAATTGTTCTTATGTATTTTTTCTTGGCGGCTATTGATAGAATTGACCTGGACCTGTAGAAACCCATGAATGTAATGTTTTCGAGAGGCTGAAATGGGGTTCTAAGAAGTAGAAGTGTGTATCCCCAATGCAAGTTTATGTGAATTGTCTGGGTCTACCGCCGCACATTGTGGAATAAAAGAGTTTTTCTTCATTCAGCAAATTCCTGGTAACAGACAAGAATTAGANAGTGTGTATCCCCAATGCAAGTGTATGTGAATTGTCTGGGTCTACCCCCGCACATTGTGGAATGAAAGAGTTTTTCTTCATTCAGCAAATTCCTGGTAACAGACAAGAATTAGAACGGAAATTGAAGAAAGATAAGCTTACCATACTTATAAATCTTCACCGCGAATCTTGTCAGCAAATAGAAAGTCTGCTGTGCTTCCTCCTCTTTGTCGGTTAGTCTCCTATCTGCAGAAGTAGCATATGCTTCCTTCCAACTTTGGAGCAATGTGTTTGATACATTCATTAAATTGCTTAGCAAGCTGATAAACTCAATATGTATAAAATATCAATGCCCAATGTTGGAGGTGTAGTGGTAAGATGCTCTGGCTGGTAACCGGTAGGCCGTGAGTTCAAACCCAGACAAACCATGGAATTTCATCCTCATGAATTTGAGATATTTACCACAATAGGAGGAAATGAAAAAGGGGCCGGGATATATAGTCTGGCGACCTCAGAGTAACATAATATACTACCCCACTATAGGAGGACACGGAAGGGGCCGGGATTATCAATATCTAGTCTGGCGACCTAAGAGTAACAGAATATGCTACCCCACTATAGGAGGACACGGAAGGGGCCGGGATTATCAATATCTAGTCTGGCGACCTCAGAGTAGCATAATATACTACCCCACTATAGGAGGACATGGAAGGGCCCGGTATTATCAACAACATTATTTTGAAGACAAAATGTCTACTACCAATAAGTATACAATTTTACGGCAGGAAATGTAGATATTATTTTGTTTTGTGGCAACCTGCAAACCAAAAACTCTGCCAATGTGACATTTGGATTAATTATTTTTATACGTAGAATTCAAAAATTAAAAAAAAAAAAAATGTGTTCGTACACCTTCCCGCCCCCGCCCCCCGTACCTTGTACACCGCACACCGTCTCCATTTAGAGTATAATTGTGCCTCAAAGTTCTTGTCGCGGCCAGCCACATATTATATGGGGGTTTCATACTAATATTTTGGACATAATTAAACCCCAAATACCAAAAAGGACCTATGAATCCTAAATATGTGACTGACAGTGCAATTCGGCACACAATTAGAGCCCAAATGGGAAATCACTCATCAATCACTATTCTACTACCAATAACATGCCAATTTCATCAAATTCGGTCAATGCTAAATAGCATGCTAAATTCTAAGAAGCCCATCATAGCTTAGGAAAAGAACTTTGTAAACATAACTTTCATGTTAATAAAAATATTATTTATTATTATTAAAAAAAAAAAAAAAAAGTGGCCATCACGACGTACGCCGCTGCGCGGCGGACAAATAGATTTTTAAATTCTACTTATTGAAATGTAAAATATCAAACTTTAAAGGGGGGATATTTGTGACAATTCCAAAGGTTATTGGTAGTAGATATTTTGTCTTCAAAATCACATTGCTTGCCTTTTGAGATAATATTTGTTTTCCCCATTTCTAAATTCAGGCTTGGAAAAATGGTAGAAATAGGTTCGTATGAGGTTACCGAAATGCTTATCAAAACCTTTGATTGGAACTGTGATGGTATGTGAACCTCGTGGGGATGTTAGATCTCAGTACATTTAAAGGCCGATATTTTTAAATATAATTTTTAATTTGGTGATACATTGTACTATAGAGATCGACACCACCATAATAACTATTCGTTCATTCGGTCGACAATCAGCAACCCGTGTACATTGTTTGGGTCATATCATCTTAATGTAAAATTATTATTTAAAAATGCATTTGTTTGAAAGTGACTTTGGATTTCAATCAAAGGTTCAAAGGCTCACTATATTATTTGTCGGTTCTACTTTCATAAATGATTTTCTTGTCGGCATTTAATAAAATAAAAAGAAAATCAATAATTTCTTTTTTTAAAGCGGCATTTCTTTATTTTTAAATTGCCTCTTATCAACGGTTGCCCCTTTTAGCGGCTCATTACATAATGATTATCGATTGTATACGGAAGACGATGTAAATTCTGGTATTATCAAACAAAGTGCGATCTAGTTTTAACTCCAAGATTTTTCTTTTGTTTTTACGATTTTAATGAAACTTGGGATGGATGCTTGATTAGTTTTTGGGTCTCAAGAGTGAGCTCACCAGTTCAAAGAAATACTAGATATTATGTGAAGTACTAACTGTCATTTTGCAAATGTATCTTACATTGGATTGTGAGATAATACTTGAGGATGACATCCTCAAGAGCTTCTCCATGCGTGTGGTGTATTTGTTTTTGCTTAACAACTATGGTCATTCGAGACGGAAGTTTTACCCCTCCATCATCAGAATCGGACCTAGCGTTCGACAGTTTTTTTATTCTTATATATACTCGTAAATAGTCGTCTACGCCCCATCACTTCTGTATTACAAGAAGTGTAGGACAATTACTGACGCTGTGGGATGAGTGAGTGAGTGAAAGATGAGTGATGGGTGGAGTATTGAGTGAGAAATGAAAAGATGGGTGTGTTTGGAATATAGTGAATGTGTATAAGGAACAGTGACTGATGAGTATGTATGAGAGATAGTGAGTGATGAGTGATTATGATTAATGATGAGTGTATATGAGAGATAGTGACTGATGAGTGATTATGATTAATGATGAGTGTGTATGAGAGACAGTGATTTAGGAGTGATTATGAGGGATATTCAATGATGAGTATGTATAAGAGATAGTGATTGATGAGTGATTTTGAGGGATAGTTAATGATGATTGTGTATGAGGAATAGTGACTCATGAGTGTGTATATATGAGAGATAGTGACTGATGAGTGATTATGATTAATGATGAGTGTGTATGAGAGATAGTGATTGATGAGTGCAGATTATGAGAGATAGATTAATCATTTGAAGAGGGCTGGCTTTGTATCCACGACATTATACAAGTCTATGGCTCTGACAGTAGGAGATTTGAATATGAAGACTTGTATCCTGTGCGATACATGGGAGAGTTCCTGCGGTACCGACATTCAGACGCACAAACGGACTAATGGTCAAAAGAAAAATATGGATTTAAATATGAACATCTCTTCGCTCGGTCTATGATTATATTACACTGATTACACCCTGTAGAAATATGCAGCACAAAATAAATTGAATTTCTAGATAACAAATGCAGTTTTCTTTTCTCAATTGCATTCAATTAGTAACTTGGCACCATTGATTATATTACACTGATTACACCCTGTAGAAATATACAGCACAAAATAAAATGAATTTCTAGACAACAAATGCAGTTTTCTTTTCTCAATTGCATTCAGTTAGTAACTTGGCACCATTGATTATATTACACTGATTACACCCTGTAGAAATATACAGCACAAAATAAAATGAATTTCTAGATAACAAATGCAGTTTTCTTTTCTCAATTGCATTCAATTAGTAACTTGGCACCATTGATTATATTACACTGATTACACCCTGTAGAAATATGCAGCACAAAATAAAATGAATTTCTAGA
>CM022877.1:9188557-9209584 GCA_012654025.1 Pachypsylla venusta | reverse complement strand
TAAATATATATCAATTTTTTTTTTTTTTAAAAAAAAAAACATCAACAATAACATCAAAAACAAGAGCATGGGCAACAACAAAAACAACAGCAACAAATCAACAACGACAAAAACAACAGCAACAACAACAAAAACAACGACAGCAACAGCAACAACAACACAAACAACAACATCAACAGAAGCAACAAAAACAACATCACCTTCCATGATCATCATTTTCTGGTGTTAGTCCTGGCTAGGCTGTCAATGCTTCGGATTCCCCCCCCCCTCCCTGAAAAAATCTTGAGTACGGCCCCGCTTACTTAGACTTTCTAATCAAAAATTGGGAAAAGACTTATATTCACCTCCAATAAAATCAAGATTTGGTTTTCCTAAACTACGACACTGATGAAACTTAAAAGGAGATACTGTCTTCTGTTAAATATCCCCCCAGACTATTTTTTTTTTTTAATTTAAAACGGCAATGCTATTTGTCCTTATTTAACTTCTACTTCTATATTTAAAATTGGTACTTATAATTAATTATATTTATAATTCTCGAAAAATCTAAATTTTCGTCCAAATAATATCACTTCCGGAGCTCGAATCTTAGTTTTAATAGCATTAATCGAATGGCCATCGCCTTTTTTCTATCCTCAGAATCAATCAAAAATTCCAAGCCGTTCAAAAGTTACAAGCAAAGGTCAGGACTTCTGGAACAAAATGTACGTTTTGTACATGTACAGAAAGTGGGTCATATGGAACTACCCGTTTATATATTTTGTACTAACCCTCCCTGTATGATGAAGTAAATCATCTCAATGCATTAGTGGCATCAGTTTACCCAATAAATTTTGCAGAAAGTGGGTCATAATATGGAAGCACCCATTTATATTATTTTTTTATTTCCACTTAGAAATTGGCAATACATGTTTGAAATCAATTTATTTTTATTGTGTAAACTCGCTCATCTTTCACTCTGTCTGAGCATTATGTTTTGTCATAACCACACCCAGAACATCCCTAGGCTTTTGATGAACATAGACGTATCTTAGGAGACACGCCAAACAAAATGTAATCTGTATCATTGAACATCCCATCACGCGTGCCCTTGATTGTCAGGAGAGAGTCTGCGGAACAGCATTTTGCGGCCTCAAATATTGATCAGTATATCCCATTCTTTTTATATTGAATGGAAATTTCGTACACTGAAGGATAATTAAGTTTTCTATCAATTTACGAGTATTTAATCAAAATGTGAAGATCTATTATAAATTTATAATAAAACAATTCTTGAACCATTTTTTCTTGAATAATGTTTCATTCACACAAAAGGGACACAGCAAAATTTTGCCGGACACGACCTGTCACCTAAATTCTCTAATTCTGCGTAATTTATTGGTCCTAAAATTTTAAGGAAAAGGTTATTTGTCGTACTTTTACACGACAAATATCAATGACACACTCCTGGAATTCCTTATTTTTAAGGAATTCCAGGTTCTAATTCTAAAAGTTCTAATTCCTTATTTTAATTCCCTAAAAAAGTTATTAACGAAAAATCAAATATGACAACAAAAATCATTCTTTCCTACAGAGTCCACGAACTTATCCAACGACCTTCGCATACTCATAGAATTCAACTTTTAAAATCTTATACCTTTGCCCCTAAAATCCTTGGCTCTTTTAATAACTTGATTTTTTTGTATTGTTTTTCAGGTCTATGTCGACCGTCAGATAACACCGATATTGAACTGAATGACAAAGCAAATGACTATCCTATGGCTGATACTCCAAGTGAGGACCAGGCTGATGAGGAAGGCGTAAATGATGAGGATGTGGATTCCAACTATAAAGAAGGCCAGATGCCAGTGTTCAAGACCCTATCCCAAGTCATATCGGTAGATGAAGGACAGGAGGTGTTGCTTCCTTGTGATATTGAGAACGCAGGTATTGTAAACCCAAGTCAGTCTTTTTAATTTTGTTGAAAGTGTGGCCGATCAATATATCATTTCCAAAATTGGGTTCAAATATGAAATTAATAATTAATAGCCTATGTCCTTCTCCTTCTCTGTTATGACCACAATCATTTAAAAAAAAAGGTTTAGTACGGATTGATACGCTAGTTTTTAGTTAGTGTTAACAAGAAAAACACGCTTTATTTTAATATGTAGAAAATTAAATGAAAAATTAGTACATGTAAATAAATATATATTTTTAAAGGAAAAGTCATTCCCCGGAACAGCTTTCTTATTAAGATTATACAGTGTGTTCGAAAAGTCCCGGGACAGATTTTTTATTTTTAACGGCTGAAGATAGAGACTTCAAATTTTATATGTAATTCTTACACAAATTAATCTATTTTTTGGCTTAATTAAAATTTTTACAGGGTGTCTCAAAAGTGGTTAAACAGACACCAACTTTCGATTTTTAAATAGAACTCCCTATGTTTTATTTCATATTCAAATTTTAGGTCAAATTCTACACACAATAAACTCCTCACTCGATATTTTGATCAAACGGATCTCTGATCAAACCCGCACATTCATGGATTTTTCTTCGGAATAAAAGTGATAAAACCAAAAGTGTAATACATCAAATCAGTCAAGTTTTTTATGCTGAATCTCGTGGTTTTTTTCATTTTTTACATTTTTTATACCCAAGGAAGGTAAAATTTCATTTTTCGTTGATGTTTAACATTCCGTGTGTCGCCTGAATGAAATTTTACCCTCCTTGGATATAAAAATGGTAAAAAATGAAAAACTATGAGATTCAGAATAAAAAACTTGACTGATTTGATATATTACACTCTTGGTTTTATCACTTTTATTCCGAAGAAAAATCCATGATTTGGCGAGTTTGATCTTGATCAGAGATCCGTTTGATCAAAGTATCGTGTGAGGAGTCGATTGTGTATAGAATTTGACGGAAAATTTTAATATGAAATAAAAAATAGGGCTTTCTATTTAAAAATCGAAAGTTGGTGTCTATTTACCCACTTTTGAGTCACCCTGTAGAAATTTTAATTACGCCAAAAAATAGATTAATTTGTGTTAGAACTACATATAAAATTTCAAGTCTGTATATTTAGCCGTTAAAAATAAAAAAATCCATCCCGGGACTTTTCGAACACTCTGTGTATTTATTTCTGAAAGAAGAAAAGTATTTCAGCTGGGGAGGGAAAGGTCGCCGCCCTCAAATCTGTCCCTGCCAGTTATTAGTTAATTATGTAATTTTTGTTATTTTTCAGAAAATTTTGTTAAAGTTTGGCGAAACGGAACCGAGATAATGTTCCAGGAGACTGCTCGATTGATTGCGGATCACAGAGCAACCCTGAAGAATTATAATCTCCAAATCTCGAATGTGAACAAATATGATAGCGGAGTATACTCTTGTGGCGTGTTGCTCCAAAACCAGACGCCTCAAGTGACGCACACACTTCATGTGAAAGGTATATTCTTGATGGAGACCCCTAGCTTTTATACATATACACCTTGGGTTTTTGTCCGTTCAAAATAATATTGAGGAATAGACTAAGATTCCCGGCGAAGAACATGGTCTATTTTAACCCCGATGTTTTCTTCAACCCACCGTAATGGATGGTATTCACTAAGATGATTAGAAAAGTGCGCGTATGCAGACGATCTGCAAAGATGAAGAGGTAGAAAGTCATTCCCAAATTTTGAAATTTCCATCGAATCACCAGTGGCATCATCGTTTCCGATGGCAGCCAGATGTATGAAACTGTAGATCTATGCAATGTTTTATACAGGAAAACCACCATTAAAGGGATGTCATTTGGACACAGGTGGCCCAAAAACGTAATGAATGTCCATACTAGGTTTCATCAAAATGGGACTAAGTGTTCGAGAGTTATCGTGGTACATAAAAAACTTTTTTTTTTGTAAAAAAAAAAAAATCTGGTGTTAAAACTAGACCTCACTTCGGTCGGTCAATTAAGATGTTGGTTAGAGCTGACTAGTTACATATTCTCCTATGTAACTGAGTACATCATCGGAGCTTGTAAGATGGAAGGCACTAACTCTGATGATGTAGTCAGCTCTAACTAACATCTTTATGGGAGATATAGTATTTTGTTTCTTATTCTGACTTTTTTTTTTTTTGCTTAACATTTCTTTATCATCTCCATTGGTCATTCGAGACGGGGTTTTACCCTCCATTTCCTGGAAACTTACTAACCAGCTAACTAACCATATCGACCTGTGATCTAACGGGAACTGGTGTATTCAACGTGCCATAGACGCTGGCAATCTTACTTTCAAATGTTATTGAATTTATTTTGACCAAGTCTGTATGCCTTCTGTATGAATTACAATGTACAGGGTGCGGCAATTAGTATTTTTACATTTAAAAGAGTTGGTAAATAAAAACGAAACGAGATATTTGAAAAAATATTTTGTATTCTGAAAGCTTGCGTATTCTAGTTTTTTTCCATCTATGTTTTGTAAATAATGTCGTCCAAATGACGGCCTTGGCGAGTGAGTGATGCACTTTTGGAGTCTTTCACGGAAGTTTTCCATGACTCTCGTCAGCATATTCGCATCAATTTGGATGATTTCTTTCAGAATTGCCTCCTTTAACTCTTCAAGGGTCCCAGGGCGATGTTTGAAGACCTCAGACTCGAGGTAACCCCACAGGAAGAAGTCACAGGGACTCAAATCCGGCGACCGGGGAACATGTCCTGAGAAATCTCACGAGAACGATTGGCTGCATGGGCAACTCCATACAGCCTAAAGCTGATGATGTGGTCCTAAAGTTGTGAACTCAACTCAAAATTGTTTTTCGATCAGGAATTGGATCCGTGGAGTGCAAATCATACCTTGTGCGGAACGCCCTCTGAGTGGTTATAATGGTGCACTTTTTTAAAAAACAACTTGACAACGAACGCTCGATGCACGCTGGACGAAACGACGAAGTTGCGACAACTAAAAACTAGATGTCATATCGTGTTGGATATCACAAACCCCTCGCTCCTCTCACTATCACTCCCCACCCACTATTTTTTGAAAAATGGTAAAACTAATTGCCGCACCCTGTACTTGGCGTGGAGCGGCACGGCTCTGCGCTATGGCCCAATCATACTGCCCATTTGTATGCTCACATTGTTTTGTTTTTTTCTTTCTTGCTTTCCATTGACTTTGGCCGTAAATTTTCTCATCTATAGCAAATAAGAAACGTAAGCCATAGAACATTATTAATATTTGTTTGTCTGAATAGAGTTTTGCCGTGTGTGTGTGTGTGTGTGTGTAATGTTTACAGCTCGTTTCACAATATTTTTGGACGATTGTTTCTTTTTACCATCGATTTTACCATTTTTTTATTTTTTTTTCATGTAGATTTATTTTATGGGCACTCCCGTTCTGTGGAGTAAATAGGTTTATAATGACGTTTAGAATTGATAACGAAAAAAATACTCACGACCATTTCAAAATTTGGTTCTTTTTACCATCGATTTTACCATTTTTTTTCATTGTGGTGTGTAGATTTATTTTATGGGCACTCCCGTTCTGTGGAGTAAATAGGTTTATAATGACGTTTGGAATTGATAACGAAAAAAATACACACGACCATTTCAAAATTTGGTATTTCACATACGTGTTGATTATAGGTAGCAAAAATCAAAACATTCACCGGTCACCCTTCTTAACTTTTGAACGGCTTGGATTTTTTTTTTTTTATTCTATAAAGCTTTAGAATTATATAGGGGGCCATGGACAAAAGAATTATGGTGAAGCCCAGGCTTACATCCCAAAAGTGGCTTTTTGTGTCGATTACTCGAGAAATCGACAGTAGAACTTTATAGAATTCAAAAATTAAAAGCCTTTCAAAAGCTTTTTTTTTAATTTCATATATTTAGCAATTTTTCAAAAATGCATTACAAAAAAAAAATCGAAAAATGAAAATATACCTACATAAAAAATAATGTTTTTTGAAACGCCCACTTCTAATGATTTTTGGAAAGTGTATTTCCAAATCTTGGTGATCTGTCATTCTTGAACACGCTGTAGGTATAGTAGGTACGAGTATATAGATTCAGTACCACTGGGTCGTATGTCAGTTGAAAGAAAAACTGCGTGTACCTTCAATTTTAATATGGATACCTATTTTCGGTATTTTTTAAATTTATGTTCCTAGAGTTCCTTGGGTGGATTTCTTAAAACAGTGTAAGGGAAAGATTGTATTCCTTTATTCGTAACAAGTCTGAATTGTAGTTTTATTCAACACCTCGTAGAGGTTCTCGGTAAATAAGAAACAAATGTCCAAAAAACGTGAACGGCCTATAAGCGCATGTCATGACCTTTTTCCTGGCACGTCCCACCTCGCTCTGGTGGGGCTCGACGTTTTCTTCTCTATTCTGTCTCATTGTGTCAACCTTGAATGCAGCATCCCTTTTCTTCTCTTCATTTCTCCCTTTTCTTGCTGTGCACAACCTTTCTTTCAGCTTCCAATTTTTAGTTACTTTTCTTTCCTGAAGACTGGTTCCAGAGCCACCCGTATATTTTTTGACTACATGCGTTCTCTACAGAATAGGAGGCCGTTAGTAACTAATGATAATTTCCTTTGGAAAATTTCGAATTACGAGAGTTTACTCAGCGTAGTAATTGCGACAAAGTTGCCTCTCCTCCCGTAATATTTTGGATTTACTCTCGTGTCTCAATGCCAAGTAATGATATCTGTCAGAGGAAAGTCAAGGAAAATAACCCAAAATTCATGATTTGCCGATTTTTTTCTTCCGCTCCGAATGAAACTGCCCCCACCCCCCTCTTGATTTTTTTAACCTAATGATTTATTTCTTATATGTATTTCAGAGCCTGCTAAGATTGATATCTTCTCACCATCAGAACACCTAAAAATTATTGAAAAGGGTAAAAGCTTAAATTTGATGTGCCATGCCGTTGGATATCCCCAACCAAAAGTATTTTGGACTCGCAAAGTAAGTACCTATTGTATTTAAACAGAAACTCGATGTTGATTTTTTATTTCAAATTTTTATAGGACAAGTTTTTATTTTCACGGTGAACAGATATCTTAATGTCAGCGAAGTTTTTCGGTCATTTTTAAAGTTAAAGTAATTTATATATATATATTATGAACCTTCGTAAAGTATTGATAAAATTAGCAAACAACAACCCAGCTCATAGTTCTTCGCCGCCTTTGATGCTGGTGTTACAAATTGTATTGAAATTTAGAAACATTCTTGCAACAACAAAAAGATTCAATTTTTTGAGGGAAATGTTTTTTTTTATTTTCGTGATCGATTTGGGGAATCGATCATTTAAAATAATAAACAATAAATATTCATACAGGACGTTTTGGAAAAGATTTTTTCCAAATAATTTCTGGTTATGAATGAAATTATTGTATTTTTAATAATAGATTTAATTGTTTGAATCCATTGTTCGAAAAAATGTCTCTGTATTTGCAATTCTTTGTGTTCTTGGTAATTTTTATGTCTATGCTTGGTTTCCAATCACCAGTCTGCCAGTTAGGAAACCGTCACTCTACTAACTGAGCTACTGAGCCTGTTCATTCATTAAAATTGCATTGATTTCCGTTTCAGGTGAAAGGCAGCAACACTCCTGAGTATTTAGAGGGCACAAACTACACCATTCCCTCAGTGAACCGAGAACATACAGGAGTGTATGAATGTACTGCCAAAAATGAAGACAAATCTGAGAAGCGTAGTGTAGAAGTTTTGGTACAATGTGAGTCTGGGTCACTAACTAACCTTTATGACTTACATTTAATCAATCAATCGTAATATGCAGAAGGTGCATACGTTCATTTTTTCGATTTTAAGTTAGGCACATCTTTTTATAACGTCAGTTTTGTTTGATTGATTTTTTGAAAAAATTGGATCAGTTTTAGGGAGTACCTTGATATTTTTAGCCATAATTAATCTAGTTCCGCTTATCTGCAATCAACAACAGATATACTCAGACTCCTATCCAATATACCCTAAAATTTCTTATAAGTGAAGAGTGCCGCGTACAACAGACGGTTTTTTTTTATCTATATTTAGATTCTACTTATCTTGAAACGTAAAATATCAAAACTTTGTGTATGTGTGTGAGGGGTTGATTCCAAAGGTTAATTATTGATTTTGGAACTGCCTTAGGATGTACCATATTTTTAAAACTGGGTGTTCTAAGGTATATAACTTCCCTTGACGTTTAACTTCACAATCAACAAACGCTGCTCCGCAAGAGTCTTGAGTGCATCTCAAAAAGTCAACAAAACGTTGTGTCTTCGAGAAGACCCCGTCCGTGTACTGCCAACGTTGCTTAACTCTCAACATGGTACAGGTGTTGAGGGGTACCATAAAAAAAAACGTTTTGTTTTTAAATATTTTTTTAAAATAACCTCTTTTTTCTGTTTTCTTCATCACAGATGAGCCTGAAGTTTCAATCAAGAGTGACACTGTAAACACTGCCGAAGGAAAATTATCTGAAATGCACTGTACTGTCTACGCAGAACCTCCCGCTTCTTTAGTTTGGTTAAAAGAAGACCGTGCACTGAAATCCAATGATCACATCAAGCTGTTCCAAGATCCAAACAAACATCACAGACACATTTTGAAAATTGACAACACAAAGGCTGAAGATTTTGGAATTTATTCTTGTATTGCTAATAACACTTTAGGAATTACGAGAAAAACTATCGTCTTGAGTGGTAAGCTATCTAATTTTATTTTATCTCTATTAAAGTAAATCGGTTGGATGGAGGATTTTGTCGGACAATACGTACACAGTCCTACATGTTCAAAGCTAACCATCCATACTGGAGGTCATAATAGACCTTCCCTCTGAGCATATGGCTGCAAATTGTTCCTAACAGAGATAAGTAACAAAAAGTGAAAACAAGTATACTAGAGCCTTTAATCATCCGTGTGATATTATAATTCAAGCAATTTAACTATTAAGTATTCACAGCTTCCTTTTTCAGTTGATGGCACAAAATGTCATCGTTGTGGGACAGTTATTACGATTTTTTTGATAAGTCAAGTAGGGTGACCCTGGGTTTTACAGCTCTAGTCTTCAGTAGGGTGACCTTGGGTTTCACAGCTATATTCTTCAGTTAATAATTTTGTTGAACAAAAATGTGTCATCTTTGGACAGTCTTACAATTTCTTGGTCATCTGCTATGGTATTCCTTTATTCAGTAATAAGTTTCCTATATTTTCCATCCCAGTTTCCAATAAGAAAACTTCGGCTTCTAACACAAAACTTGGAAATACACTTAACAAATCTTTAGAAGTGGGAATATCAAATATTTTTTTTTTTTTTTTTTTTTTTTTTTTTTTTTTTTTTTTTTTTNTATTAAACAATAAAAATATATTTGAAATATTAAAAAAAAAATATTGATTTAGAAACGCAGCAGGATTAACGTAACTATCCTGCCTTTTTGGGGAACTACAAAATGAACAGATAATCTCAATACAAATTGTCTCACACAATGAACAGATAAAAGACTTTTTTTTNGGTTAAAATTTACACTTGAAAAAATGTAATCCTAATTTGGGGAATGGCTTTACCAAATTTGGGGAGACCTCTTATGGTTTGGAATAGCCTCACGAGGGTGTGAACCTACGTGGACACCCACTTAGTAAAACCTCGCCGCACCTACCTTAACTCAGTGATCTAACTAAAACGGGTACATTCAACGATGTATAAGAAGACTGGATTCTAACTTTAATTATGTGTATCCTGATTTGGACATTCACGTTTAACTTAATTGCCTTTTTGGGAACTACGAAATGAAAAAAATAATCTAAATACAAATTTTCTCACTCAATGAATGAAAAAAAAAGAAAAGTAAAAAATGTCCAAAGACTTTTTATGAAATGAAACTGAAGTCAAAAGTTATGAATAATTAACAGTTGAGCTGGCTAAAATTAAATATTACTCAAAATATCATACGGATGACTAAAGGTGCTATTAAACTGTTTGTCAGCCAACCATCATACCACGTTGAATACACCAGTTCCCGTCAAATCACTGAAGTTAAGCAACGCCGGGCGTGGTCAGTACTTGGATGGGTGACCGCTGGGGAACACCACGTATCGTTAGCTTACTCTTCCGGCCCAACCCAGGCTGGGTGAGGTCAATGTGGGTAGCTGGTTTGCAAGTTTCCAGCGAATGGAGGGTAAAACCCCCGTCTTGAATGGCCAATAGATGTTAAAGAGACGTTAAGCCAAATTAAAAAAAAAAAAAAAAAAAAAAAAAAAAAAAAAAAAAAAAACTGTTTGTCATGTAATTTTGTCATTTTTTCGACAGTATGATCGGCAAATATATTTGATTAAATTCGCTATTTGATTGCTATGATATGGAACACAAAAGAGACCAAAATTTGTCTAAATAGTCGAATAGGGTTTAAACGCATGACAAACATGTTTTGCATCTTTGATCGTTTTTGAAAAGTATTTCATTAATCTTACCTTCAAAATTATTTCTCTGAGGCGCTTGTGGACGCCCAAGTCCTCTCTTATCGAAAACACACAAGTGAAAAAGAAAACTAAATTAACTTTCGATCAGAAATAGTATTGTGAAAATATCAAAATTAGATTTATTACTAGCCAGCGTCTATTGCACGTTGAATACAGCAGTTCCCGTTAGATCACTGAAGTTAAGCAACGTCCAGCGTGGTTGTACCATGTCGGTGTCCACGTTGGTTCGCGCCCTCTTGATGCTGGCCTTTTTCCGGCCCACCCCAGTCTGGGTGTGGTCAATGCTGGTTTGCAAGTTTCCAGCTAATGGAGGGTAAAACCCCCGTCTTGAATGACCAATAGATGTTATAGAGACGTTAAGCCAAATTTAAAAAAAAAAAAAATTATTACAGATAAATATCTGGTTGCTATGTTATAATACACAACAAAATTTGAAAACAAATAATTTCGTCTGAAATCAAATAGTGTGATAGGGGCACAAATATATACCAAACACACAAATTCAACAAATATACATTAAATAAATAACTTTTGGAATCATGACAAATAGTGTGATACAACCTGAATGGCTGCAGTATACTTGATTTTTTTGTTTCATATTTCCGTTAGGAACCATTTGCGGACATACGAGTATGCTTAGAGAGAAAAAACTTCTGAATCGATGGCGATCTTTGTAAAATAATGTATTCTTTACATCGATCGTTTAATAAAAATAAAATTGGTCCCAGAAAAAAACTACGATTTTGTCATTTCTTATATTACTTTTGTCAAATGATCAGAATGTTTAACCCATGTACGTACTATTCTAGATCGACAGTTGAATTCACGCTCTATTAGGTTATGCACTGGTAATGGGTTAATTTCTGTAGATAAAGTTCATCCTTATATTTTAAATTACGTGAGTTGAGACAGCGCGGTTGACAGAAAATGTTTGTAGAAGATGGTTATAGCACCTCGTCCTGTCATATATGGAAAACAACGCCTGTGATCCTGCTTTTATAAACAAAATGTTTTTTTCCTGTGTCTCATCTCTCGTAATTTGAACTATGAAAACCTAAATCCAGTTTATATTCGAAAAAAAAATAATAAAAAGCTCCTGTGAGTACTCTTTGCAGTAGATTTAACACTCTTTTGCACATTTTGTTAGTATTACTCTCCTGCCTGCACTCTGCTAGGCGCCTTCGCCGTATGAACCTATCCTTTCACCAGTTCTTTGCAAGAACATCGTTGTACTTAGATTTTTCATCAGTTCATTGCAAGAACATTGTACTTGGATTCGCTTGCTATTTCTCTAACTTCCATCTAACTCCATTATGCGCTGACCAATACTTCTGTCTAACATTCAATTTCCTTCTGATGATTTATACAAGGTGACTCATTTTAACTGATTTCTCCGAAACCTATTGAAGATACAGAGATAATATCAACAGCAAAGTGGCAACCTTTGCAAATGTTGCTATTTTCTTCTTCAATGTCAACTCTGGATCATTAAATAGAATTCTTTTTTTTTTTGTCGTATTGTATTAGCTGTGGAAAAATATGATCTATTTCGAAAAAATAATTTTGTATCCAATATAAAGTGAATTAGTGAACAAGGAGAAGTCGTAATAGACGAAAGCGATCGTGATTCACCACTCTATTTGTAGTTGATACAAAATTATTTTAGAAATTTTATAACGACTAGAAAATCCTTATAATANAATATGATCTATTTCGAAAAAAATAATTTTGTATCCAATATGAAGTGAATTAGTGAACAAGGAGAAGTCGTAATAGACGAAAGCGATCGTAATTCACCACTCTATTTGTAGTTGATACAAAATTATTTTAGAAATTTTATATTTTATAACGACTAGAAAATCCTTATAATATTTCTTTTTCTGATAATTAAATCAACGACGACCTTTTTTATGCAACAAAAGCAACATAATCCTTAAAAAATACCTTAAAAGTCGTACTCTAACCTGAATAAAACGGGGGAAACAATTAAAAGTAACATTGGTATGTAATATTCAGTAAAAATTCAAGGTATTTACAATCTTTTTGTAAATTCGACAGTTTTTGAGATATTGCCCGATAAAAGAAATGAATTCCAATAAAAAATCACTATTTTTCATGGCTAATTTAATGCTATTAAGGAAACTTAAGTTTTAAAAAACAGAGTAGACTTTAAAATGACCTTGCAGGAGAAATCTTTGTAAGGAAAGGGTGCTTTGAAGTTGAAGTCATTCTTCGAGCATTGTGCTATTCTTTTCTCCTTATGAGGAAACAAGTGAGCAGTTTTTTGCAAGATTCTAGATGAAAGGTGCAATGTATGAAGTTTAAATGTGAACTTTACAAAATTAGGCCACTGAATTCCGGCTGAGCGATAACTTTCTCACTTTCTGTTTCTTTAATAGTTCTTGATTTTTTTTACTAAATTGACTCACCCTGTATTACATATCTAACCCATATTGGCATAGTTTGATTGTAACCTAAGAGTGCGCATGACTTATTCCCGCAATGTTGCTGTAATAATAATCCTGGCTCATTACTTCTTCATTAAATAATTTAATAATTTCCTAGAAACTGTCACCAATGTTGGTCTTTCTGTTGATTTTAGGAACTCCCTTACGACCAGTTTTTGAGAGAGCAAGCATCGCTAAAGATAATAAAAGTCCTCGTCTAGTTTGGACGGTTGAAAGTTTATCTCCTATTAAATCATATGAGTTACAATATAGAAAACAAGAACAAGACGGTTGGTCCTTTGCCCATCCTAAAGTTCTTCCCACTTCGGATGGTGTTCATTATAGTGTAGTACATGATTTGTTTGGACTGGCTCCTGGTGCATATGAAGCTGTGCTTAAAGCTGAAAATGCTTATGGATGGTCCTATCCTTCTCCACCAAATGTATTTTCAGGGGAGGGTAAGAAAGGCGTTTCAATTTATTTATTTTATTGTATGCCAATTATTTGATTTTACCCCTCTTTCTTTTTAATCCCCAATCCCATTTGTTTTGTTTACATAATTTCTTTAGACCCCTGTCCAGATAATGTTTTTGTTTGTCTTCATTTATTTTTTTGACATTAAGTCCATTGCTTGCATTTTATTTAAATAGACACTCACCATTTTTTTAAGCATGCTATATTTTTTAAATTTTAAAACAGAAAACAACTTCTTTAGCTGTACCGATTTTTTTTTTTTAAAAAAAAAAACAAAAAACAAAAACAATGTAATAATGGGCGAAAACACAATAGGATTGGAATACAGTTTACGGCTTTTATGACGATGATCAATATTCTACTCATAAGGTGCTTTGTGCATGTGTCTGTCTTGTAATACATTTGTATAGGAAACATTGTCTGGGGTTCGACAATAATTCAAAATTAAATCAATGCTACGTCCGAACGACTGTTTTGCTTATTTAATTCTAATAATCACGGACGTCGTTTTTATCTGCATGATTTTTTAATTGTCTCGCGAAAATCTAAATTTTGATGTTAGTGAATTTAAAAGCTAAACTAAATGTTTAGTCGGTGACCGACTTCATGATTCGTCTCTCATTTTATACTTCATGATGCAGTATCATGTGTGATTAAATGGAGATGTTCCCATTACACATTCATCTCTCATTTTATATTTCATGATGCAGTGTCATGTGTCATTAAATGGAGATGTTCCCATTACACATTCGTCTCCCATTTTAGACTTCAGTACGCTTTGAGATTTTGTAAGAAAAGTACATGTTCATTGTTTTGTAATTATGTTTTTTCAAAGTGGGAACAAAACTGTCTATGATGTTTTTTTCTCCCTTTTATTCAATGAAATAAACTCATTTTCTACAACAACAAAAAAATACCCTCTAACCATGATCTGTTCTACCCACCAGTATGACCTGGAACGTAAACTATCATCGTTTTAGTTATCGCCTCCATTAAATAATTGTCATTGACAAATTTAATGATATCTGATCTGTTATGCAATCAGTTTGTGAGACGTCTCTTATGGTCAGTGGTTATGGTTACGTATAGTAAAATGTCCAATTTGTTCTGTGGGTTCAAGGTTGTCTTTGTTTCTTCTTTTTTTCTTTTACTTTCACTAACGCTAATATTTCCTTTTTCTTGGTTTCTTTTCAGACAATATGAGTAATGAGATTATTCAAGGACCTTTAGGTGAGTGGAGATCAGGAACCTATGTAAATACGAATAGGCAGGGTTTTTTACATACCTATGATCTTTTTTTTTAAAAAAATGAAGATACTGAAAATTTCCTTTTTTTAAAAAAAAAATATTATTGAGTAATGAATAAATTTTCTTAAAATATTCACAAAAAATTCTGGACCTGTGGCTTATTTCTCTCAACAAATTCATTGCGTTATTTTATCATATGCCATTTTGCCACACACAAAAAACAACATAAAATAAAATCATCCAAAATTCTTTTAAAAGTGAAAATAGATTTCTAGTCATTTTTTAAAATGTGAAAGTGAATATTTCCGGTAAACAAAAATTGCCTATTATGTATGGTTCTACCTAATTTATAAATGTGAGAATTTGATTTCTGTAAATGTCTGGCATAACGATCATTTTTAAAAAATCTGAATCCATATTTTTCTCTAACTTAAAATACACCGAACCTATTTTTTGTTATTTTTCCAGACAGCACGGGCATTGAGTTTAATATTATTGCGCGGCCCAACATTCAACATGTTAAATTTCAACTTCGTAGACATTCATTGTCGGGTTTTCTGTTTACAATTATTTTTCACGACGACTAATTTTTCTCATTGTGTTATTTTCAGAACCCAATCCAAACGATGCTAGTCAGCTGAGGATATCATTAGCTTTGATTTTCTCTATTCTTGTTGCTAGATTTCTTTGTTAATTTCAATGTTGTAAGTATAACTCAATTTGTTTGCAATTTCCATGAATAACATTTCTCGACGTGCTGGGTTAGTTCCGATGCACTTTATCCTATATCCTATACCGTGACTACAAAAATAGTAATGAGGGATATTATGTCAATGTCATACTTGTCATCACCCTATGCTTCTCCCTTTTTTGCTAAATTTACGCCTATGTTCGGATTTCAGCATTCAGATCAGGTAACAAGCTAGGAATCAGCCTCAGTAGCAAATTTAATTGTGGCGATGGAGTCGTAAACAGCAGGCTGTTGATTTGATCTGAATCCATCCCTGCCTCTTCAAAATTCTAGCCACAATAGATCTAAATAAAGGTCGCAGTGATATACATGTGTTTGTGTTTTTTAGTGAACTCTATTCAACTAGCGAAAACCTTGCTCCCCACAAAAAAATCTAAACATATTCATCATCATAGGTTAACAGTCCATGGGGCTGGTTTGCAACAACTCGCCATATGTTGTTGATTCTTGAAAATCCTAACGGATAATGCAGTAGCTTCTCCTTGCTTTCTGCATGGGTAATGAAAAAGATATCGGAAACGATATCTTTTTCCTTCCTTTAGTCGCCTATACGACTTGCATGTACTTTAATGCCTTTGGAAGCATTCTAGTTAAGTCCCTCCATCCACAGGGGACCGAAACATATTGCTATAATTAAAAGAATTATGAATGACAGCATGTTTTAAATGTGAAAGGAAAGAAAACATTGTCAATTAAGAAATTTGATTTTTGCATTTCAGATTTTAGCTTGAAATGAAAGCTAATTTGTTTGAAAAGTTCAAACTGTTTCAAAAAACGCCAAGAATTTGTTTGTTTTAAAGAAATCAAGTCCGTCATTAGAAGGTTAAACTGACAGAAATAAAATCTATTTAAGAATTAATCGCTTTTCAAGAGTGAATTGATTCTTCAACTGATATATCATCGATTGTTTAAAAAAAAAAAACAATATCGATTCCAACAGTAAATCGATTGTTCAATGCAGCAGCTGACATACCAAACACTTCCTTATAATTTAATTGATTTTGCATGTAAATATTATCTTTGTATTTTATTTTTAATAATAAAATAATAAAGCGTTATAAGTTATAAGGGATGCTATTTCAAGTCATTTTTCTGATCTCATTTAAAATATTATCTCAATTTACGAATTACCCTTTGAATAATCTGAAAAGGATCAAACTAAGCATTGAATCATAGATTGAAAAAACTTTCGACCTTTAGGAACTTGATGGATCATAATCATCCGAATTAGATTTGGCCATACCAATTGACCCCCTTGGGTTTGGAATCCTTACACCTCAGCCTCATGGATTTTTTATGTGCCGTTGTTCAGTCTATTTCTCTAGCTAAGGTTCAACTATTCATAGAATTTGAGCAGTATTCTAACTAGATTATTTTGGACGAGTTCCACTGTAGGGTTTATTGGTCCGATGATACTTACTCTCCTCCATTTGAGAAGAGCACTGCAATCAAATATTTTATGAGGGCCGTTTCTTCCTCCCCACTTAGTGTACACACTGGAGTTTCCCTAAAGATTCCCATATTGTGTTACCAGACTCACTCACGATTTTCTTTCTTTTTAAAATAAAACCACATCACCTTCAGTTTGACTTCTCTGTCAATATGGTGTTGTCCGTCCAACATACCCTGAATTGTCCTGCTTTTTGCAGTGTCTTTTGGAGATTAGAATGAAGAAATTAAGGAAAGAGAAATCCTATAACATTAATATTGTCAAACTCGGGCCTAACATTGGATATTCGCAGTCAGACATGCAGGACAATATTCTGGTTCTTAAGATACAATGCCCTATATGTAAGGATACTCTAGTGGAAACGCGTGACAATTAATTAAATGTTCTGCTAAAGTAAATACACTTAATCTCGTGAATATGACGCTTTATTATTTTTCTGTACCTTCGATTCTAAGGCCCAAAGTCTACACTTTATTTTATTCGAAAGATAACAGAACCAAATTTCAGTGACGTAAACGAAACTAATTTTATAGATGATGATAGACGACCATGGCCTTTAAAAAAAATTATGTTCGCTTGTTTCTTCTGTATTAAAAAAAAAAAANGTTTGGTTTTACTGTGAGGTCTTTTCATCTCTCCTCTTTTCCTGCTCCTTAGACACTATAGATATTTAAAAAAAAAATGAGTTTACTAATCTTAAACTATGAAGGAACCTTGTATAACTGTGGTCTGAAGTTAATAGCTCATCCTTTGATCATCATTCGCCGAAAGTTTTCAATACCTGAGTGCTATTGAAAACTTAGCAATTAAAAAAATCAAATCAATATTGATTGTCTATCAAAAAATATTTTATTTTTTAAAAATCGGTATTGTTTTTTTCTGTTATTTTTTTTTTTAGAAAAGTGTGACCATATTATTCTCAATATTATAATAATCAAAATTAAAACTCGCCTATTAATTCATATAAAATTTGCTGCGTGTGGCTTGGTTTCAAAATTGCTAGTTTGCCCCTCTAAGAACATTTGCGAAGAGCCCCACCGAATTTTTCAGAATAGCAACAGGACAAACTGATTCTCTCGCAATGATAGGGTTGTGTAAACTGTCTTTGTTGAAACCAAGCCCTCACCTGTGTAGTAGCCCATGATTCTAAGAAGTCGAGGTATAAATGCTGACGTCATGTAAGGATTACGTTTACTTCTTCTGAACATTAAAAAGTAAAATAAAAGTGAGAAGTTGTGATCCAATGTTGATGCATTCCTATTATTTTGGTTTATTATTTTCAATAATGAACCTTTGGAATAGTCACGAAAAAAAAAAAAAAATTACCCCCCCTCAAATTTTTTTTTGCGTAACGTCTCTTTAACATCTTTTGATCATCATTCGCCGAAAACTCACAAACCAAGCTACCCACATTGACCTCACCCAGCCTGGGTTAGGACGGAAAAATAGCCAACATCTCGAGGGCGCGAACTTACGTGGACAACCACTTGGTAGAACCTTCAGTAATCCAACGAGAACTGGTGTATTCAACGACTCGAAAATGTTTACAACCATGCAGTTTTCGTTTTCCGTCAATGTATTATGTTTCCGCTTTATTATTTTCGATAATTTTATCACTCCCCCCCCCTCCCCGTTTCACACCGGTTTTAAAAATGAGTAAGTAATAAAAAGTGTGAGGTTAGAAATCAGGGGCACATATGACGTCATACTTGCTCTTCCTAGTATCATGCTAGTATTTAATTTGTATTAAAATTAATTTCTGATATTTTTGTTTCACTTACTCGTATTTTATTTTTGTATGTTTTTGCTGTTATATTATTTTTTAAATAAAATTATTCTGTAAATATTTTTCAGTTACTAAAATAAGACAACATCTATTTTGAATTTGTGAAACATGTAAGAAGTTCCTTTGTTATATAGCCACAGGTGTTCAATAAGTCACTGGTTACACAGAGATTTTCAAATTTTCATTAGGTACATGGAAATTGAACTTTGGTGACTCGAACACTCTGGTCATTCTCTCACAGCCACTCATATTAAAAACGTACTCATCCTATCGTTTTGAGGATGCCAAATTCAGAATAGATTTATATAAATCTAAATTATATATTGATGTACAGTGCAGTTATAAAAGATTCAATCTTAGAGTGTGCTCTTCCAAAGATATATTAGTTGACCAGAGCTGAAGAAAAAATAGGTACCTCTCTCTTTTCT
Source organism: Pachypsylla venusta (assembly GCA_012654025.1). Taxonomy (NCBI): domain Eukaryota; kingdom Metazoa; phylum Arthropoda; class Insecta; order Hemiptera; family Aphalaridae; genus Pachypsylla; species Pachypsylla venusta. The sequence continues at coordinate 9,190,556 of CM022877.1, read as the reverse complement.
TATATTTATTACATTAGGCTTCGTGAAGGAAAGACAATATGACAAGTTTGTCATACGACTGTAAAAGACGACAAGTTTAGTGGCAAAATTTAAATATTTGATATTCAGGCAGATTGTAATATAAAAATGTATCAATCAAGATACCTGTACAATAAAAATCTTGATAAGAACTGTTCAGAGCTACTGAGGTTAACTCTATGTAACTTTATGGGGGTGGGAGGTTAAGTGGCTATACATAGAACAGAGGGTTCATACTGCAGATCTAGCCCCATGCGTTGTAAATTCAAAAATAGTTGAGGGACTTTGAGGGCGTGAGTAAATTCTCTGGGGCATGTGTGTGTCGAGGTTGTTATCATTTAAATGGATGATTTCATCTCAAGAAAGGAAAGAAGAAAGTGATTACCTAAAATCCGGACATTCTTTAAAAAAAATCCGCCCGTTTTTTTTTTTCTTCTTCTTTTTTTTATTGTTACTCTTGAAGTATCTAGACAATTGTGAACTTATGGTAACCCAAATATGACTATGAACTACTTTGAAGGATATTTCTATCGCGCATTGATCTAGAGACTATTTTCAATATAAGGTTTAAAGATGCGTGTGTACTTACTCGGCTACTAAAAAAAAAAAAAGAGCGGAGCTCCATATCTTTGTCATATATATATATATTTAGTCTCTTTAACATCTACTGGTTATTCGAGACGGGGGTTTTACCTTCCATTCGCTGAAAACTTGCAAACCAGCTACCCACATTGACCTCACTCAGCCTGGGTTGAAAAATATAAAAAGTATTGGTATTCAAAAGAAAGCCGTAGTTATTCCAAGTTGAAATTGTGCTTTTTAAACTCTTTGCACATAACCCTGAGTGTGTGTGAAATTAAAGTCTCAAGTTTGGGTGAACATTACTCCAATTTGAATGTGTCCAAAATTTGAGAATTACTAAAAAACGGTTTCAAAAGGTTTCACACCTTTCTCAAGGTATTAATCTCCGCTCCTTTTTTGAAACAGTCAAACTCTGGTTCACCAAGATCCAAAATTCCACACTTAGGTATATGTGTCAACTTATAGCCTCCCCTGGTCCATTGAATCAAAGCTCCTCGCCATACTATCGAGTGAGCGAGTAGTAAAAGTGACATTCTGTAATCTAATCAAATATTTTATTCGTTTAAATTTATTAATTGCGAACTTAAATGAATAATTTATATTACTATAATTAAAGCTAAAATTAAGCACCCCACAATCTGTGGCTGTGTTGCTGATAATTTCAAATTGTACCGCGTATCACAACTTTACTTATATGAACATGGTGGAGGGAAGGACAAAATAACGTAGCCATAACAGCTGTAATGCTGTTATGGCTACGTTAAAGAGTAATATAAAAAAATCGCTAACGAGCCCTTAATATGCAAGCAAAACTCGACCCTGGTCGAAGAAGTTTCGGAATTACCAAACATTGTTCTCATGACTATCATTTGATAAATTAGTTCGAGCCCCAAAGATTAGAGGGCTTCGTCAATCTATTTTTTTTTTTAAAAAAAAATAACGTTTGCCAAATCTGTAATTTTTTCTTCACTTAACCTCTGTAGACGAAATTAAGGTTATAACAAACAAAATTTAATTATTTTTGTCGTTTTGTACCACGATATCTCTCGAACGGCCTATCTGATTGTTATGAAATTTGGTAAGGACATTCATAGAAATAACTGCTTTATTGGGCTACTCGGGGCCAAATTGTTTTAAGTGAGGTCTACAATTTACAGAACCACTAGTAAAGAGGGTTTTAAAAAAATTGAGCTCCTTGATACCGATGAAAGTGCGCTCTTTATTAGACACAATACATGTCCTCTGGGTCAAATAAGTCGCGGCATATACTACTAAAAACACAAAAACGTTTTCCAGTAAAAGGACACACCCTCGGAGTTTCTTTCGTAACCATTATTTAACGACAATTTAGATTTCAATGAAGTTTGGACAAATCAAACCAATATATATATATATATAT
>CM022877.1:9154349-9187561 GCA_012654025.1 Pachypsylla venusta | reverse complement strand
AAAAAAAAAAAAAAAAAAAAAAAAAAAAAAAAAAAAAAAAAAAAAAAAAAAAAAAAATGGTGAGATCATTTCTTGTGTACATAAAATAATAAATTGAGTAGAGTTAGCTAATAAATGGATTTGGTGCTAAAAACCTTTTTTATAGGTACTTATCATTAGTGGTAGAAAAAAACCTGAAAAATATTCCTAGTTTTCAAATTCTCAAATTTGATTTTTACGCCACTTGCAGGCCTGACAACAGTGGTTGGTTTGGAGAAAACGTGATTTCTCCGACTCCAGTTTCTTGTCTATGGATCCGTCCACAACAATAAGATCAATAAGGTTAAGAGTCGAGAAAAATTAATCAGTCCCGAAAAATATAAAATCAAGCACCCTGATTTTGTATTTTACAATGTCCTAATTAAAAAAAAAAAAAAATATATGGCACGTTCAATACACGAGTTCCCATGAGATTACTGAAGTTAGGCAACGTCTAGTAATGTTTTACTTGGTGGGAGACCACGTAGGTCTAATCTTCGTGATGATGCCTATCACCGGTCCATCCCAGATTCGTTACGTTGCACGATACGGCCCTGTCTAATAGTTAAAATCAAATAATATCATCCTGGCCTTAGAAATTATTATGTTTAATCATTAATTTATTTCTTATTTGAATGTTGTTTAGTTCAATAATTATTTTCATACTCATACATTTGTCACAGGAACTTACTGAAATCAGCGTCCCATTGTGGCATCAAGACAAGAAGACGAAAAATAAATGAGGCCTGCCATTGCAGAGTCAACGATCTCAACCTTTCTCAAATAAAAAAAAATATAGAAATTGACAATATCAATTCAAACTTTAATTAGTTAAATTAGAATTTAATAATTTAAGTTGATGAGATTACAACAGTAAGAATTGTTATCTTCAAACCAGAGCTAGAACTATGTGAACACTTTCACATCTTGAGAAATTTCAACAGTCTGAGTACCGTTGAAATTTCACAAACTTAAATTATTTTAGCTTAAATTTTTATTTAAGCTAAAATAATTTAAGTTTTTTACACAAACTTGATTTTTTTTTTCAATTGAACTATGTAAACTGTGAATCAATATTGTCAATTCTATATTTTTTAATATCTTACGATTCTTCAACTATTTTTTCAAAACGATACGCAGTTTAGTGTCCCGTATAAGTGTGAAGACTATTATTGAATGGTTGTACATTAAAATAAATAGTGTGTAGATTTTCTATTGTGCAGAACATTTCATTATTAGAAGTAAGCAAATAAATCAAGTCAAATCAAATCCAATTCATCGAGAAGATCTTCTTTATTTCATTTCTCAAGCATTATGGTCATCGAATTGGGTTTTACCTAAAAGTTAAAATACATTTCGCAGACCTACCGCCCTATGTTTTTTCTCGACATCGGTTCAAGGAGATGCAAAAATGTAATCACTAAATCAAACCTAAATTTTTTTTAAAAAAAAAAAATCCTATCGGCCACTCGAGACTAGAACCCTGTAGCAGATTTGTTTTTCCTACAAAATGATCTTAGTTTGTTTCGTAAATACATAATATACATTGAAAAATTATGCATTAAATTTCTAGAAAGCACCCTCCCATCCACACACCAGACACAAGTTTCCTGGTTAATTTATGATTTAGTGATTAATGTTTTATTCAAAGCTTCATCTTGAACCGCTCTCGAGAGAAAAAAAAGGGCGGTAGGTCTAGGAACCCCTGAACAATCATCAATACTGTAGGTAATAAGTGAGGTCACATAGGGAAAGGTGGTAGGTCTAGGAACCCCTGTACAATCATTAATACTGTAAGTACACATAGGAAACGGAGCTCCATTTGATGCAAATGATGTGCCCATTCCACGCGGCCCCAATATCCTTGCCAAGCATTTTCTCTACGACTCTTGTTTGTACATTCATCCACTACTGACTTTTTTCTTGACATCGTTATTTTCAATGATACTATTCAGATGAATATAAAGAACGGCTGCTGCAAGACGGGACTGAAGCTCCATTTGATGCAGATCATGTGCCCATTCCACGCGGCCCCAATGTCCAATCTGAAATTGAATATTATAAGTAGTGGAATTCATGAAAATTAATAGTTTTGTGAATTATAGACCTAATAGACCGCCATGAGACCCAATATCTAATCAGCCAATTCTATGAACGTAAATGTGCCCTCTCCATGCGGCACACTGTCCATGCTGAACTATAGAACTCTAATTTTGATTAGCAGAGGCTATATAGCAGAATATATTTAATTCATATTAAGAGCACTGATACCCAAACCCTTTGAGATGATGCTTTTTGGTTTGGGTCAGTCAGTTGTTCTGTAGCTCTCAATTTGAAGCTATCAAATTTTTATTACGTCTAGTGATAAAAGTGTTTGTGAAACAGCAGATTTGAAACTATCAAATTTGTGAATTATTTATTAAATTATTATTACAACTAGTGATAATAATTGTGACTTTTTACATAAATTACGTCAAGTAATATATTGTGAACCTTTATTATTTTACCACAACTAGTGAAAAAATACCGTCGCAACTAGTGACAAAACATTTCAATCTATATTGTGATTTATTGTGTATATTATTATTAATTAAATGATTCTTACTGATCCCATTCCTTTATCTACTCCTCTCCTCATCAGTAAGGGTCCTCATCTGGAAATACCTATTATTATTAAAAACCTGAAGCATCAACCACAGGTAAGCCAACAACAATATTACCCTTCGCTCTGTTTTCGACATCCCGAACTACCCCTACTATACAGTCCGCTCTTAATAAAATCATTGTCCGCCTGGGACATTTTGGTGGTTTACACCAAGAGTGGTAAAACACTGCCTTCTCCCTATTTTAAAACCTTCTTGCATCACATATGGATTAGTTTTTATTTAAACGAAGTATGACCGTATAAACGTAACCTAATCACAAAAATCAGTGTTTTCATGTGAGCGGGGTATGGTCGCATACATCAAATAGAACCTTATGGAAATAATTTATTTTTTATTCATCCATATTTGAAACATTTTTGACCCAAGGAACATTCAACATTTTAAAAAACCCAGGATTCCGGCTTCAAAAATATAAATAAATTATTCGTCTCTCTTTTTTTACATAAAAAAGAACAGTATTTACCTGGTATTCCTCTTCTAGTTTACTCAGATGCACAGCTTCCTCTATACTAAGCTTCCTATCAATACAAGCGAGAGTAAGCATAACACTTTTCAATGTTTCAACAGCAAAATTAATTCCCATAACAATATCAAAGCTGTAGGAGAGTATATGTCGTTGCACTGTTGCTCGATCTTTGGGATCAATGGTAGGCCCAGCTATATCTACTGAAGATGAAATGTTGGTCTTGTACCTTTCATTGAACCAATTTAATAATGTGCCCCACTCTTTTTCTTGAAGTCGACACAATTCTTCATCTTCCTGAAATACACAAAACNGGATTAGTTTTTATTTAAACGAAGTATGACCGTATAAACGTAACCTAATCACAAAAATCAGTGTTTTCATGTGAACGGGGTATGGTTGCATACATCAAATAGAACCTTATGGAAATAATTTATTTTTTATTCATCCATATTTGAAACGTTTTTGACCCAAGGAACATTCAACATTTTAAAAAACCCAGGATTCCGGCTTCAAAAATATAAATAAATTATTCGTCTCTCTTTTTTTATTTACCTGGTATTCCTCTTCTAGTTTACTCAGATGCACAGCTTCCTCTATACTAAGCTTCCTATCAATACAAGCGAGAGTAAGCATAACACTTTTCAATGTTTCAACAGCAAAATTAATTCCCATAACAATATCAAAGCTGTAGGAGAGCATATGTCGTTGCACTGTTGCTCGATCTTTGGGATCAATGGTAGGCCCAGCTATATCTACTGAAGATGAAATGTTGGTCTTGTACCTTTCATTGAACCAATTTAATAATGTGCCCCACTCTTTTTCTTGAAGTCGACACAATTCTTCATCTTCCTGAAATACACAAAACAAGTATGAAGGTCAGTTCTACACACCAGGACGAAGTGGAACACATAGTCTTATAGTTCCAGCCAAGGGCCATTAAAATCTTTTCGGATACCTCACCCCACTCTTTCCATCATTTTTTTTTAAATATCTATAAATGGAAAGAAAAATTATAGGCCAGCGTCAATGGATCGTTAAATACACTAGAAAACATAAGTTCACTGAAGTCAACGTTCAGAGAGGTTTTCTTTGGGTCAACACGTAGTTTGAATGTTTGCAGCGAATGGAGAGTAATACCCCAGTTGATGCTAAGGGGACGTTAAGCCAAAAATATATAAGACAAGGATCTATCACGTTGATTACTGTAGTTAATCAAATTTTGGCGTGGTGCGTACTAGATACGTAAAGTGGCTTTATCAGTTTCGTGAGGATAACTGAGTGAATCAAGCACCACAATATTGAATGTGGGTGATATGCAAATTTTGCATACGCAAAAATCGCACAAAAATAAGAATATTGAAAAATCCTCCCTATAACAATATTCGCTTTATTTCGACACAAAGAACTTTCCGTTTATGTGATCGACTCACAATTCTTCACGTAAATATGTCAAAAAGCAACATCTATGACTGTTGCTTTAAAGTTGATGAATACCAGTTTCAAAAATATTTCTTTCTCGGGTCACTCTCCTGTATTTAAGGCTATGTTTAGATGATCGCGCGGTACGGCGAACCGCGCGGCACAAGATCTATCTAAATAGTGCATATTGTCTACATGACCGCGCGGTACTAGTCCTACAATCTTTTATCGATTTGTTCATTTGATCCCGCGCGATCATCTGAACATAGCCTAAACCCACCGACATATATTAGAAATACATCTTCAACCATTCTTGAAAGCTTCCCTTCCCATCGACAAACGACAAACTTACATTGCAATGATACAGGATGGTATCAGTGTCCAAAAAGTTAACAATATTCTGGACAAGGTCAAATTTGGTCAACCTGCTCGGGTTGTCGATGACAGTGTTGCAAATTGCAGTCTAAAGCAAAAAGAAAAAAAATTAACAAAATTGAATAAATGTTGGGTGAAAAGAAAATCTACCAAAATTTTTATAAACAACGAATTTAAGTGGAACCATTTAGTGACAATTGATCTAAACCATGAATATATATTTTTAACATTTACCTTGATTTGTAGTTTGAAGCGTAAAATGTCAAATTTCGGGGGAGGCGTTTCTTTTCTTCGGTCGTGTTCAACGGTTCATTAATTGTAAAATAATATTAATCAAAAATAGGACAACTTCGCAGGTCCTAACAATGGTCGGTTCTACGCATGACCTGGAACGTATACCATCAAAGTTCCAGCTAAGGACTAACAAAAAGATTTCAGTTATCTGATTCTAAATATGAGGAGAATCGTTGATTTTTAAGAGCAACACCGCTACAACATCAACAACTGAACAAATTTGTACATGAGTCCTTAACGTATCCTATCTGAACATGCACATTGCACTCACAAAACCTGACTAATTTTATTGAACCGTTCCCGACAAGATCTGCAATGTTTTGACTTACCAAATGCATATTACTCCTTTGGATTTTGTCATGCTGAGAGTCCCACTCTGCTGCAATGGCCAGCGCAAGAGGTTCGCTAGATACTTTGAATAATTGTCCATTGGGTGTCTTCAACTTTCTGTGGTCCAAACAAATCTCATAATCACCATTACTCTTCAAAATGCCAACTTTTTTGTAGAATCGTTTTGGATTTGCTGAGGACATATTAGATAGAACTAGAGAGTATGATCCCGAACCTTCTTGACAATCCCGAAGTTTCGGGACTGGAATGATCACAAGTGTGGAACGATCACAAGTGTGTGTGGAGTCCTTTTGTGGAACCGCCAAAGTTTTCAAAATAGCATCACATTTTTTACACTTTGCATTTTTACAGTCTTTAGACACTAAAAAATGACTCCCAAACGGATGAAGGATTTGAATCTTTTTTGTGCGATATAAAACCATCCATTTTAAAGTAAAATCAAACACAAGTTGTTACGTTCAAAAAAGATGTTAGAATATATTAGATTATTCGAACATTAAAAATTAATTTTTTAAACTGAAACAAGTGAAATACCGACTCCTTTGTTTTTACCAAAAGGGGTTATACAAACAACACATCGGTCATCGGTTCATTCGGTCTACTAAAAAAGAAAAGGATTTTTAAAAGGTCTTTCATTTTTTTATTGCATGGCAAATGGCAGCATATCGAGTTTCATGTAACGTTCAAGGTTGATGTATTGGGGCCTCATTTTCAAATTCAATAAAAAAGTATGTTTTCTGTTTGTTTTTATTATATCACTGTCAATCCCGAAAATCCCGGGATTTTGGGCGGGATCCCGGGATCGTAATCTCTAGATAGAACCCATCATGTAGCTCTTCGGTATGGCCTTCGGCATGTTACATCTGGATTTTCAGTAACTATGAAACAAGTCGTTTCCGTGGAAAATCGCACAAGGGAGATATGGGGTTTTATTCCTCATAGAAAAGTCGATTTTTTTCACTTGATTCAATCATGTTTGGTGAAACTTAGCCACATCGGCTGAGACAATATTTCCTAGTTTTAAAGTTATGAAGCATTATCGGGTTAATCAGCATGGATAATTGAGTTAGAAATTTTCAAACTAAAGAAGAAGCTCTGAATTCACACGTTGGCTCTTGAATTTTTTTCAAGTTCTTGCTATTTCATAGTCCACCTTTTAAGTATGAGGCCACCAATATCCATAACTTTTGGTCCTCATGACTGCTAGTTCTGCGGATCAGAACGATCTGGGACGCATACCATCACAGTTCCAGACAAGGACGATCAAATGAAAACCTTTTAGGTAACCTCATATCAACCTGTTTCTTCTTTTTATACCATCACAGTTCCAGACAAGGACGATCAAATGAAAACCTTTTAGGTAACCTCATATCAACCTGTTTCTTCTTTTTTTCAAATATGAATCTTTAAACTGGGAAAGTGCTTATTTTATTTTTGGGGGTAATAGAATAAATCATTAAGTTCACGAGCAGGTGGCAGGGATCCATTTTACATTAAACTACAAGCCAATATACAAGTATAACACTAGTTAAATTAATTTGTAGTTAATTTTTTATAAAATGTTATTTACAACCAAAAAATCAATAAATATGAAAATAAAATTTCTGCCCAATAAGCGCGTAAAATATTGAAAATCAAAAATAAGAAACGTAAAATTGAAACGTAAAATATCAAATTTTGTGGGGAGATGATTTTTTTTCGTGGTCGATTCAAGGATAATAATTGAAAATAAACCAAAAAATGCAAATATAAAATAGAATGTACTTTATTATTTCTACTATATATAATAGTTGTTTCTAAAACACATTACCCATTCTTCAAGTGTAAGTGAAATGAACATTATTTCGAGTTAGTACATGCCACAAAATTGGTCTTTTTCCAAATTTTGTTTTCAGAAAATTTCATTATACGGAGTAAAAAGGCACTTTAATATCTTCACACAAAAATCATGAAAAATTCTGGTCTTTTTGAGTTTATTTTTTCAATTTTTTTGCAGTTTATTTCAATAAACTTTTTTTTTTTTATCAAATACAAATAGTGGTAAGTCACGGGCGTTTTCGTCTGTTACGACAATACNTTTTTTTGCAGTTTATTTCAATAAACTTTTTTTTTTTTTTATCAAATACAAATAGTGGTAAGTCACGGGCGTTTTCGTCTGTTACGACAATACCAAGTAATGCAATGAACATTTCAAGTTGTAATGGCACAAGGATTTAGTCGTTGCGATTAAAACTAAACACTACACAATCTGTGATAATTTAAAATAACTGCCTTAAATTAGTCCTCAGATAGATCCCTTTCAGTGATTAGTTAAATTTTTATTCAATAATCAATATTACTCATTTTTGACCTTTGAAATCCTCATTAAGACCCCAATCTGTGAGAATTCAAATTTCTACCTTTCACCGATTTGAGATAGAGCTCTCTGACTTACGGATATTGTACACTTAATAATATAATAGGTCTCCGTTAGTATTGAACCCTAAAGAGACCCCTTAGGTGAACCCTCAGGTGTGCAATAGTCCTAATTAGTGGACGCAGCACTTGGAATTCCGAAAGGAAAGGCCGCCAGAATTAATAATAAATAATAAAGGGAATTTATTGAACAACTTTACTATTCGCTTTCTAAAACATTATGAGAACTTTTCTCTTCTAATAAGCTAGGTGGAACCAAATGACTAGGCAGCTTTTGTACTTCATATTTTGTGACCTTTAAAGCAACACCCTCTGGTAAATTTCTTTCAATATACTCTAAAAATGTATCTGCAGTAGATCCTGTCAACTTGTGAAAGTTCATCCATCTGAAATAAGTTCTAACTTCATACTGCACCCGACATCTCTTGACAACATGTACAGATCTCAATAGAGTATATCTTTCATGATGTGCTTTCTTCTGTGCATAACATTCACCTACTTCAATATTTAAATGTTTGGCTGCTGTGGTGGCAAATATACTGTAACTTAAATAATACAGAAAAAAAAATATTTTCTACTGGTGAGCAAGAATGTTAAAAATCATGAGCTTTTTACAAACACCCTCTTGTTATATATTTTATATTGTCTTTTCTCAAGAATCCACACAAATACATTTTAACGTATCCATAACATTTATCATGCTAGAATGAGGAAGATGTATAATTCATTATTGACCAAATTAGACCACTCCTCTGTTTACAGGTACATACTTTCACTGGAACTCATTTACTTATGCTACTGATACCATAAAATGTAATGATTAATCGGTACCAGACAGATACTATTAATTTTTTTTTTTTGGAGCAAGTTACAAACTTAAAATGCGGTTTAATATAATTTAAAAAGTCTTTTTAAACGTTTTAGGGGGTGGGAGATTAATTAATTCACTCTAATTTTAAATTATTTAGAAAAAAAAAACTTTTTTTTTTTGTATTGAACTATTTGAATATATTGAAATGAAGTAGACATAGTTGTACCAACATGAAAAAAATCCTGTGCAAGTTTGTTTATTTTATCAATATAAGGGTTAAGATGAACGTCCCCCAGAGAGGTTAGGAAACGTTTTGATCGGCCATGCCTCGATTAAAATAGTCCAGTGCAAGTTTGTTTATTTTATCAATATTAGCGTTATGATGAACGTCCCCCCTCCCCCCAGAGAGGTTAGGAAACGTTTTGACCCATCATTTAATCGTGAAAATTAACCTTCTACTTTCAATTAATCACATTTTAAGTTAGCTTAGTTGCTCAGGAAAAACTTAATAGTATCTGCCTGGTCCCGATTAATCCAGATTAAAGTATCACTTTATTTGATAACAAATAAATAAATTTAAACAAGAAAAAATATTACGTTTTCTACATCTCAAGCCGAATATTTCTTTATTTTTTGCGGATGGGCCCGTCGAGCACTTATTAATCTGAATCTGTAAGGGATTGATCAGGATACTTTTTTGATAACTATTTCCTGCAGCAAGCAAGAAACTTGAGGAAATAATTTCCCTGAGTTCTTGAACATGTTTATTTTTAACTCAAATGAAGACCGGAAGGTCTGGTATGTAATGATTAATCCAGATTAAAGTATCACTTTATCTGATAACAAATAAATAAATTTAAACAAGAAAAAATATTACGTTCTCTACATCCCAAGCCGAATATTTCTTTATTTTTTTGGCTGAAAAATGGCGGAATGGGGAAGAAGTGGAAAGATCTGATAAAAAATTCCGAATTGCTCATAAATGCGGCGGTAACGTGCTCAAGACTTCTGGACAAGATTGTCTAGCCGAGCATCTCCACCGAATAGGCTGCAAAGATTTACCTCTGAACTCAAAACGAAAACATGTATGCAGAGCATTGGGCAGTATGTTTGGACTTCAGACGTAACGATGATAAGTATGATGGCAAAATATTGGGACGCTAGAAGGAAAATGGCATGTCTGGGCAAAAAATAAAGATTTTTACATAAAATTTAAGGTATCTCTTACTATTAAACTCTTATGATAAAAAAAAATCGATTTCTTCCTTCTCATTTCGCATAGTAAAAAAACTTTGTTCCTGATTTCAAGTTTATAGATCTAGCCGTTATTGAGTTACTTTTGGTTTGATTATGAGTCAGTATACCAGCAGGGTAACAGGGCCTTGAGTATTATAATGATAGATAGGCTGAGGGGGGGGGGGCATTGNGGGGGGGGGGGGGGGGCATTGATGTCCGACTGATGTCCTGAATTAAGTTTTAAAGCTTAAAGCCACATAAAACTTTCTCGCTTTGAGTTGATATGTTGTGACAAAATTTAAGATATCGGTTGGTCAATAAATTGGAAATTTGGTCGTAACCGAAAACGGTTTAATATTTTTTGGTTCTGATCATTTTCCTGGGGTCATATACCATGATTTTAAGATTTTAACGTCCATTCCCATCATTTTTTCTGTTTTCGTATTCCCAGAGGGAACTTTCACACAGCACCGCCAGGATGTAAAAATAGTACTATGGACTTACCTAATGCAGATGCGGAAGGAGCCGTCGAGCACTTATTAATCTGAATCTGTAAGGGATTGATCAGGATACTTTTTTGATAACTATTTCCTGCCAGCAAGCAAGAAACTTGAGAAAATAATTTCCCTGAGTTCTTGAACATGTTTATTTTTAACTCAAATGAAGACCGGAAGATCTGGTACGTGAAAGTTAAACTATGATATTAAATTTGATAGTAAATGTTGAACTTTGATAAGACAATAGGAAGGACAGAAGAGAAAAATAAAAGGTAATTAGTGCTCAAAAGATGAATTTAAATTATTATTAATATTAATATTATTAATTGTTAATTATTATGGAATATTGGAATATGGTTATATCTATGGATGGGATTTTCGAATCACGTAGGTGAATCGACATGCCTCAACTCGAATCACAAATATGAGTCGACTGTCGATCTCGACTCTTATCGTGTGACAATTTTCAAAAACACCTTTTTTGATCAGAAAGACATAATAAAACCAATTGACAAAAGGGGCATCTACCAAATAAACGTCTCCAACTTCGGTGAATACATCACAATCAATCGTCACCAGAGTAAAAGAACATTTTCCTTCAGTAAACAACAAACATTTCAAAAAGATGTTCGACTCGTGATTGAGTCGATCGTGAATCGACTCATGTCTCGACTTGTGGATGACTAACCTATCCCTAGTTATATTTCTTCTTTATTTTTTGAATCCGAATTTCAAATTGATATCGGACTGATCTGACATCTGTGAAAACATAGATAGATATTAGATAACTAAACTCCTGCTCTGCTGAAGTTCCTTTAATTCTGGCGGCCATGTTATTATATGGTAAAAGTAAAACGGGTAAAACTTCCAAATCGCGGTTTTTCGAAAAATTATTTTCAAGAAACTTTAACGAATTTTTCGGGCGCGAAGTGTTTTGCGTTGTAGAAAAAAAAGTTTTACCCACTAGGTAAAACTTTTATGGACCCATAAATCGAGGCATGGCGATCAAAACGTTTCCTAACCTCTCTGGTGGGGGGGGGCGTTCATCTTAACGCTTCCCCAGAGAGGTTAGGAAACGTTTTGATCGACCATGCCTCGATTTATGGGTCCATAAAAGACTCGTTAAAAAACAACGCAAAACACCTCGCGCCCGAAAAATTCGTTAAAGTTTCTTAAAAATAGGCCATTTTCAAAAAAAAGTTAATTTTTCGAAAAAGCCGCGATTCGGAAGTTTTACCAAATATTGGAAAAGCGTGCTTACGCAAATACGAGTATTAACTCAAATACCTTCTGAGCTTTTTGTTTTTAATTTATTTTGTTCAGAAAATGTTTAAATAAATAACGGTAATAAATACTATGGACTCCTAGCTATTAAAAAATTGTAATAAACACTATGGATTACTTACTAGTTATTAAAATTAATTTCATTAAATTATTTTCAGTTATTTTGTCTACAGAGGTGACATGTGAGGAAATTATATTGATCTGTATTAATTAAACGTAATTTACGTAATTACTGGAAAATAATTTAATAAAACTTATAAGAATTATGCATTAAAAACTAGTCTCAACCCACTCTAAAAATTGGATCCATTCTAACCGGACCGTTATGCTTTGCACACGCACTAATGATAGCTCTTGGAAATCTATACTTATAAAACGCAAAGCCTAGTTAGTATACTGACTGACCGACGCGCGACGTACTGACTGACTCATGAAATCAACGTAGAACCACGATGGTTAAATGTAGAGACTTGAAATTTGGCACAGAGAATACAGAGATTCCTATTAGTTTGGAGGTACGTAATAAGAAAGGAAAAAATAGAAAGTTCAACGGAAGCGAGTTAGGTAACGCCAAAAATGACTCTTTTTAGGGGGATTCTTTGCAATTTTTTTTTTGGCAAACCAAAGTAGAGAAAAATGACCGGGAATGGAGCCTCCAAAACAGTATTTGATGTGCCAATAAAATTTTCTAAATTGGAGCCGTTCTCACCCTGGGGTCGGTTCCACCAAAAATCCAATCTGGAGAAGGTTTAATATCGCAATCTCAAAATTATTGTTATATTTCGTAACCGTAGCGAAGCACGGAAAACAATAAGTTAGTAATCTATGAAATTGAGCATCAAAATCCGAACAAGATTTATGTTATGGTGAGGAAAATATGCTGTACCTAAATATAATTAATCCATGATTGATTTTTAATCATCCGTGTAGAAAAAAAATACGAACAATTCCGAAATAATCGTCGCGAAAAAAATCCCATAAGAGGTATCTAATGGTAATATGAATGTTATTTTGCTTTCTTACAATCTTTTTTTTAAAACAACTCAACGTCTCTTTAACATCTATTGGCCATTCGAAACGGAGATTTTCCCTTCTATTCGCTGGAAACTTACAAATTAGCTACCCAAATTAACCTCACCCAGCCTGGGTTAGTCGGAAAAATAGCCCGCATCACGAGGCGCGAACCCACGTGGACACCCACTTGGCGAAAACCCACTATTATGAGTGGAACTCTATTTAAGGAGAGACGGAAATGTCACTTTGGTATTAGGAGTTAGGTATCTATAGTTTTACCATCTGTGGTTAATATCCCAATGTATTGCTAGCTTCATCTTTGTACAAGTTTTTTTGTAAATTTTTGTAGTGTATTTTTTTTTATATTTTAAATCGTTTCTGATATTCTGTTTCTGTATTTCTGTTACAAATAAAATTAGAAAATAGCTTAAGTCTAGAAATTAGATTAAGATAAAATTTAAGTTATCAAACCTTCAATCTATTGGCCATTCGAGACGGAGATTTTCCCTTCTATTCGCTGGAAACTTACAAATTAGCTACTCAAATTGACCTCACCCAGCCTGGGTTGAGTCGGAAAAATAGCCCGCATCACGAGGCGCGAACCCACGTGGACACCCACTTGGCGAAAACCCACTATTATGAGTGGAACTCTATTTAGGAGAGACGGAAATGTCACTTTGGTATTAGGAGTTAGGTATCTATAATTTTACCATCTGTGGTTAATATCCCAATGTATTTGCTAGCTTCATCTTTGTACAAGTTTTTTCGTATATTTTTGTAGTGTATTTTTTTTTATTATTTTAAATCGTTTCTGATTTCTGTTTCTGTATTTCTGTTACAAATAAAATTAGAAAATAGCTCAAGTCTAGAAATTAGATTAAGATAAAATTTAAGTTATCAAACCTTCTATTGTGTGAAAAAAGTCTAGCATATCTCTATAAGTAATTTATGTACGAGTGACGCCTTTTTATTTCACTCAAACTTGGTAATAGTAGGTCCAAGTGTTGGTAGCCTATCGTTTTAAACGTACTAATTAATATTTACAGTTTTCATTTTGATAACCAGTGACAGGTTTTCATCAATCTGACTTTAAAGGTGAGTTTCGCCAAATATTACTGTAGTAGGTATGCTTTACACTTTGACCCAGACAGAGAAAACTTCAGTGGTAATTATATAGATCTTTCGACATGTAAAATCAGTATTGTTTCAACCGAATGGGAGATAAACCCACTCTGTAACATCATTCTCATTAATCAAATGTTTCTGTCGGCTCTCTCAAGATATAACAATTTGAAAGAATTAAGATAATGTTGGATTTTGCCGTCTCGTGCACGAATGTTCAAGCCGTTAACCTAACATTAGCAGAAGGAAGACCCATCTTTCTCAGAAGTTGTAAGTAATGTTTAACACCTTTTTTACAGATATGTTAATACAAAAAAGTTGAGAATGTAGCAAAATAAATTCAATATACTTGTTAATTTACTGGCAGTGTTATTCTTTGAAGTCCGATGAATTCTACGTTCTAATTCTAATGTTAACACTGAATGGAATTTGGTCAAAATAATAACAAGGTATGTCAAAAATTAAATGCATCTTCAGTATTTTCAAAAGAAACAAAATTGATTTTCGAGAAACAAATAATATGTATCCTAGTGAAATTGAAATTTGAAAAGACTATTTCAACGTACCTATCTTATCATTTTGGAAAGAGAATTTGGAATTCAGTCATATTAAAGATGCAAAAAAGTTGGAAGTGTATTGGAAGTGATTATGAGTGGCAATAGGGAATGAGAATAAATTACTAAACCAATAAAATAATTTCGATCTAATTGGTCAAAGTTTTATTTCGTCTGTCCCTTCAAAAGTTTTTTTTTTTAATTTTCTGAACTAAAATGGCTGATGATTTTCTCGTTTGTGATTTATACTTCAATCCTAATATATGCCACACTTGCAAGGTGTACAATAACAATATTAAAACTTGTAAAGGTTGTTATTTAATTTCATACTGTTGTAAAGATTGTCAAAGAATACATTGGAACAGTCATAAAGATTTTTGTATCTGTATCCAAACTTTAAGAAAACAAATTGGATTTAATTATTATGACCACTTTAAGTGCAATGTAAACACTAATGCGAGTAGTGATAAACAAGAAGATAAGATCATGCTACAAGCTAAAAGAGTGAAAGATGAACAAATTGACATATCAAAAGAACCCATTAATGATTCTAAGATGGACCAACTCATTGATGATAATGATTTAATGAAAGAAAAAAGTGAACTCATTGACCTATTAAACAATGAACATAGTGTTGCAATGGTAAACAATAAAATTGAAACTCTGAGTATATCCCAGCTAGCGGATGATGAAAATATATTGGGAAGAGATGTTGAAACAGAATGTTGCCTATCAGTAGGAAAAAACTTGGAACAAGGGTTTGAGGCAATCTCTTCTGATGTGAAATTGAAAATTCAAAAGGATTGGAATGCCTACAAGTTTGGATTACTATATTTAGTTGAAAAAGTGCTAACTAGACCAATTAGAAATATTGAGAAGGAAATCATTATGAATCCTAAAGCATGTGTGGAATGTAAAAGTAATGAAAATAACACACTCTGTGAAACCTGTTTAACTGTTAACTATTGTCCTGGCCATATTCAAAGCGGACACCATGCTCATGCTCATCACTGTGATGAATATTTACTGTCCTGTGAAATAAGTAGACACATTGTACGAAAATATTTCGACAATTCTTTCAAGTACATTGAATTCATTTCAAACTATTTAGAGCCTTTAAAACTTGAAAATGACTTAGATTATTTTGACCTGAGCGAGTACTTATCTTATTATAAAACTCTCGACTTTTTGATCAGGTCGTCGAATTTGTCAAATCAGAATTTATGTTTTCACATTATTGGTGCGAGTGAGTACGAATGCTCTCCGTATTCTGTTTATCTTTGGGAAAATTTGCTTCATCTAAATGAGAATTTATTAAATATAAAAATAATATTCATAGGATTTAGTGTGGTAAGTGATCAATTTGAAATGAAGTTATGTGAAAATTGTTTGAAAAATGGGAAGAGAATACAAATCGAGAGTTATCAAATGAGTTATCATGCCTTTGTTGAGAGTGAAGCTAACCAGTTGTATGATGAACCAGAAAATAAAATGATACCTTTTCACAAAGTCGATCTTATAGTAGCATACAATTCTGGATTTCATGAATTTGAAAACAAAGATTGCAATACGTGGACAGAAACTTTGATAAAAATTTTAAATGCAAAATACATTCCATTTGCTTTTACTGCATATACAGAACAAGAAATTGTAAAGGATACTAATATTTTTGAAGATTTGGCACACAATTTGAATATTAATTTGAAATGCATTGTCAAGTATGAAATTAACAAACAATCTGGTGAGAAACCTCGCCTGGACCCAGAAGGAGGCGTGTATTATTTGAATAAATATGTTACCTGTTATGAGTCAGTGTAGTTTGATATTCAATTATTTGTACAAATTTATTTTGAGTAATTAGAACATAAATTATTGCTACATGATTCAAGATGCAGGACTAAGAAATAAGTAAGTGTGAAGACGATTCATTGGATGCCGCGCCCAATATCTTCACCTAATAACATGTAAAGACTCTCCTACTTGCTAAATATCTGACCGTCTGTCCAGAGCTCATAAATAACGATAAAATATTTATCTTTAAAAAAAATTTGGATAGCGAATTCATAACGTCTCGTTCCCACTTCTCGTTTTTGTTTTTGTCGACACAATTTTATCAACCACGACAAAAATCCTGACGGACGGTTGTAAAGTTATAAACAAGGGCGTAGCCAGAGTTACACGAAAAAAAAAAGAATGCGGGAATAACGATCTATTAATTGAATGACTCCAAAATGTTAAATTAATTTATGAAAAACGAGCAATACAGTGGATTCCTTTTCTTCTCGTTTCAGGTTGAAATCATGAATTTGTTTTTCTTGGAGTGATTAATTTGTTGGACTGAATTTGAGACTTGAGTGATAGTCAAACCAAACAATATGTTGAACCAAGCAGTGTTGGAGGCAATGTACTCTGTGCCATATGTGGAGACTTATCTGGACATTGTAGAGAATCTACCCGATGAAATACAAAAATATTTGAGCAAGATTCGTGAGTTGAACGTTTCATATGAATCACATGTAAGAGAAGTTGAAGCTCTAACGAATCAACATAATTCCAGTACAGATCAGGCGGCTAGGAAACGTTATCTTCTCAAGATACAAATGGCTCTTATTGCTGCCCAAGAAATTGGTGATGAGAAATTAGCCATCATGGAACAAGTTGGAGATACGATTGAAACCAGAACCAAGCCAATCGACGATATTTTTTATAATTTGCCATCCGTTGTCACATCCGAACATGTAAAGGAAAAGAAAGAGAAGGACCCGGAACCTCATTCAGTCGAACACGAAGACCTCTCAAAAGAAAAAGACAAGTCTTTCAGTGATAAAATAAGCAGTTCGGAGCCTTCATCTGCCCCGAGAAAAAGGACAAGACGAAAAATTGAGAAGGTTGAAACTGACAACGAGGTCATTGAATACAGCAGTACACCCCTACCACGATCATCCGCCACTATTGCGGTCCCAAAGAAACCTCAAAGCGATCTTTCTGGTAAAAAGAAAAAGAGGAAATCTCGCCAACCTCGAGAACAAAAGAAAGAAGCGAGTCCTCCGCCCGATGAAGATCTTGAAATTGACCCTGACGAACCCACCTATTGTATATGTAATCGTGTCTCGTTCGGGCAGATGGTCATGTGTGATAACGACCTATGTTCACTTCAGTGGTTCCATTTCTCTTGTGTTGGGGTAACAAATACGCCCAGAGGAAAATGGTATTGTCCGAAATGTAGAAAAGTAAAGTCGAATGCGGCCCAACCCAAAAAACAATTAGGTGATAAGTCCGACAAACATAAAGACAAATAACATTCTTTGTTTAATGTGACGCGGTCATTTTGACAGGTCAGATCGCTGGGCTTCAAATCTTAATTTGATTACTTACTAGTGAGCTCCGTTTTCGTCAAGCGCCTTGGAAACATGGTTCTTCTGTGTGGTTATTATTTTCTGATCAAAATTTTGCAAACTATGGACACATGTCCTAATTATTAAATGACTAACATGATTTGTCTTACTTTATATGTTGTTGCGACAAATTTTGAGATGTCTAGCCAAAAGCTGAAAAATTAGTCGTAATTCGAAAATAGTTTTTTTTTTTTGCTTAACGTCTCTTTACCATCTATTGGCAATTCGAGACGGAGGCTTTACCCTCCATTCGCTAGAAACTTACAAACCAAACCTAGGTGGTCACCCACCGAGTCAAACTTCGCTCGAAGATGCTTAACTTCAGTGATCCGACGGAAACTGGTGAATTCATTGTGTCATAAACGCTGGCTTTTGAAGTTTTTGATAATTTCTCCCAGAGGTCCTATCTCGAGTTTTTTTTTGTGGGGGGGGGTGGGGGGGGGGGTATTTTTACTAACACGAGTCTCCTAACCACTAAGGGAAAATTCGAATCACCAGGCTGAAAACTGGTACGCCGCAATACTAGTCACTTAGTGTACGCGCCATTTGACATCCGATCATGTAATAATTGTACCTACGTTAACACAAGTGGAAAGTAAATCGGTTCATAGTTGAAGAATTTATTTATTTTTGCCGAACTTTATGGAAAAAACAGACTACCTACTCATTCTATGCAACATATAAATCGTTAAGCTTTTAAAGAAAAGAATATTGCAAATTCTAAAAAAACAAAATTTTATTTTGTAATAAAATGTACCGGCCGCAAAGCTTGACACCTGCTGGAACAGGTTAGTCCCGCGTTTCTATAAAATTTAGTACATTCTCAGTTATAACTTCGGGAGCCAGAGTCACCGCTTGAGTCGCACATTTTTAGAAATGCCATTCCAATGGGTTCCCTTTAGCCATACTTTTTGCAAGGGTCTCAATTCACAGCCGCGTGATTCGAATTACACCTTTAGGAACAGTAACATTAAGTTTTTACGTATTACTTTTGTCTGTAAGTTTTATAAATAAAATCATGTATATTTCATAAATATGTATCGATCGCTATCAATTGATATTTCTTTGGGAATGAGAAATAAATTAAGTACTGTATTCTTTAATGATGTTTTTTTTTTTTTTTTTTTTTTTTACAAAATAAAATATTTTTTAAAAATATGATTCAAATGTATTTATTTGTTTGGTAAGACATTGTTAAATATTTTCGTTTGACATTTTCTTGAGCAAATACAAATTGACGAAAGAAAAATTCTGCAGATATTGTTTTTTCTGTTATTTAGAACGGAACTCTTTGTGCACCAAATTTAAAAAAAATCGACGTCAACGTTAAATGGCAAAAGTGTCATGCGGCGGAAAATTTTTCAATTTTTGAAACATAAAATTTCAAATTTTGAAGTGGGCATTTTTTTCATTGTCGATTTCAAAGGTTCATTATTGAAAATAATTAACCAAAAGATTATTGACTGGCCATAATTTGGAATGGCTGCCAAATAATGCCAAAAATGCCGATGACAAATAATGTCTTTTTTCCTTTAACGTCTCTTTAAAATCTAAGGCCATTTCGAGACGGACAAATAATTTCCCCTTAACTTACAGTAAGGAGCCTAGTTTCTACTAGCCAATGTAATCAATTTGGAAAACTACNAAAATCCAAATTTTGAAGTGGGCATTCTTTTCATTGTCGACTTCAAAGGCTCATTATTGAAAATAATTAACCAAAAGATTATTGACTAGCCATAATTTAGGATGGCTGCCAACCGATGACAAATAATGTCTCTTTTCCTTTAACGTCTCTTTAAAATCTAAGGCCATTTCGAGACGGACAAATAATTTCCCCTTAACTTACAGGAAGGAGCCTAGTTTCTACTAGCCAATGTAATCAATTTGGAAAACTACAGCAGAGTTGATGTTTTCGTGGTTTCCCACAAGCTATTCAATGACCTCGTTGTCAATTTCAAAGGTTTTCAAATCATTTTTCCGTGGGGGGGGGGGGGGTTCGTGGCGTCTCCATGGTTGAATGTTTTTGATGATGAGACGCATATTGTGTGCTTAATGACTTTCTTCGGAACTTTGGATGACATTGAACATGATTTATCTTGCAATAATCAGTGATGTGTGATGATCTATGGTGGCTCTTGATAAGTTTTGTTTAAGCGACAGCGACCACATCGATTTTTTCGGATCGTTGTGCTACCCAATATTCTCCTCCATTCTTTGCCACGGTAGTCCTGTGAAATGAGTTAAATATAGATTTGTTATGGCGCCTCCCTGGGCGGCTTGTATCAGATAGATCCCGGGTTCAAATCCTGGCTGGGTAAAAATTTAATTTTACTATTTACTTAAAATAAACCACCCTGTATATTTATCTCGGTATCTATTCTATTACATTGTACATTCTGAAAATTCGATGACCTCGCTCCTCAAAAAAGCAAAGGGCTCCTCTGAAGCTTTAAACCAGAACTGAGTCTACTTTTTAAAAATATTCATAAAGAAAAACTTACACGAACACGACAGATTCAGCGAGATCTTTAGGAGCAGTCCATGTTAAAGTCACTCTTGATTTGTTCTTGGAGTCGATGTGGGTAGCGGCGTTCTGAAATTTGAAAATTACACAATGTTCACATTTAATTTTTTTGTCAGGTTCCTTAGGGGTTTCTTAATATATGAGACTGTCTAAAGGTGGGACGAAAAGTCCCACCCTTAGACCTTAAATGGGATCTTGTAAAATATGAAACACAAAATATTATCATAGTTGAAAGGGTATATTTTGTTCAAAATTTTCTCAATTGAAGATAATGAGCCATACCAAAAAACTTCTCTATCCGCCCCTGTGTAGCAGTCTTTCTGTCCATTAAAACTCACCTGACTTCCTCCCAAACAGTTGATAACCTTGTTAACCGAGGGGTTAACTGAGAATGTTCCTACTGGAGTATTACCAACTCTGGCTTGCACAAAGAATCCCTTGAATTTAAGTTGAGCTGGTGAAGAAATGACCAGTTTGATAGTTCCCCCTGGAGAGATCTGTTTCTTGTTTATGATGAGATTGTAAGGAGATGGAGATTCTTGAGGTGTGGCAGGATGTTTGGGTGTCATATCTTCACAGACACCTTCTGGGGCTCCACTACTGAAACCTTGTGCGAAGGTGATGGCCATTATGGCAACTGTTACGAATAAAATGTATTTCATTTTGTTGATTTAGCTGAAAAAGGAGATTTCACATTACCATTAACAGATGAGATTTGNGAGATTCTTGAGGTGTGGCAGGATGTTTGGGTGTCATATCTTCACAGACACCTTCTGGGGCTCCACTACTGAAACCTTGTGCGAAGGTGATGGCCATTATGGCAACTGTTACGAATAAAATGTATTTCATTTTGTTGATTTAGCTGAAAAAGGAGATTTTACATTATCATTAACAGATGCGATTTGCAAAAATCACCATTAATCTTATTTTTTCGTTTTTTTAAACTAATTAATTGAGAATTTTATGTACATGCATTTTTTTTGTCGTTTTGATGACATCTCCGTGGCAGAGTATGCATCACACTTGGCTTGCAACAAGGAAGTTTCGGGCTCAATTCCTAGACGGATCGAAAATGTGAAAAAGGGGTTTTCGAATTTTCTACGTGGTTTGGGGGTAACTCAGCCTCCTGAGACCAATTGAGTAGCTATGGTAATGGTAACATAGCTACTCAATTGGTCTCGAAAATTTAAGAAAAATCCCGCTGTAGATGTCACCCACTATGGATTCCAAACATTTTTTTTTTTTAAAAAAAAGCACTTTCAACTTAGCACAACATAGATTTATTATTTCTCGGTTTTTTTAAAAACTGACAGTAACCCGAAATATCGTAATTTATTTTTGTCAACATTACGCGACAAATGCGAATGAATGGATTTTTTTAATTCGATTTTTGGGTTTTACCTATCTATTTTAAAGGAAATAAACTTCCAAAGTTTTATGGGGTGCCCCGGTGGGGTATAATTTTGGTTTATTATTTTCAAAAATTGACATTTGAATTTGAAATCTACATACTTGCATGGGAAAAAATCATAGTACCTACAGTATAAAAAAGTCTTTGAGGGGGAGGGGGGGGGCTAACAAAAGTTTCGAACTCCAAATGGGCCCTACATATCCCATATACCAAATTGATTCAAATCAGTAAACGCGAAGTAGATAAAGTGCCAGTTAAAGGTGTTGGCATGCGCGGATATATCCCTCTTGTTTGGAGGGGGGGGGGGCACAATCGCACAATATACCTACTGGGAAAAAGACCGGGGTTTGAGTCTTGGGCAGTACTTTTTAATGCAATGTTTACCGAGGTACGATACCTAATTTGTTAAAAGCTGTAGAGCTTACCACAAATACCTTTCATAAGGGTGATAAGCGATTTTATAAGGGTGATGACGAAAAAAGTGCAATGACAGAATTTTTGACGATTTTTTTATTTACGTATTTCTATTTAGTCTCAGGATTGGGAATTATTTAGGGACCCGTGCCCTCCTCTCAATGGGATAAAAGACACAGCGGATCACCATTCATTTGATTTTTTACGTGATTAGGTATAATGAAATTTGAGAAACACCGCCCGCTTAAAAAAACTGGGGGCACGTCCCCCCCGGTCCCTCCCCTATATCCGCGTATTAGTGTTGGATTTTCTTTTAAATTTTTTTTGGCTGTTATAAATTTTCTGACGGGGAGGTAATTTTTTTATGGTCTATTCTAAATGTTCATTATTGAATTTAATAGACCAAAGTTGAATTTGATTTAATTTTATCCTTTTTTGTAAAAAGGTCCAAAAATACATAAAATTGTACAAACCTTTTTTTTTTTGTAATGAGATCACTGAACGATTGATTATTTTTTTTTTAATCTTAGTATCAACTACCACTATGAATAAGTGTTACTTTAAACTACAAGATTGTGAGAGAGATAATATTAGAATATCAGTTTGGAGCATAACGTGTAATATTGGTTGGGAAATTAAAATAATTTTATTTTACAATTTACTCGGGTAGGGTTAATGGTTTAAACTTTCAAGGCCAAATAGAAGTCAACATTCGTAGTAAGTTAGTACTTAAAGAATACATTGGTAGATAAAACAAGTCCCATAACTACTTCTTGTTCTTGAAATATACCTATCATAAAATTTACACACAAAAAACTCCTAATATCATCCTACATCTAAAATACTAAATCTTCGTATATTACTTTGTTGTACGAACAAATTGAAGGTCTAGTTTTAACACCACGATGTTTCTTTTGTTTGTCTGTCTTTCTACCACGATAACTCTCGAGCGCTTTATCCGATTTTGATGAAATTTGGTATGGACGCTCATTTTATTAGGCTGAACATTTTGAGTGAATGAGTTCCACAGTTCTCAGAACTACTAGTTATCGTCGTATCGTGGGGGCGTATGTCGCCTCTTGTGAAAGATTCAATCTATGTTAATGACATCTGACATAACATGCTAATTAACTCGACCTATACCTACTTATACGAAGAATCCAAAAATCGAGTTAAAATCCGTTCCTTCACCACCTGGCGGTGAGCGATAATAATGAAATTTGTTGTGGGGGCTTAGTTAGGAGTCTATTTTTGGTCATTAAAGTTGGTTTCACCGTCAAACAGGGCCGTACTCAAGATTGTTTTTTGGGCTGGGGGGGTGAAGGATTGACAGCCAAGCCAGAACTAAGACCTGTAAATGATGATCATGGAAGGTGATGTTTTTTTTGTTTGTTGTTCTTATTGATGTTTATTTTGGTTGTTCTTGCTGATGTTGTTGTTGCTGTTGTTGTTTTTGTTGTTGTTGGTGGTGATGATGATGAGTTACACCTTACAATGATATGTCACGCATAAAAAAAAATAATGAAATTTCAGGGTGGGAGGTCTGGACCCCATGGAACCCCTTGCTGTCAGTCACACACAAAGGGTTTCGCACCAAATTTCAATGAAATCGTACCAAGGACGGCCCTAATATATCAAATTATGAAGAATATTGTGGTTTATTATTTTCAAAAATGAACTTTTGTAATCTTCATGAAAAAAATACTCCCTCAAAATTTGATATTTCACGTTTTAAGATGGAATTCGAATTTGATATATTTTTTTAAAATTCGTTTTTCCGCAGCACTGTACGCCGTAAGTGGCACTTTTCCACCATTAACCAAAAAAGTACATGCCAAATTTCATCGAAATCGGTCAAAGCTAACGGACGACGTTCGTGTACCTACAGAGAATAGGGTATTGGGACCGGTGTCGCTCACGACGGACGGTGTTCGTGTACCTACAGGGAACAGGGTATTGGGACCGGTGTCGCTCACGACGGACGGCGTTCGTGTACCTACAGGGAACAGGGTATTGGGACCGGTGTCGCTCACGACGGACGGTGTTCGTGTACGTACAGGGAACAGGGTATTGAGACCGGTGGACGAACGTATTATTTTTATTCGATTTTTCAATTTTACGACTCAGAATTTATGTACCCCTGTGCCACTTTGGCAGAGTATTTTTTTTTTTTTTTTGTGGTTGATTGTTAAGTTTATTATTTTATCATGGAACTCAATTGACCTTTTGCGCTATTCACAAGTTGAACATCCTACACGATTACATGTAAGTAGGACAATGGCAGGAATTACTGAGGACATTCTCGTTACACCCATCATCATCATCGAGATTGATGATGGTTCTGGGAATGATTTGATAGGTCAGATGTAAATGAAATACCATTGTCTAGTTTCTTGTGGATAGTCGTCATAAATAAATTTCTAGGCTATCTGGTAGTTTGATGATGGTTCTGGGAATGATTTGATAGGTCAGATGTAAATGAAATACCATTGTCTAGTATCTTGTGGATAGTCGTCATAAATAAATTTCTAGGCTATCTGGTAGTTCTCACTAAATAATGTGCCGTCATTAGAACCCGGGCGTTAGTGCCAAAAAGACGAATCAGTCAGGTCAGTTGGTTGAGGCGGTGGATTCGTAACCAGGAGGCTGTTGGTTCAAATCCAACTCCTTCCCCCCTCTTCGACACAAGATTGGAAATAGAATCTTTAGAAGAGGATTCCTATTTTTGTATATATTTTTTCTGAAAATTCGGCAAAATAATTAGAATTCTGAATCGGTCTCGCGTTTCGAAACGGAGGTTTTACCCTCCATTCGCGGAAACTTACAAACCAGCTACCCACATTGACATCCCTCCGAGGGTGCGAGCCTACGAAATCATCGAATTGGTAAAACCATGCTGGACGTTGCTTAATTTTCCGACCACGCNAACTGAGTAACTGTTGGGGATTACAGAGAGCATATATTAATTAACCCAGGACATTGTAAAAAGAGGTATCTTCCCACATCTGCTCTAAAATCAATCAAATTACATACTCGCACCACAGAGGTTGGCTTCTAGTTTATTCTTTCATAAACATTATGGTTTCACAGACTGTGGCAGCGACCCCCACAGAGGTTGCAGTGCGGCAAGGGAGGTCTCGGAGGAGCTTACGAGGCCCCGAAAGAGCCTCGTAAATCGACGAAAGTAAATTATTTGTCCCCGAGGCGTCTTCGTCGACTGGAAGTACTTGCAGGCCCCGTACGGCAAGCGGTGATACCCTCGGGTCCTTCAGCATTCTGAGCAAGCTGCAGAGAAGATATTGGTTAAAGAGTTTTAATCTTAGACTGGGATTACCCATACAGCAATGATATTCTCTAGACATTTGGCTAGGGAGTTTTAGTTAAATATGATTTTAGCGATAGTTTCCACTTCTTCCCCATGAACTAGGGAGTCTTAGTTAAATATGATTTTAGCGATAGTTTCCACTTCCTTCCCATGAAGTCTAATATCACGTCAAGCTAAACATCATAAAACGCTTTTTGTGTGGAAATGTTCCCTCGAGATAAACTATTCTGCGTGTAGCGACATGGGGCGTTACTGATCATTAATCTCGTTTTGCAATCATAACTTCTTATTGGTACCCACTCACAATTCTATTTGCATTAACCCTTTGACAACAATTTCATCAGGATATCGCGAGTTTTTTCAATTTAATGATCACTGGATGATTTGGATTTTTGACGTCTAATAACAGCGGCCTTTTGTTATTTTTATTGTAATCAACAAGAGATGCTAAGTTATCCTCACAAAGTCCTAAACTGAAACAGAAAAGAAATTACTCCCTATTGCTGAAGGATTTGAAGGAGGATAACTGTGGGCTATTCAGAATAAAATAAAATTTATGGTCTGGCTGACACAGCTCTGGGTGCTCCGCATACAGAGAAATTAACAAAAGGCACTTTTCATTTTCCCACTCCATCAGTAAAATACTAAAAAGCAACATCTTTCAACAGCTAGACGAGAACTAGATTCATAGAACACCATTCGACGAATCCCGGGATGTTTACGCAGACCGAGCGGCGAACGAGCATTCACTTCGATCTTGATCTGATCGACTCGCGGCGACTTTTTACACTGCCTGCGCCTCGAACGAATGCTCGTTCGTCACCCCTGTGCGCGATGAATGCTCGGGCAGTGTAAATAAGTTATGGAACATCGTTTATGGAAAATGATGTACCTATGAGTATTTAAATTATGTATATGTAAATATAATTTTTTTGCGCTAGGCCCCAAAGTTCTCTTCACAATTTTGTGGGTATCCCAGCATTTCCAAGAACCTCATGTGTACAAATTTGTAGTACCCTTAAATTTGCTGTCACTCAACACTCCGACCTCGGCATTAATTGAACTGGGGTCCCGTGTTATGCCTAATCAATGAAAAAGGCCATGAAACGAGGACAGCAAACGGAGCCTTTAGTTTATTTATACAGTCAAAATAACCGAGGGTTAATGGTTACTTTTTCTGTGTGTCGAAATAGTTTTGGCTCGAACATTGACTGGTAGTTTGTTGCTACCCCTGACCAAGATATTAGATTGTCATTATCAATTTGTCATTTTGTCATCTCATTTGCATAAGAGACGATCAGGACCAGAACCAGTTCCACCTGATCCAAACTTTAAGTTCATCATCAGATAATCAAGGCCGAACAGATATTGGCAAATAGAACAACTGCAAATTATCTCTCCTTGCATATAAAGGGTAATGTACTAGTGAAAGTAATAGACCAATGGAATTGACGAATGATCACTTAAAAAGTGGTTTTGGGTATATTTTTTCGTGGTCGATCCCAAAGTTTTCTTTTTTGAAAATAGATCCCAAATGGAATATGTATACCAAATTTCATCCAAACCGCTAAGTGCCGAAACTGACGTAGGTAGTACCTTGAAATAGTACCTTGGAAAGTAAAATATCAAATTTTAAGAAAGGGTATACCTATATTTTTTTCATGATGATTCCAAAGGTTCATTTTTGAAAGTAGTCAACCAAAAGTAGCTTTTGTTGACTCTGACTCTTCTTATTGTAGGTCTGTGAACTGTGCACCTCACTCAGTTAAAATGGTCACCTTCCACTATGAAGCCGTAGGTTCAAAAAAATAATATGAACATAATTTATACGGATGTGACTAATTTCATCAAAATCGGACAAGGCGTGCAACATTATCGTAGAAAGAATAGACAAACTGACGTTTAAAATCAAATCGGGGAGCTAAAGTAATATATCCACGGAATCTATATTTGGATTTTTTTTTATTTTCCGAAAAACTTCAATTTTTAATTACGAATTTTGAAGGTTCTTGAAAGGCATGGCTGTAAAACGGAGTGCCCTGAAGTTCCTAACGCGGCTCCGCTATCCATAAGTGTGGGGGAATAGAATTATTAGATTCTACGCATATGACTTATAATTTTTCATGAATTTTCCTTAAAATCCGAATCTGTGTTGTAAGGAATTAGATTCGTATTCTACGCATATGACTGATGATTTTTCATGAATTTTCCTTAAAATCCGAATCTGTGAGATAAAAGGAGGTTTTCCCATCTTCCCACACGAGAAAATTATTTTGTCAACAAAATAATAAAAACGTGTAGCATGGAAAAACCATGGAGTAGCATGGAAAACCCATTATTTTGAAGCAGCACTCTATTTTTAAACATTGGTTAACTATTAAGTATATGTAATCATACTTAATAGTTAACCACGTGAGAAAACAAAAATTCTATGAATTGTGAAATTACCTACGCAGAAAAATATTTTTGGCAACACAATTATAAAAACGTGTAGCATGGAAAACCCATGGAGTAGCATGGAAAACCCATTATTTTGGAGCAGCTAGCTCCTGAAACCACTCTATGTTTACACATTGGTTAATTATTAAGTATATGTAATAAACAGCAGCTATTCAATTGTCCTCACGAGGCTTAGTGCATACCGAGTGACTATTAATGTAATCAACAACAGCTATTCAGTGGTCCTCACGAGGCTTAGTGCATACCGAGTGACTATTAATGTAATCAACAACAGCTATTCAATTGTCCTCACAAGGCTTAGTGCATACCGAGTGAGTCCACAAAGTGCCGAAAAGTCAACAACACGCGGGGACATCCGAGTACTCAATAGTCCGATGATGCTTAACTTGAGTCATCTGAAGGTATGAGGGGAACTATTCAAGAGAAACGATCCGTAATTACTGCTTGGAGGCAAACAAAAAGTGATCTTTCATAATGAACAGACTTAAGGTGTTCGCAGACAGTTGCATACTTACTGATCTTATTGTATGGCATATATCTTCGCATATATGCAGGGAAAATATATACACAGGTTCTTATGAAAAACCGCAAATTGCTCATCTGCGCATTCCCATAAGAACATGTGTATCTTTTTTTCCTTGTATTTATCAGAAAATGTGTGCTATGCAATAAGATAAGTAAATGAGTAAATGTGTGGCTGTCTGTCGTCACCCTTACAGTAAAGTTCATAATTCAGTCCAATATTTTTATGAAGTTTAGTTCATTTTTCGAATTATATTTTAGAGATTATTTTATTTGATATATATATATTTTAATTTGGCTTAAAGTCTCTTTAACATGTATTGGTCATTCAAGACGGGGGTTTTACCCTCCACTCGCTGGAAACTTGCAAACCAGCTACCCACATTGACCTCACCCAGCCTGGGTTGGGCCGGAAAAAAGAGCCAACGATACGTGGTGTTCCCAAGCGGTCACCCATCCAAGTACTGACTACGCCCGACGTTGCTTAACTTCAATGATCCGACGGGAACTGGTGTATTCAACGTGGTATGATCGTTGGCTTTTTATTTGATATATTATTTTCAATAATGAACTTTTTGCATCGACCATAAAAAAACAACTGCATTACGGTCGACAGTATGCGAAGTCGGTACGGTGTGATGCGGCGTACGAACATATTTTGTTATTTGATTATACGTACCTTGAATCATAAAATTTCAAATTTTTGAGGAAGGGGATAATGCAGTATCTTCTCCAGAGCCGACATCAGTAAATAACGTTCTAAATTGGCAGAGTGAACACTCTGTATTATTGTGAACGTTATTGAACTCCTCCAAGTTTGACCTCGGTATACATCCCAAAATGCACTTGTATTGTATACGTATGTGTATATAAATTTGTTTGTTTGTTACGCGATACATTTCTATAAATGACTAAAACACTAACGTGAACACGTGATCATCTTGATCCACTAGTACAATTACCTTGGTAATGTTACCAAACCAACGTGTTGGAATCAATTCATTTCTTGTATGAGTCATCATCAAGTAGGTAGGTATTAGGTTCTAGGAAAGTTGATCATGATTGTGTGTACGGAAATCAGAAAATACTAATCAGTAAAAAGATTTACGTATGTTTTTCTTTAGAAAATCATATGGGCGCTAATTCCTTTAGATATCATAAAGTTCTTAACCTTGGCAAATGTTCAAAGTTTCAGGGTCAACGGGTTGGTAAAACCAGGTGGATAATAATTAGGTGTAAGTATATTAACACCTGAGACTATCAGGCGATTGGGATGGAAACACCTGAATCTTGATATATGTGTCTCAACTAAATAATGGGATTCAGACGAAGAGGCGTTTATTAATCCCAATAATGAACGTTTGAAATCGACCAGCTAAAGATATCGTAAAAATAATCTTGAATTACTATTAGGTATAAATAAGTCCAAAACTAGCGTGTTTTGGACTTTTTGGATCCCTTTTTGACCGTTACTCTTTCACGTAAACCGTACATTCTAACAGGTCCATTAAGTTGGCCCGTCCACGGTGGAATTTCGTTGTTTTGGTGGGTGCTATCGTTTGTACTACGTTTGTACCGATTTGTACCAAAATATTTTCGTTTGTACCGTTACCGTTATCGAGATAATCGACTTTTTTTCTAACATAGTAAGTTTAAGTATAGGACCTTGATATTCTGACCAAATATCGTGCTCATAGATTCATCAGATCCGTTGATCGGAAAGAACTTAAAACAAGTCATGTAATTTACACAGTACAGTCACCAGGCTTCACTTGGCCTGTCACACTCCGATACGCCTAGATGCAAATTAATCTAATTTCAAAATCGGCCCGACGACTTTAGTCTGAAATCTAACTATTGAAAACTGGCATTTAATCATTTATAATTTACGAATCGATATCGATTTAAAGCAATTTTTTGTTCAAACTTATAGGTAGAATTATTGAATAAAATCAATTTGCTGATAAAGTTTTGGGCCCTTTTGAGCCCCCCATGGACTCATGGTGACCTTTTTAACCAACTACAGGGTGTCCCAAAAGTCAAAAATTTGAGTTCATGTAAGTGGCATTGGTACGCAAATTGTCTTACTTGAAAAATGGCTTAGGCCTTTTGTTAAATTACTGCAGTAAATTCTTTGAACTCTCTGAAAATTCTTAAAAACTTTCACTACCTTCCATGTTGCAAAGAGATCTGATAAAAATCCATCCACACATCTTTCGAAATAGAGATCGCCATATATGTCAAACTCCCACATCTCTGAGCTCATCTGCAGAAACAAATAAACCATACTGGTGGCAGACCGGAACACAACCTGGGCAAATTAATGGAAGATCATTAGCATGTTGGAGGCGTTTCTCTTAACCTTCAAGACCAACTATATTGAGGTTGAACAAAAATGGTGGGAATAGGTTGATATCACAGAACATACATAACGAGGAAAGAATGTATGAGTTGAAATCGCTAGACACTTTTGAAATGAATTAGGGTCTTAGCTTTGGCGCTGAGAATGTACACTTGTACAGTGCTGGATCCTACAGACTTTTAGGGGAAAACATCAACCTAGCTTTACNATGGATAAATCTCTTGTAACAACATCAAGGCTAATTTTTAATCTCACCATATCTCTAAGACGCTTGGCGAAGCAGGCGGCTCTTGCTAGTGGATATCTCACAGAAAGACCTATTGACTTCGGAAAACCAGTTTATCCTAAAACTGGTTTTCCAAAAGTAATGAGTTATATATATGCGTCGTATTAGATTAGGGACCATAAATAATATAATGAGACACCCATGAACCACAATGAATGGAATTGCTATCTTCTATACAGTATATGTCCAAAGACTTATTGCCTTGTAAACAGCAGGATGTGGGTTCAGGGCCGTAACCAGGATTAAGTTTTGGTGGGTAGGGGTTATATGTTAAGGAAAGCATAACAAGTATGGATGGTATTAAGCTTATAGGGCTCCCGGAACCTGGGGTGAGGTGGTGGTTTTTTCTTTTCTTTTTTTAAATTCATCAATAATTTCTTTTAAAAGGACTTTACAGTGGGTATTGTTATTGGTAGGGCAGGGCTATAATAGTTCTTTTGTGACTTACTATGGGTCCACCAGGACAAGATGTTCCTGAGAAATATTACTATACATGGCCTAAAGTCCGTCAGGGGTTCCGACATTTTTTTTTTGGATGAAGGGGACTCGTTTACTTTAATTTTATCGCTCTATGTGGTCCCTTATTTTCGCCTCCCTCCGCCACTATGAGGACAACTGAGTAACTGCTGTTACAGGGGAGGCTATTTATCTTAGTTTAACCTAGTAGTAAATAAAGTCGGCCTCCCACCGCTGCTCTAAAAAATCAAATCACTTTGGTGCTTTATGATTTATCCGTATACCGACTCTAGTATAGGGGAAGGTGGGGAAATTGTGCGCACCTAAGCGAGAGTCTCAGACTTTTGGACAACCTGTATATGTCGTTGGTTACATTGATTCCTTAAAGATTCAATTATTCTCATTTTTATGAAATTTTTTGAAAGAAAAAATATCTCAAGATGTGTATTCCAAATGACTTGATAAGCATGATGCTACCAATGTCCGGTAAGCAAAGATAAAAGATAAGCACAATAAAATGAATGAATGGATACCTTGAAAATGGTATTATTATAATGATCAGTAAGGTGTTTGAATACTTCCTTAAAATCAGTTTCTTAGCTAATTGTACAGGAACCGAATTCACGCCAACACCACCAGGAGATGGTTTTACATTGGACTACCATTTAAATTTAAAGGTCAGAAGAAGAAAAGATTGCCAAACAACTCCTCAACATTTCAGCTTTCTGAGTTGAGATATTTTGGGTGGGAGTGGCTAAAATTCATATCTCAAATAATGACGTATGTACCTGAGAATTACAAGGCTATTTTTTTCTCAGAGTAAGTGCTTTATCTGCACGGGTTTTCTCGTTCATTATCATAGGTTAACAACCGTGGGGCCGGTTGGCAAGAACTCGCCATGAGTTATTGATACTTGGATATCCTTACGGATAATGCAGTAGCTTCTCCTTGCTTTCTGCATGGGTAATGGAAAAGATATCGTTTTCGACTCCTTCTTTAGTCGCCTTTTACGACTGGCATGAACTTGAGTGCCTTAGAAGTATTGTTTTTAAGTCCCCCCTATGCACAGGGGACTATTCTCTCTGATGACGTTTATTTAAATCTTTTCATAAAGGTTAATTTTTTAAGCATCTTAAAAATGGAGGAGTAGAGCTGAAAGATCTCGCAGAACGGCACAGCATGATGTGTTTGACTGATAGGGGGACTCCACAAGCACAAAGCGGAGGATCCGACCTCGTGGATATGGATGAGTGGGCCAGTCTAGTGTGCCCTATTCCCATTCTGCACAGAACTACCTCTTCGAAACGGGACGACCGACAGCAGGACTTTTATTTTTCAATTATACACTTTGGATTGAGGAGCGAGGGATCATTAATGAATGACCGAAAATTGTTTGAAGAGAAGTTGAAGTGAGAGGCAATGGATAAATCTCTTGTAACAACATCAAGGCTAATTTTTAATCTCACCATATCTCTAAGACGCTTGGCGAAGCAGGCGGGTCTTGCTAGTGGATATCTCACAGAAAGACCTATTGA
>CM022877.1:9117903-9134597 GCA_012654025.1 Pachypsylla venusta | reverse complement strand
AAACAATATACATAAAATAATAATTCAGGAAAAGAGAAGGGTTTAGTCTGTAAGTCATTTCGTCCTGTACTAACATGGGTGGAAAGAAAGTTAATAAAATGCTTTAGCCCAAGGTTGGGCTGTGGCGCATTTATGTTTTTATTTTTCCTCCTTTTTTGTTAATTTCCTATTGATTTTTGCTTAATTCGTTCTCTTTTGTTTACCTCCAAGTAAATTTACACACATCTACAAAGTTGAGAAGAATATGCCTGAAAGAATATTTTTAGTTTTGCCGTGCGGATCACTTGCCGGTCAAGGCACTGCCATTGCTTCGTGTGAATGCTCCTTAAACAAACTGAAAATAAATAATTATACCTATATTTTTTTAATTTTAGGTATTGATATACCAGGTGGAAATTTATTCACTTATAACATTCCTAATCCGAGATATGTTGTTGCCGAAGCTCCTCGTAATACTTGGCGTATAGTGTACTACGTGCATTCCGCATTTTGTTCTATGTTAAATTGTTTTGTCAAAAAAAACGTTTTATCATTATTGGGAAGAATCTACAAATTAAGCCCAGCGGGTATACATCTTTCGTCAATAGCATTTCAATTTTTTGTGTACAATAAAGACCCATTTATTGAGTTTCACACGGTTCTTTTAATGGATCAGTCAAAGTGTATTTGGAGCAACATCTTACCGTAAAACAGAGTGCAGTCAAACAGGTTAGTGTTTTTATTTAACAATTGTCTAGAACATGGGTTCTCAAACGGTGGTACTCGGACCCATTTCAGGTGGTACGCGGAGACGCGAAGACATTTTCAGTTGTACACAAAATATCGTAAAATATTTATATGCATTTTGTAAAAAAAAAAGAAAAAAAAAAAAAAAAAAATCCACCTTATAATACGAGTGACTTAGAGTAGACTAGAAATCCGTTCGCAGAATACTCAGATGGCTGCGTCGCTGACGAATATAAAGAATCGTTTATTGATCTGACAAGTGACAGCACCATGAAAGATATGTTCAACAGTGGTAGTATTTTAGTTGATTTTTGGATGAAAATCAACAAGATCAAATATCCAAGTTTCCACAAGAAAGCACTAAAAGCCCTATTACCCTTTGTTACCACATATATTTGCGAATTGGATTTTCTCAAATGTTGTACTTGAAAAACAAGTATAGGAGTAAATTAGATGTGTCCCATGACATTCGCGTAAAAATAGTAATATTCAGCCTGATATTGAAGGAAATTGTTCCTGATAAGAGTAGGTAGTACGTAATCTCATCGGAACAGGAGGAAGTGGGTTCAAAACCCCACCTTTCTACTCACTCTGCCACTCTAACATCTTATCAGGTACCTTTGCATGATTATTTTTTAACTTCAGCTTCTTTGTGAAATTCTGTTAATAATTATTTTTTATTCTCCTTTATACAACCCCTTCCCCCCAGGGTGGTGGTACTCCAAAAATTCGAAAAAATACCAAGTGGTACTTCGTATTGTGAAGTTTGAGAACCTTCACAATTCTAGAATGTCTGGATATATATTTTTTTTTTAATATACAGGGTGCTTCCGATAAAAAATATGGTGAATAGTACATAAAACAATAAAGTTTTGTTCTTTAATATTTCTCCTATTGTCTATAATCAGTTATAACTTCAATAAAAGGCCATTTTCGTTCCATTCCTAATGTATAAAAGATTTAAAACATCACGCCAAATGAATATTTTAAATAATTTTATATTATATTTTTCTTGTTACACTCTGTATTTTTTATATTTTTTAAAAAACGATGTTACTTTCAACTAAAATTTTGAGGAAGTTTGATGTTTTTATGTAGGTTAGTAGAACAGCACCGTGCTTACGCATTACAAATTTCAATTTTTCTCGGTAACGGTAGGTACAAACGTCCATATTTTGGTACAAATCGGTACAAACGAAATTCTATCGATTAGGCTTTTTAAAATTTTTAAATTCCAACTGGGCCGTGCCTATGTAGGGTAAGACTGCCTAATTTGGGAAGTACGCCAAATTTGGGGATGTGGCATATTTCGTCAATGAAGTACTGCACACTGCCAGCGACTGATAAAAGTGATAAAGTAAACAAACCCAAAATGTGTTTGACATAAATCATTGATTTTCTAGACGTGAGCAATTTGATATCAACAAGTGAGTGTTTTGATCGTTCTTAAAATTTTAAATTGTGTTTTGAAAATTTTTGCTACCTGTGGCCAGGTTATGTTTTTTATTGTTCCATTATATTTACAATATTGAAAATTAAATTGTTTTTTCAATTGAGTTGGGATTTGAAGCTAAAGTAGTTGCAGACATATTTTTCAAAAAATGTGTATGGTTTTCTCAATTTGTGGAGGTTAATGACTGTATTAATACAAAACCTCCCCAAATTAGGAAGACTTATTGTGTCCATAGAGGAACTCACCAAATTAGGATTAAACTTTTCATATGATAATTACATGTAACTTCGAAGATACCTCCCCAAATTAGGAGAAGCCAATTTTTAGTTGTTTGGGTTTCTCAATTTGACATTTNCAACTCAAAGGTCAAAATAAATGAGCGACGCACGGAGAAGAGTCCAAAGGTCTTTTCACGAACCCAGCACTGAAATTTTTAATTAAAAATGTAAACAAAGAGGGGATCCTGATGGCGGTAAATTTTAAATTTTCTGAAAATTTAAATTGATTTTTAAGTAGTGATAAAAACATTTTAAAGGAATGAAAACACTATAAAACACCATAATTAGATATAAACCATCAATGATATACGAAAAAATAATATTAAGTAAGTAATAAACGAAAAAAATAAAAATGGGCCATCGAGGAAAAAAAATAATGTCCGCCATTCCAAAGAGTTGTTAAGACCCTAATTTTACGAAAAATGTCGTAACGATTTTTGTATACAGCAGATACCTTACATTTCTTCCTGGTAATATATATTCAACTAGCTGTTTTCCCGTGCTTTGCTACGGTTACAAAATTTAACAACTCAATTTTAGATTTTTGGTGGAACCGACCCCCAGAGTGAACACGCCTCCTATTTAGAAAATTCAATATTTTACTCAAAGATATTACTTTTTNGGTTCACGCTTTATTTTTTAACTAGTTATTTAGTTATTTGTATCCAGGACTTCAATTTTAGTTTATTTCTAAAATTTTATAGTAATCGAACATTTTTGTGGGTCCCTATTAGCATTGGAAAACAGGTTGGAAATAGAATCTTTAGAAAAGGGCGCCTATTAAAAATATATACGTATAGGTACTAGCTGTTTTCCGTGCTTCGCTACGGTTACAAAATTCAACAACAATTTCGAGATAGCGAAATTAAATCTTCTCAATTTTAGATTTTTGGTGAAACTGACCCCCCAGAGTGAGCACCGCTCCTAGTTATAAAATTCAATTTTATTCAAAGATATGACTTTTTGCACTTCGGAACACCTTTGTATCAAAGTTCAGCTTTCTCGATCATGCCGAAGTGGTACTTCTCAATTCCGAATTTTTGGTTGTGAAAACCGTCCATAAATCGGGCAGAAACGGGAAATTTTCAAATTTTACATTTTTATGGGGTCCTTATATACTGTTTTGTGGGGGTCTATTTTCAGTAATTTTTCGTTATCTCTTTTACTTTGCCCAGAAAAATCACAAAAAGACCCGCTAAATAGCGACATTTTTGGCGGTAACTTGCTCCCACCCAAGTTTCAAGTCTCTACGTTTAGCCATCGTGGAGCTACGTTGATTATCAGTCAGTATTATGAAAAATATTTCAAGTTTTTCCCCATTTTGATTTTGTTTTTTTAAATGTCATATTTGAAATCATTGCAATGAAAATTAGTGGGTATAATGTCTATCCAGTTTGGTTTACTATTTTCAATAATGAACCTTTGGAATGGTACTCGATGCGCATTCCATACAGCAAACTTAAAACCGCTATGAGCCTTCTTGTTTTAATCCGAACCTCCAAAGACCGCTAGTAAGTAGCCAACAATAGATAGATTTCAACCAAAAGTGCCATTGCAAAATTGGTGCATGAAATATACAGGGTGGGGCAAAAGTCTGGAAACCCGTAAATATCTTTGGAAGGGCTTTATGTGTGAATTTGAAATCTTTCACGATAAATTGAAGTTATAAAACCATATTTTAGAGTGGGCCCAATTTTCAGGGCTGGCCCCCATGTTGTGGCTCGGGGGGGGGGCAAGTTATTTTTTTTCAAATACGAACCCCCCTCTAGCGAAACATTTTTGAAAAGGTCTTTTAATAACAAGTACTTTGGTACCAATTTCAGCTTTCTATTGTTTGGCGTTGAGAATGGCACCCAATTTTGTTTATTTTTTTTAGAGGTACTTGGCATTGAAGTTTCGTTCTTTTTATTTGATCGGAGATGATAAAAAGATTGTTCAAAGACATAACTTCCTTTACTGAAGATGTTCAAACTGACGGCCTTGCACGATTTGACAATAACTGATCCTAGTGTAGATCGCATTCGATACGTTGATCAACATGTCAGGAGTTATGAGGAGAATTTCATCTTATTAGTTTCTTATTAGTTCATCTATGTTGTGGGGTTTGTTCCTGTAAACTTTATCGCATAACTAATTATCGTTGAAAAAAGGCCAAGTTTCACCTATGAAAGTAGTGATATCTATTATTATATCTGATAATCTGTGGGCCATAATTATGGTTTCAATTATTCGATTTTGTGTCAGATAATATTTTAACGGGTCCGACTTAGGGGAGAACAAGGGAAAAATCCCACGTTCAAAATATTTTTCCCGTTTTCAAAATATTTTTCCTGTTTGGGGAAAAAATTTTTTGTTCAAGCAATAAAGGCATGGCCGTAAAAACGTTTCCTAACCTGTCGAGGGGGTTAAAATATTTCAATAAAGCTAACAAGTAAATATAAAAAGTTAAAAACAAAACAAAAAAGAAGTGGAAAAAATAAAAATATGGTTGGTGGGATTTTTCCCCCCACAACTATGGGACCCTACGGTTCTCTCCGGAGTCATACCCTATTTTAACTAAACGGATATGTGTGAGTGTCAGATTTTTTCGGGGGAACTTTTTGAGATAATTGACCAAGGGCGTAGCCAGCATCTGGCCTAGGGGGGGGCAGCTGAGATTTTCATGTCGGGAGGGGGGGGGGTCGATAAAGTAAATCGGTACTTATTTAATAACAAACCCCCAGGGGTAACTGATGATTCAGTTATTGGGGAGGCGCGACCCCAGGGCCTGTGATAAATATCGATAAAGGAAAGTGCCAAACCGGCGAAATTCAACTAGCAGGAGGAGTTTTACAATGGAAAAATATACGGAAAGCCGAAAAAAAAAAAAAATTTGTAACGTTTGTTAATTTTTTTGAATTTTCCCACCAAATTTACCAAATGCGATTCAACGATGCGACAAGTTTGCCACAGTTACATTTGATTGTTCACAGTGGGGCTGTTGGATTAGGGACAAAATGTGGCATTTATCGTATTTCGGTACTTGATGACTTTTTTGCTTCCAAAAATCATTTTATCTAGTGTAAATTTAAGTTGCCCCTTCCGTGCTGCATACTCTCGAAAATTTCTAGGGGGGGGGGCAGCTGCCCCCCCTTCCTACGCCCATGTAAATTGACTTCAAAATTTGATGAAGAAACAACCAGCACATAAATGTTGACCAATATGCCTCAGGTAAGCATTTATTTGTGATGAAGAGGCTCCTATTTGGAAAATTCAATATTTTACTCAAGGGTATTACTTTCTGTACTGCGGAACACCTTTGTATCTGGTTAAATTGATCTTTCTCGCTCATACCGAAGTGGCACTTTTCAATTCCGACTTTTCGGTGGTGAAAACCGGCCATAAATGTCTCAGAAACTGGAAAAAATCAATTTTAATATTTTTTATTGGGTCCTTATCCTTATATACAATTTTGGGGGTCCATTCTCGGTCATTTTAGGTTATCTCATTTAAAAATTGCAAAGAAACTTGCTAAAATGCGCTATTTTTGACGGTAAGCGTCATTTTTGACGGTATTTCAGCTTTCTCGCCCATATCGAAGTGGTATTTGTCAATTCCGATTTTTTGGTTGTGAAAACCGTCCATAAATCGGGGAAAAACCGAAAATTTTCAAATTTTATATTTTTTATGGGGTCCTTATATATTTTTTTGGTGGGGGTCTATTCTCGGTATTTTTTCGTTATCTCTTTTAGTTTGCCCAGAAAAAAAAATTGCAAAAAGGCCCGCTAAATAGCGTCATTTTTGGCGGTAACTTGATTGCACTTGAATTTTTGATTTTTTTTTCTTTCTTATTACGCACCTACATACTAAAGGGATCTGTGCGCCAAATTTCAAGTCTCTACGTTTAGCCATCGTGGAGCTACGTTGATTATCAGTCAGTCAGTATACCAACTGGGCTTTGTGTTTTATAAGTATAGAAGAAGATTAAAAGGGAAAAAAATATTAAGGAAAATACGGGATTAAAAGTGGTGGGATTTTGAAAAAAGGGATTTTTCTTGTCCAGGATTCTCTGTGATATGCCGCACTCGTTGGGGAGAGAAACTAGAAACACAAACCCCTGAGATTCTTTTGGAATTCACTTAAATGGTAAATGTGAGTGATAATTTCCTTTTTAAATATTAAAAATGAATTTAAATTGATTAACTCCCCTCTAAATGGAACATGTGTATGCTTTCCTAACCACAGTTATTTTCGTTATCATCGTTATTTTGGCTGTGTCAATTGGTAAGTTACAACACGTTCATGTAAAGTCTTTGTTTTGTGCTTAGTCTCTTATCAGAACTGATAACAAAAGACCTTTAGGATGACAAAGACTTTATGTTAGCAAAGCCCGACTTTCACCAAACTTGTTTTACTAATTTAAGTCCCAACAACACATCCTACCAAACAAATTTGGTTTTCATATCCAGATGTTCATTTCATGTTCACCGTCTATACATTGGATCAATAAATTGGAAATTAAGCCGTAAACGATTTGACATTTTTTAGTTCTGATAATTTTTTCTGAGGACATAGACCATGATTTTGGAGTGAGGGGG
This sequence comes from Pachypsylla venusta, assembly GCA_012654025.1. NCBI lineage: Eukaryota > Metazoa > Arthropoda > Insecta > Hemiptera > Aphalaridae > Pachypsylla > Pachypsylla venusta. Next base: position 9,127,563 of record CM022877.1, on the reverse strand, counting down.
TCTATTCTCATTAATTTTTCAATATCTACTTCCCTTTGAGCTGTGGTATTGGAGCTGATACCCCTACCTCATACAAAATCGTTGTCGATGTTGTGTCAGCTTCTCATAATCACGCATCTCAATATTATTTGCAGATCAGTTTTTTTGTTATGTTTTGCTGTACATTTTTTTTTTTTTTTTTTTTTTTTTTTTTTTTTTTTTTTTGTATACATACACACGGATTTCTGAGTTATACCTATATTATTATCATCGTTACATTGACTTATATAGGTTCAATTTAAATTATTTTTTTAACCATATTTAATTTACGCGCTGTGAGTTGATAAATTGAGGAACGCGGCAGCGTTCCGCACGCAAAGTCAAATACAATGAGCGTCTTGCACATTATGTTACACATTTCATGCTTAACTTAGTGAATATTACCGAAATATTAGCAATTAATAATAAAAAAAANAAAAAAAAAAAAATAGACGTGTGGATGGTTAATACCACCGGGCGAGGTTAATGCCTGAGACATTTTCTACCACCTAACCCTTAGAGATCTATCTTTATGTGGTCAAGTACTCAAATTAATGAGGAAAAACAATTTGACATTTTTTAGTTTTATTTTCCTGAGGTTAGCGTATGGTTTTTGGAGAGTCCATTCCCTTCAATTTTTCTCCATCTCTTCTGGCCAAATAATTCGGACCAAAACACACAACATTTTCACTTTTATATATTAATATAAATTTTTTTTTTATTTCAGGTTGGTATCTCGTGTGGAAATTGTTTTTATCCAGATTTCGATTTGTTCATGAATTATTTGAAGGTAACGGTGGAAGTGGAGAATCGAAGAAAAAATTAGAAACTCAAAAACGATCTAGAAGAGCTACATTGAAAACTGAATAGATCAGATTATAATTATAAAGTTTTTTTGTAAATCAATTCAATTAAGTTATCAAAATGAACATCCGTTGTGCCCGACCCGAGGACCTTATGAATATGCAGCATTGTAATCTGTTATGTCTTCCAGAAAATTATCAAATGAAATATTATTTCTATCATGGACTAAGTTGGCCCCAGTTGAGTTACGTCGCTGAAGATGAAAAAGGTATGTGTTTTGTGTAAAGGTAGGTATTTGATCTTAATAAAATACTATCATTAGAATCTATCGAATGATGTGTTCACCCACCAAGTAACACCTCGCTGGACACTGTTTAACTTGAGTGACCCATGGCAGCCAGTGCTATGGTTTATTATTTTCAAGAATGAACCTGTGGAATTATCACGAAAAAAATACCCCCTACCAAACTTTAATATTTTAAGTTTCAAAGGTATGTAAAATTCGTCCGCCGATAAACTGCACTTTTGACACATAGAGTTGACCGTTGGTATTTAGGTCCCATTTGGGGTATACCCTGAATGGCACAAGTGGTGCGGAAGGTGTAAGGGGGGGGGGAGGCGAACAAATGGAATGTTATAATTCGCTTTTTGGATTTTACGTATCTTGAAACGTAAAAAATCACTTTTTTGGAGGGGGGGGGTATTTTTTTAGCCTATAAAATAATAAACCCATGCGTCATATAGGCGTTGGCGCCGGCTTAAATTGCGCCATTTTTATTTAAATATGTATTGGTCATTCAAGACTCTAGGGTTTTACCCTTTCATTCGCTGGAAACTTACAAACCAGCCGTCCACATTGAGTTCACCTGGTTTGTGCCAGGAATGCAATCATCACGAGTTGTCAAACGTACATCGTCACCCGTCAAATTTCGATGGAAGAAATTAGTTGTGTCGTCGACTACGGAATGATGAGTGAGTTGAAAGTTACTTATGTTAATTTGTACTTTTTCCAGGTCAAATCGTTGGATATGTTTTAGCCAAAATGGACGAAGAATGTGCTGATAATCCTCACGGCCATATTACATCACTTGCTGTTAAAAGATCTCATAGACGATTGGGACTAGCACAAAAGTTAATGGACCAGGCAGCTAATGCTATGGTAAGGAATAGAGTAGACTCTCTAGTGGAAGGTTGCCACAAAACCAGTGGCGATCTCATAGACGATTGGGCCTAGCACAAAAGTTAATGGACCAGGTAGCTAATGCTATGGTAAGGAATAGAGTAGATTCTTGAGTGGAAGGTTGCCATAAAACCAGTGTCGATCTTATAGACAATTGGGACTAGCACAAAAGTTAAAGGACCAGGCAGCTAATGCTATGGTAAGGAATAGAGTAGACTTTCTATAGGGAGGTTGCCACAAAACCAGTGGCGATCTCATAGACGATTGGGACTAGCACAAAAGTTAATGGACCAGACAGCTAATGCTATGGTAAGGAATAGAGTAGACTCTTAGTGGAAGGTTGCCACAAAACCAGTGGCGATCTCATAGACGATTGGGACTAGCACAAAAGTTAATGGACCAGACAGCTAATGCTATGGTAAGGAATAGAGTGGACTCTTAGTGGAAGGTTGCCACAAAATTATTGGCGATCTCATAGACGATTGGAACTAGCACAAAAGTTAATGGACCAGGCAGCTAATGCTATGGTAAGAAATAGAGTAGACTCTTCAGTGGAAGGTTGCCACAAAATTAGTGGCGATCTCATAGACGATTGGAACTAGCACAAAAGTTAATGGACCAGGTAGCTAATGCTATGGTAAGGAATAGAGTAGATTCTTGAGTGGAAGGTTGCCACAAAATCAGTGGCGTAACCAGGGTGGGTCAAATCGACTATTTATCTTTAACATATTTGAAATTTAGTTTTAATTAAAAAAAAAAAAAAAAAAAACTTGCCAAGTCTGTATATCTTCTCCATTATAACTTGTGTGAGGAAGATACAACACTAAGAAATGCACCCCCTTCGCGCAACAGGGCCATGAAGTTATTTTTTTGTATCACGCCTTTTTTTTTTATTTTGGCTTAATGTCTCTTTAACATCTATTGGTCATTCAAGACGGAGGTTTCACCTTATATTCGCTGGAAACTTGCAAACCAGCTACCCACATTGACCTCACCCAGCCTGGGTTGGGCCGGAAAATTAGCCAGCATCACGAGGGCGCGAACCCACGTGGACACCCACATGACACAATCTCGCTGGACGTTGCTTAACTTCAGTGAGTATCACGCCCTAAATTCGCAAACTGTAAGTGCTATTTGAACAGAGTAAAAAAAAAAGATTATCAGTATCAAACTTGTTTTTTCTTTTGAAAAATGATTCATTGCCCTGCCAATGAATGCCAGGGGTGGAGTTATGGGGGGGGGGNCCAAAAAAAAAGTGAATCAATAAAAAAAATTATTGTCATATGTATGAACTTTTAAATAAATTAAAACAATTACCAAAAACACTATTTATAATTATTTATGAAGAAACTACCTAGTTTCGAATCATTCGATTCATCATCAGTCTCGTCGAGTCTAAAGATGGAAGTTGACTCTATGTATGTCCATAAAAAAAACCCGGAATGATCAAATCCGACAAATGTGATCCAAGCCCTCAAAAAAGGCCATGAAGTGATTGCGCATTACGTTTTTTTTGTAACCCTCTTTTAAAATGAATATTTTCTGTTGGAATATGTAAGTCCAACGGAAAATACGTGTTCGGTCTGAAAAAAGAGTGAGCGTAGTTGAAAACCACATTAGATATTATATAAATATTTTTATAGAAGAATCGTAAGATAATAAATAAATTAAATAATTAGACAGTATCGATTCGGATTAATTATAAAGGTGGCAAGCTTTCGATAGTACTCAGACTATCATCGTGAGGCCGATGTTGACTCTCCGATGCCCAGAGTAGAAGTGAGGGTATCGGAGTAAGAAATGTTATTACTTCTGAAGATCGAGCAAGTGCTGATATATTCCGATCGGAAACAACACACGAATATATCAGATCTTCACAAGTAATAACATTTCTTACTCCGATACCCTCACTTCTACTCTGGACATCGTAGAGTCAACATCGGCCTGACGATGATAGTCTGAGTACTATCGAAAGCTTGCCACCTTTATAATTAATCCGAATAGACTCTTGAGTGGAAGGTAACCACTAGGCGAGGTTAATGCATGCGGCATTTTCTACCACCTAACCCTTAGTGCTCCATGTATATATAAAATGTGGTCAAGTAGTCAAAATAATGAGAAAAAAATCCTGCCTCTGCTGGATATTAAACCCACGCCCTCCTGTTTACCAGGCGAGCGCTTAATCACTGAGCTACCGGAACTATTAATTTATTCAAAGAAAGAAGGTTTAGGACACTTGGTAGAACTATCAAATACAAGAAATGAAAAGTAGGCAATCAAAGACCTACCGCAATTGTTCTGGGTTATTAATTCCATTATCTTATCTATGTCTTGATTGTAAATTTCCTTCCTCTTTTTAATTAGATGGGTATCAGATTTTCCTTTTGTATCTTTTATATGTAAGTTAGTCCTTGAGAATATAATGTTTATTCTTGATTATGGAGTAAAATCCGAAATACGCGTAACGAATATCATATTAAAATTGTAGAACATAAAGTCAAGTGTTTTTTTTTATCATTTTCATTTCTTGTATTATATTTTGCAGGTTGAATGTTTTCAAGCAAAATATGTCTCTTTACATGTACGTAAAAGTAATAGAGCTGCTTTAAATCTCTACACGAATACACTTAAATTTACTATTAGTGAAATAGAACCTAAATATTATGCTGATGGAGAAGATGCGTACGCAATGAAAAGAATTCTAATTTCAGATGAAGAATCAGCAGACATTATATGTACAAAGAGAGAGACATGTAGAAGACATGAAAATGTGAAGCAAATAAAATGATTCTAAAATTAAAAGAGAATTCCAAAAAATAAAATATAATAAAAAAAAAATTCTGCCAATGTAACACAAGAATTTATTATTTGCGCTGTATTTTTTCTTTGCAATGTTTCCCCTGTTATCTACCCTGCTGTTGTTGTTGTTAACGTTCTCGACTACGTGTCTCCCCCCAGATCCAGGAACCGCACCACCTCTAACGGGTCTGTCCACAATGATGTTGGGTCCAGGTTTGTTGGGAGTTCTGGACATTTGAAGAGATGATCAACATCATGTGGTGCCCCACTGCATTCGGGGCAAATATCTTGCACAGAGGGGTTTATTCTGGACATGTAGTCTTACAACATTTTGCACCAACCAGATCTGAGTTGGTTAAGTTAAGGGTCGCTATTGTAGATCTTGGAAACGTCTTCTCTGATGCGTAGATTTCAGGAACCACACCTTGGTGCCAAGAACAAGATTGGGCAGGTAACTCTCGATGACGTCATTAACGATGCTGGTGTGAATATATCTCAGAATTGATTTTATGTTCTCGTTACTCACATTACCATCCGGTAGGTAACGTTCTTGTAGTATTGGGAGAAGTGTGTTTACGAGTCTTCTCCTGATGCACCTAGGAGATTGTGGTGCATTTACAATACTGTTACACGGATGAGAAGCCACCAAACACGCAGACAGATATTGGAGGCAAATGCCCCCAAGATGGTTGGTTCTTCGTATCGGGGATACCCGTGCCCTGGGGCACCGCCAGAGACCATCAACACCGTTCCGGCGAAAACTCACTGTGTTTTTTCTCCGTTGGACCCAGCCGTGCTGCTCCAGATACTTCCTCAAAGAGTTGGTATATAAATCCTTGCTAAACCCTGAAGTATCTGATCGTTGTCGTCTATGTATGCCGGCTGCTCATGATGTAAATCATGAGCAGCCAGCAGCTATCCATCAAACCCAACTAATCTAGAGCCGTCATCATTATGCATAGATCCTGTTGGAGAGGCCGCCTTTCTTGGCCTGGAGACACAGTGAGAGTCGTTGAGAACGTTAACAACAACAAAAACAGATATTGAAATGAGAGGAGAATGTGGTTCCGACTACATTATCTACCCTGATATGGGTTGGTAGCGTAGTGGTAAGCAGCAGGGCGCGGGTACATGCCCAGTCAACCCTTAGAATTTCTATCTTCCTGAATTTGATATGTTTGCCACTATTGGAGGACATGGAAGGGGCCGGCGTCGTCAGAGTGGCATAATATGTTACCCAACCCTTTCACCACCAATTTCTGTGATGGACAATTGGACAGGGAAAGTAACTAACTAGTATCTCAAAAGTACGCATTATATTTTTGGTTTATTATTTTCAATAATAAACCATTTTTGGTATTGTTATTTGTACGGCTGCGGGCTGTATAAGCCTTTTCTCACTGCGGTCAATAGTTCCTTTTGTGACTTGCCCCTTTATAATGAACCATAGAAATCGTCATGAAAAAATACCCCCCTCCCCCCCACTTAATCAATTTCAATGCGATCAATAGTTATTTTGTGACTTTCCCCTTTATAATGAACCATAGAAATCGTCATAGAACCATAGAAATGAAAAAATACCCCCCACTTAATCAAGAAATATTTTTAAAAATCCTAGGGATTTAGCTTTAAAAAAAAAATCGATAAAACACACCTTTAACTGAAAAAAGGAAAGAGAGTGGAATTTTTTTCTCCCTTGAATCCTGGAATCAATCCATAACCGCGCGCTCAGAAGTCTGAGTCGAACACTGGAGTTCACCAGTTCATTGAACCAAAAGTGAGTTTTTAAAAAAAGATTTTAAAATAAACCCCATTTACGGTGTCAGACACAAAATAAACCCAATTTACTCCTCCTCGTTGTCAGATGCCTATTATAGGTATTACTAGCGGGAGCAAGAAAACTTTGCGTTCTAGACAGATGTGTTGTATCATGAAGCATCGTATAAACTTTTCTTTACAAGTACAACCCGCCCGCGAATTATTTAAATTTGTTATCAATTCTTTAACTGAATCATTTTGATTATCTTACTTGATTAATATGTTGGATTATTAATAGAAATATGTAATTTTATCTCATTGTATCTTCTAATTCTATATTTCGTACATAAAATTTATAAATGGACGCGTTGGTTGCTGATTATGGTTCAAATTCTTCTGAAGAGTCATCCGATTCCGAATCTCTTGATAGAAGGTAAGAAATATGGGATTATCGTAGCTATAATCTACTACCTAGGTACTTCTGTGAACTATAAACCTCGTTTACTTTAAATTGCCATCATTCATCATTAGAACCCGGGTGGCCTAATATGGCCCAAAAACTAATCAGCTAATTCCTCATTTTACTTGTTCAATCAGTTCAATATTCCAACTTTCTCAAAAATCCATTGAAAAGTGCCAAATTAAACCAGTGTTAAATGTCTAGGTCTCCAGCTTAGCAACAGTTTAAAATGGAAATCCCTCATAGAAAATCTGAAACCTGAATTAAGATCTTCTAAAATTGCATTTTCCATCAGAAGTCATCTTTAAGAAAATACCTACTTTTCATATTTTCATGCAATCATGAAGGACGGCATTGCCTTCTGGGTACATTCTAATCATTGAATAACATGTTAATTATAAGCGTTAAAAAATAATAACTTTTATTTTACTTTATGAAGAAATTAGTTTCGAATCATTCGATTCATCATCAGTCTAATCGAGTCTAACTTCCATCCTTAGACTCGACTAGACTGATGATGAATCGAATGATACGAAACTAGTTTCTTCATAAAGTAAAATAAACAGTGTTTTTGGTAAGTGTTTTGTTTAAATTTAATTTATTTAAAAGTTATTACATTCTAATCAACCTCAGAAAAATATTAATCCTTTAATAAAGAGCTCTTCGTGCTGTCTATGGTCTTGAGGACATAATTTATTGCTTTTTACTCCCCGGGTGAGCGGACTTTAAATTATAGAGTATTTTTTCTGCTCTCAATTTTTTTCTTTCGATTTACAGAGTGTACCAGAATATATTGTTTTATACGAATTTCAGACAGTTTTTCTAGGGACCTGACAGCTGTTTCGAATTTTCGTGAGCGAATTATGCAAAGTCGACTGTAAACATATTACTATAATTTCAGTAACGCAGTACCAATAACAAAAGCCTCTCTACCACCTCCTTCATTTGATGACGTCAGTGATTCTGTTTTTAAAAATCCCTACATTGAAGCAGAAAATGCCAAACGTGCTATATTAGAAAAACATGTCAAAATGATTCCAAGCAAAGAATTTCTGACAGAAATAAATGGAAAGCAAATCTGTTGGATGAATAAGAAAGGCAGATGTAGGTTTGGTTCAAAATGTAAATATGCACACGACACAGAACTCTATGTAAGTACCAATACACTTTGAATAAGAAAGGCAGATGTAGGTTTGGTTCAAAATGTAAATATGCACACGACACAGAACTCTATGTAAGTACCAATACACTTTGAATAACAAATCTGTTGGATGAATAAGAAAGGCAGATGTAGGTTTGGTTCAAAATGTAAATATGCACACGACGCAGAACTCTATGTAAGTACCAATACACTTTGAATAACAGCATTGAAATTTTTAAAATGTTTAGCTATCAAAATGATACAAAAGTAAAAATAAGAAAATGTTATAAAATTATCACAAAAGTAAAAATAAGAAAATGTTATAAAATTATCTCCGAATATTCGAAAAAAAGTGATTTCAATCAATTGTCTTGCCTAACCAAATGGAAATGAAGACAGAAAATCAACATGAGAAGTTATCGCGGAGATGGAACACTGGACGGTCGCGTCGTTTCGTGATTTTTATTTATAAATTTTGAATTCCTGTGTAACTGCGACTTATTTGTGAATTATTATCAATAATAATATTTTTTTTAAAAAAAAAAAAACTGTTATACAGGCAGTGGTGGATCCACGACTGGAACTGGGGTATAGTTTCCTCCAAAAGATTTCTGTAGCAATAATAATACCCGGGAATTACAAGTGTGATTTCTTCGATGTAAAAAACAACATATTTATTCAAAAACCATATACCTAAATGGTTGTTACTTGACGTTTTTTTTTTTTTTTTGGCTTAACGTCTCTTTAACATCTATTGGTCATTCGAGGCGGGGGTTTTACCCTCCATTCACTGGAAACTTGCAAACCAGCTCCCCACATTGACCTCACTCAGCCTGGGTTGGGCCGAAAAATAGTCAGCATCACGAGGGCGCGAACCCAGCTGGACGCCCATATGGAACAACCTCGCTGAACGTTGCTTAACTTCAGTGATCGAACGGGAACTGGTATATTCAACGTGCCATAAACGCTAAATAGTTGACAGTTTAATTTGAGCTTATTTTCAAAAATTTACCGTAATCGTACCATCTTCGTAGTTTCCTATTAACATGAGTTAAAAAAATTGTTCGATTTTTCAAAAANAAAAAAAAAAAAAAAAAAAAAAAAAAAAAAAAAAAAAAAAAACTACACAAAAAGCCTTCATACATTAGTCGAATGACATTTGAAAACAGACAAAAACAAATTGATCACTTTTCAGTTTGTCCCCATTTTAGTGCTATATTTGAAATCACCACCATCAAAAACTAAGATTATAAAGTTCATCCACTTTTTTTTCGGTCACAAAATACCCACCTAGTCCAGTAGTCAGGGATTTTTTGAATGCAAAAATTGGGGAAATCTCGATTTTTATATATGTTTGTAGGTATGGACCTCCTCTTTAAAAAGCTAAGTTTTCGACCTCCCAACCCTTGTGCGTTCTCCGCCATCTTGAAAAAGCCGCTCAAAAAGCCGCTTTTTTCAGGGTTTCCTCAATTACTCGCTTCCTGTGCATTTTAGGCGAAT
>CM022877.1:9080056-9102823 GCA_012654025.1 Pachypsylla venusta | reverse complement strand
AATTTTTTAATACACCAATTTGGGATTAAGCCAAATTAACTTTTATAATAAAATATTCATTCTACCTTTCTGAAAAACCAACATACAAATTATTTTCATTCTTTCAAATTCTAAATTAGTTGGAGAAGAAACATCATAAAAGAGCCAAACTCTAACACAAGAGCTATCGAAGAGACATTTGGTCCTTCGGGCCGGATAGACATTTGTTCCTTCGAGCCACAGAAGAAGATATTTTATCCATCAAGCCACGCATAGAAGAAGCCACTTGAACCATCGGACCATGGATTCAAGAAGATAGTTTCAATATCATTAACTTTAAATTTTTCATTGCTCTTAAGCCTAATTACTGTTACGTTGTTGTCTTCTCCGCTATTAAGCCTTATCTTTTGTACCTCACCATTTCACCGCTTCCTAAGCATACCTATTGTTTTACCTCGCCGTTCACTGCTTCCTAAGCATACCTATTGTTTTACCTCGCCGTTCACCGCTTTCTAAGCATACCTATTGTTTTACCTCGTTGATCACCCCTTTCTAAGCATACCTATTGTTTTACCTCGTCGATCACCGCTTCCTAAGCATACCTATTGTTTTACCTCGCCGTTCACCGCTTTCTAAGCATACCTATTGTTTTACCTCGCCGTTCACCGCTTTCTAAGCATACCTACTGTTTTACCTCGTCGTTCACCGCTTCCTAACAATACCTATTGTTTTACCTCGCCGTTCACCGCTTTCTAAACATACCTATTGTTTTACCTCGTCGTTCACCGCTTCCTAAGCATACCTATTGTGCCAACTTTGGCTAGCCCTAGCTACCTTGGGTTCCATTTCCATATAGGGGTTTATAAAGCAAAGTGGCCTTTATTTGAGCTCTACTCTACGTGGTTTCTTTTTTTGCATAACCTTTTGAAACACCCTGTATAGTAGTAATCTTTACAAAAAATATTGAGATCTCACAAAAAAATTATCATTAAAAGTTCCAAACACTCTTTCAAAAATTTACATTTGGCCAATTTGTAAAGTAAAAAGTAGGTATTGCTTTAAGAGAATTGAGACAGAAAAAGGGCAATACTAAATTTAAGTGTGGGATGAACAGCAACAAGAATAAACTTGGCCTCAATAATAGATATCATTACGTACATGGGCGGAATTTTTTGGGACTTGGACTTTTTTTAATGATACTTTTTTTTGGTGATCTTTAGTTTTCTTGGAACTGGGATTATGTAAACGCAGCTTACTCTCTCGCATGTGTCGCTACAAACAACTTACAGAGTGTACAAAAAGTCCCGGGATGGATTTTTTTTTTATTTTTAACGGCTAAAGATACAAATTAATCTATTTTTTGGCTAATTAAAATTTCTACAGGGTGTTTCAAAAGTGGGTATGCAGACAACAACTTTCAATTTTTAAATAGAAATCCCAATTTTTTATTTCATATTCAAATTCTACGCCAAATATGTCACACAATCAACTCCTTAGGCGATACTTTGATCAAACGGATCTCTGATCAAACCTGCCGAATCATGGATTTTTCTTCGGAATAAAAGTGATAAAACCAAGATTGTATGTAAAACATCAAATCAGTCAAGTTTTTTATGCTGAATCTCGTGGTAGTAATGGTTTTTTACACTTTTTATACGCAAGGATTTATTTTACCAGAGATCCGTTTGTTCAAAGTTTCGAGTGAGGAGTCGATTGTGAGTAGAATTTGACGTAAAATTTGAATATGAAATAAACAATAGGGGTTTCCATTTAAAACTCGAAAGTTGGTGTCTGTTTATCCACTTTTGAGACACCCTGTAGAAATTTTAATTGTGTTAGAACTACATGTAAAATTCCAAGTCTCTATATTTAGCCGTTAAAAATAAAAATAAAAAATCCGTCCCGGGACTTTTCGAACACTTTGCATAAGTTGTCTATTCATTTTGTAAATTTTATATTGGAATGATATTAAATATAATTAATTGATATTAAATATAATTTACAACTCTCTTTTGTCTATATTTACCTAAAAAAGTTGATAACAAAAATCAAATATGGCAGCAAAATTCTGGCCTGCGTGCTAAGAAGTAAGAACNAAGTCATTTGATGTGTTTAATATTAATGACACATTCATGGAATGTGTCAAGTTTTTTATGCTGAATCTCGTGGTACCATTGGTTTTTTTTTAATTTTAAATTCAAAAATGAAATTTTACTCTCCTTGGGTATAAAAAGTGTAAAAAATCAAAAACCAATGGTACCACGAGAATCAGCATAAAAACCTTGACAGATTTTGTATATTACACTCTTGGTTTTATCACTTTTATTCCGAAGAAAAATCAATGATTGAGCGGGTTTGATCAGAGATCCGCTTGATCAAAGTATAAAGTGAAGAGTCGATTGTGTGTAAAATTTGAATATGAAATAAAAAATGTACAAATTTTCTGCACGATTACAATACTTTTCTTCTATAGGAAGAGAAAGTAAAAATAGGGGTTTCAATTTAAAAATCGAAGGGTGGTGTCTGTTTATCTTGACGTGCACGCTTCTGCCGACACTATTGATTATTTCATTTATAGTAGAAAGAATATAATTATTTCAATTAGTTTTGGAAGAGTTCGGCTGTTGTTGCTGCTCTCAAGTAAAATATTCATTTCAATAGATTTGGCCGACTTCGGCTGTTGTCGCAGCTTTTTAGCGAAAATTTTTTGAATTAGATTTGGCAGACTTCGGCTGTTGTCGCAGCTCTTTAGTGAAAAAAAAATATAAGATTTGGCAGCTTTCAGTTGCTGTCAAATTTGTGGATGATATATTACAAAGTCCGTTTTAAATTTCATCAAAATACAGTGACATTTTCAGTTTTAGAAAAGTGCCCCGAATTTCAGGTTTGGTACCCTAAAGGACCTTCAGAAGAAGATAGCCTCATAAGACCCAAAATATGACTATAATAGGTTACAAAAAGTGTCCGTTTTGAGATTCATCAAAATCGGGTTTGCCGTTTGGGTTGTAAGAGGGTCACAACAAAATGACCCCTTTTAACCCATAAATGGACCCCAGAGGCTGCTGCAGATGAGTGAACACAATTTTTTTGGACCCGAGGACACATATTTTTTCTGACTAATTTTTACTTTCCTTGTCCTATAAAAAGGAAAGTATTTTAATGTGTTGAAAAGTTCGATGTCGAATTTTTAATGCTAAAGCACGTTTTGGGGTCCCCAGAGCCCAAATCTCGAATTTCAGCCATTGGTCCGTGTTTCTGTCTGTCTGTCAAGTCAACGGCAAGTGCTAGAGACTTGAAATTTGGTATCTATGCCAATTTTTTGCCATGAACAGCAAAATAAGCTTTTGGTGGAAATCAAATATACCGTTGGCGGTTTTATGCCACTTTTTAGAGGTTTCTGCATATCCTGCTTAAAATGAGAACGGTAATAGCTAGAACATTAAACGTGGTGCCTATTCATATCAATTTCATACAAAAAATTGAAAAATGCAACTTAGGTTGAAGGCTAATATATTTTCTGTTAATTAGCGGTTGAAGACCGCTTTTTGGCGGTTCCGCCTAAAACCAGAATGGAAAGAGCTAGAACTTGAAATTTGGTGCCAATTCATATCAATTTTATATAAGAAATTTAAAAATACAACTTAGGTTGATGTGTAAAATATATTGTTGGCCGCCAAATAACGAAACGTGTTCTGGCATTGTAAACTCGACATCGAAAATTTCAGCCCATTACATTACTTTCTTCTTTTTTCATAGAGGAGGAAAGTCGTGTGATAAAAAAATCACACCAAATTTTTTTGAAATGTGTANGTGGTGTTCCCAAGCGGTCACCCATCCAAGTATTGACCACGCCCGACGTTGCTTAACTTCAGTGATCTGACGGGAACTGGTGTATTCAACGTGGTATGATCGTTGGCTGAAAATAGTTTAATTTTCCAAAATGTATTACTAAAGGCTAAAGGGGTGAGATTCCAAAGTTGAACGATATTTATTGCCCAAACCATTTCACAAGACAGCTGTGCTCATTTGACATTTAGTGCAGGAACATTAGGTTCTCAGTCAGCATGCATGTCCGGGACAGTGCAGTGCAGTTCGCTACGTGTACTTGGTCAGGAGGTGTTGAATGACCTGGTCTATCACAATGTACCCAATTAATAAAATAAATAAATAAATATTTTATTAATGTGTTCGTTATTTTATGAATATCATATTGTGATATCGCGTTGACCAGTTGGCCATTAGCCAAATCAGTCGCCCGGGGTTATTTAAACAGGGAGTGCATCTGCACGCTCTCGTACCTTGGTAGTTACCAAAAATCGACCAAATAGCTCTTTACTCTACCATAATGCGCGTATTTGCTAGCTCACTTAGTTAACCTAGTGCTTATTTAGTAAAACTGCCCCATAAATTTCTTTAACAGATATTATCATAAATATTGCAAGTAAACTAACTTGTCAGTTTAACTTTTATTTCTCTTTGGATATGTCTATCCTGAGATCATTGATTTTATTGTTGAGTGTAAATGTTACTTTATTTGACATTCAAGTGAAAACGATTGGAGAATCTACAGCCGAGATTAACAAAGTAACTCATCGAAACAGAAATATTAAAATTATAAATGGAACTTTGACCGGAGTTCATGAATTTCCAGGAGCCATATGTTTGTATCAGAGAAATACAATGCTGTATTTCATTAAATATTATCAATATAAATGTTCAGGTAGGTTCAAGTGAGGTCTAGATTTAACTCCACTATTTTTCTTTGAACGAATTTTGTACGGAGTTTATGAATTTCCAGGTCTCATATGTTTGTCTTGAGAGAATCTGTTGATGGAAATCAATTTGTTTTTTCATTCTTTATGGTGAGATGCAAATATTTATTATGTCCATAAATGCCTTCCATGAAGACGTTTGAACAAACTATTACAGAAAATCGAACGCTTTGTCCGATATTGATGACACTTGCTCTGGCCTATTTATTTCAATGACCAATAGAATAAGCTGTATTACACATTGCATCATAATACAAATACAAGGCGGACACAAGTTTTTTTTTAAGGCCTTGATATATGGGGTGGGCCAAGTCACCATGGGTTTTAAAAATTTGATAACTTTTTCGTTTATATATATATATATATCTTTTTTTTCAGATTTATAAAATATACAAAATGGAATTATTTTACACTAATTATGGAAAATATTATCACTTATAATTGACCTCTGTTTTCAGCTTCGCAATGATGAGCTCGCTTTAAAATTTTCCATAACATCTTTCAAAATTTGTGGCTGTAGCGTTCGAAATTCTGCAACAATGTTGCCCTTGAGTCAAGGATTGTCTCGGGATTGTTCACATATACTCGCTCCTTCAAATAACCCCGAAGAAAATAGTCGGGTGCTGACAAATCTGGCGAACGAACGGCCAAGTAATTTCTGGAAATTATTCGCTCTTTAAAAATTTTCTTTCAAAGATAATTAATCGCTGATTTAAATAATAAAATTTTATTATTCTGGTTTTTTGTTCAATTGTGAATGTCTCCATTATTTATTCTCCAGGTGTTATTTACATACCTAATTTGAAAAAAAAAAATATATATATATATATACAAAAAAGTTATTAATTTTTTAAAGCCCATGGTGACTTNTGCGTAAGTTATGAGTTGTTAAAGGCCAAATGGGTTTTTAAAAAAGATAATTTCCAAAAACACAACTCGAAAATTCAAATAAAAGAAACGATATATTTACGTTTAAAAAATAATAATTTGATTACGGTAATCTTGTGAGCTAACTCTGTGCGATACAGGATTAAGACTGACGATCTGCTCCAAGATATGGTGAAGGGTGCCTCAGCACAAAAGGGGAGAATCAGCAGATTCGCAACTAGGTATAACTTATATATATTATATTGTATAAACGAAAAATTTATTAAATCTTTAAACTCCATGGTGACTTTTGGCCCACCCTGTAGTAAAAACCAAGTAGCTATGTGCCATTCAGAAGTAATTTTATGGCCAATGCCACGAACAGGAATACAGTATTAGTTTCAATCACCGATTGAACAATTCTAAAATTTGATTTAGTTTCAATGTTTATACCTAGTGTCAGAGTCAGACTAGGACTTTTTATTGTCCTTTGCACCAGTAGTTTTTTGAGACAAAGCGCAATGTGACAATTTATAATGGTATTGTAAACAAGCAAAAAAAAAAAATCGAATTTTCGATTAGTATCGAACATCGATGTTTTTATTACGATACATGGAGTAGTCGATGCGTCCGTGGTTTATTTGGATTGTTTCTGACTTTTTCTATAGCCTCAGCTAGTCCTGAACGTGTCATCAATTCTTCGGGAATTGTTAAAGAATATCGTCCAGCTTCTCTGACTGAAGATACACTATACAATTTTATCCTTTACGTCGAAAGATCAGTTACGATTTCACTCAATTTGAAAGTTACATGATTCTCTTTTTTTTTTTTTTATTCAATACAAAATTTTAAATTTTACATTTTATTTCTTGAATTATATAGTGTACAGAACCACTGGTCCTACTGGAAAATTGCCGACCGGGCAACCCTATATTTCATCTTCTCTTTCTCTGATTTCATAAATTTTGTTTCTAAAGTCTGCCAAAGGCCATAGAAAATAGAGTCGATTGCGGATTATTGATTTTATTAAATTAAGATCTTGCACGGAGACAGTACGATTTTTATGAGAGGATCCATTGTGTATGACCCTTCTAAATAATATACCAATATCTTCGTATAACTGAAAATAATAGAATAAAAACTCTGCCAATGAAACGATTGTTTGAAGTTATACTTCTTTAGGCGCGTTATGAAAAAATTACGAGAGTGAAATTTGAAGATGCGTGCGCACCTGTAAAAAAAAATTATCACCGCATCAGTGTAACACAAAATTATTACCGATCAGTGTAACACAAAATTAACACAGATGAAGTTAGTTCTGAAAAAATTATGAGAGTTAAAATTAAATATTGTTATATAGATGATTGACAATATCGATTCAGAGTTTAATTAATTAAATTAGAAATTAAAATTAAAACTAAAATTAAAAGCCAAAAATTAAAACATTCAAATNATATAAACAAAAAAGTTATTAATTTTTTAAAGCCCATGGTGACTTTTGGCCCACCCTGTACTAATAAGTTTCTTTTAAAATCTCTCAACAATATTTTTTTCTGACATGGAACCTCATAATTATAATATGTGACTAGATGGATAACGCCAACTCTCCAGAAATTATTAGAAGCAATAAAATAAAGTGTCACTTATGGCATACCCACGACGCAAAGGACGGATGGATTGAATTCTATACTAAAGGTCAGGTCTCTCTCATACTTGACGACTCCTCTTGAATAGAAATTACCCACCAAACCAGTACGGTTTAATCTGAAAATAACTCAATCCGCTAAGATTTACTAAGCTAAATCCTTAGGAGACAAAAAAATTGGGTGAAACTAATTTTAATTCTTGGAAGTAGCAATGAATCGAATGCCGCATGACTAAGAGCTTAACACTTGTCTTTAAGTAGTATCTACCTAAAATGACTTACTTTATCGTACTGATTTTAGCTGATGGCATAATAGAAGGCCGTAAATATTTCCCACCAGGCCCGGAACTACTCTCTACGGCCCTGTCTGCCTCGATGTTTTTCGCGTCGATAATAATAATAATATGGCCTGGCTAGATTGGTCAAAGGGCCGGCACATTAAAACATTATTTTTTTAAAAAATGGCCAAACATCCTAACTTAATATCAGAATCATTTTAACTATTTTGTAAAATTCAAAGTTAAATATTTAAATTTTCCATACATTCCATTAATAGTATACACATTTTCCAATCCAAAATACAGTATTTATTTTAATAATATGAAAATTTCAAAGAAACAAGAACTAGTTCGATCGGATTCAAAAATGGATTTAATAGAAAGTGATGGATATAGAATAACAAAATTGTCAAAATCTCGATCACAAATGGAATTGAAAAATAAAAAAAGTCAATCAGATGGATCTGAAGATATTGAAAAATCAGAAGCGAGTGTAAAGCTAGGTCAAAGTGGGGTCACAGATGAGGGACCTACCATATCGAAAACTATTAACAAGGCTTTACAAATCAATCAAAATGAAGAAGATAATTCAAATGTAAGAATACAGTTTGAAGATGAAATGCGTTCTAATGTGGAAACTATCGATCCAAGCAATGATGACATAATCAGCGAAAATAAAAGAATAGATTATAATTCGGAAAAATCAAATTGGTCTACTTTTGGAAATGTATCCAACGAATTCATACAAAATGAATTAGATGAGGAAAACCAAAATCTAAACCAAATGAAAATAGATTCAGTTACAATTAAAAATGAAGAAAATGATTCTACTAAGGAAAGTCTATTTGATAAATCAGAAATAATTGACATGTCTAAAGAAAAAAATGAAAACATTATTGAAAACAAGGAAAATGTAACAAGACCACTCAGTGCTCAAAGTTCTGAGATCACTCAAAGCAAAGTTGGTAGTGAAGAGAGGGATGATTTGAACGGAGTAAATAGAAGAAGGAAGCATAACTTCTTTTATGAAACTTCGTGTGCTTGTGAGTCCAACTACGAAACAGAATATGTTTCATTTAATAAAACACACAAGAAACTTAGATCATCAAAGGAACGCAAGAATAAAGGTACCTAAGATAGATAGAAAGAAATGAGGTATAAGTGTGTTTGAAGATAGGTTTGGATTTTATGTATAGGACAGTTAAGTATTGAGACGGATATGACATCTAGGTGTGAAATTTAACTTGAAATTAGTTATTCTTTAAAAAAATAATATTTGCTAGTTATTTCGTACGGTGTTTGCCATAAAGATTTTTGATGCTTGGGCGCAAGTTATGTTTGAATTTTTTGACAGAACAGAGCACCACCAAATGACTGAAAAGTACAGATCAATTCTGTGCCCCTTGCTATAGTTTACTATACGACGCTCAACAAATTTCACCTTGACGTTCTCTGTATGTTCGTACCCTAAAAACGGCATCAATTTCATCGGCAACAAACACTAATGGTGAATGTTTAATTTCAGAAAAAAATAAGAAACTTAAGTCTTCTAAGAAACAAATGGCAGATGACCAATTATTAATTTTAAATGAAATCAACGTGTCTTCAGATGTCTTTGAATATCTTAGTCTGATGTTATTCTATGTTTGCTGTTTTGCCCTCGCTGTCATACTATTAAAACATGCTTTCACACCAAATATGAACACTCTGCACTCCCACTTGTTAAATCAACACGCAATATTGAACAAATCAATCCACGCAGATCAATTAATCATCAATTTAGTGTGGGATACTAAACATTTTATGGAAAAATTGAAAAGAGATGAGCCCAACAAAGAATCTGTTAATACACATAACGAACAATTATTGCAACAAATGAAATTTTTACGTAAATTATATGAAACCAGTATTGCAATTCATGACGAAAGTACCAAACAAAAAACAAGAAATAATTGCTGAACTGTTATAATGATATGATTTTATCAGAAGAAAGTTTTCAAAAAACACAAAGACTAATATACATAACAAGAAAATACTATCAGTAGAGCTCGGAGCAGAAAAATGTGTTCTTGAAAACAAAAATTCGAACAAAGAATCCAGGCATTTGAGTACAGAGTTCTACTGATATAAGGACAGGATAAAATAGGACAGAATAAATCTTTCAACTGGAATGCAGTTCACAATATAAAAAGGTGTATTATTATTTGTGCTAGAGTGGCAGAGTTTTTCTTTTTCATTTCATATTTCATGACATTCCCATAATTCCCGTGTCTACGTAAACCAATGGAATAAGATAGTAAGGAAAGAGCGATCCTCCAGCATTACTATTGTCAAGGTTGGACCTGAAATGGAACGTCAGCCATTTTGTCATCAGTGTTGTTTACAATTTAATACCAATTTTGTGTCGAACCGAACCGACGCGACGGTGATATGACGATCTAAAATGTTTATGCGTTCTATTAACAGTTTCACCATCGTCTCCTGAGATTGGTAACTTAAGGAACTTGCCCACATCTACACAGGTCCATTGGTGTAAGTATTGTGGGATTGACTGGACAGTTAAAGATGTGGTCACTGTTGTGGGGGTTCCGTCACTTGTCTGCGCGTGGAGTATGTACAACAATTTGAATATTTCATTTCTCTTCAACACTTTTCAGAGTGTGTCTTGGTGTTATCCATTTCAATTTTTAAATAACGTCAGACAACAAAAAATATATCTTGAACTGGGTTGTATGAAGAGAAGGCCTAGCTTTGGCAACCTGACCATACATACTACCAGAACAAGTGAAATATTCTGGCAGCGCTTCTCAATTTTAGACAGTATCACAATCGATGTAACACAAAACTGCTCGTTTGGACATGCGCGGACAGTGTGATCAGAAACTTGTTTGCGTGTTCGCGACCGTTTGCAACATTGCCCGCTTGGTTTAAGCTCGCCTCAAAATTTAAACCTTTCTTTTTGGCTTAACGTCTCTTAAACATATATTGGTCATTCGATACGTTTTGCCTTCCATTCGCTGGAAACTTACAAACTACCAACTACTTCGACCTCACCAAACAAGGGTTGGGCCGGGAATAGCCAGATGGCGCGAACCTACGAGGTCACCCAATTAGTAAAAACTCGATGGACGTTGATTAAGATAACGAGAACTGGTGTATTTAACGTGCCATACACGCTAACAATATAAAACCTGAAACTATGTGTAGAATAATAAATAATATTCAGTCATTTTTGCTAATTTTCATTTGTTACCAGGGGTCCTGATAACACCAAACCATATCCTCACAGCTGGACACTGCCTACCGAAATCAACGATACCCAAGATATTTCAGTACACTGATCTTTACATTGCTTGGGGTGGCAACAGTGATAGTTCTCAAATTGAGAGGAAAATCAACAACAGAATGCATATTGAGGATCACAACTTTAAAAGTGGAGAACAAATCCGAGTTTGTAAGCAATGGTACAAACATCCTCAACAAGATAGCAAGACGTTTTCATATGATATTGGCATTGTGCGATGTGAGACGGCGTTTAAAGTTGTTCAAAACATTTTGGAAACAGTTCCGTTGGTTAGAAATTTTGATGTCAATCAGGGTACGTAATTTTATTAGCTTAAAACTAGTTAGAGAAATTTAAAAAGAAACTGGAATCCCCTTTTTCACATGATTCTAGTCATTTTTTCTAACCAAATCCACTGGCGGACACAGTGGCAAATTTCCATTTTCAGAATTGGTCTGAATCGTTTTTAAGGAAATATGTAGACTTGTGACAGAATTCAGTGGATGTGGTCAAAATCCTGAGGCTATCAATCTTCAGAGACGATGGAATGAGATACTATTACTCGTACAACAACTTACCCATAAACCTACCGAGTCCTCGAAGTGGCTGGTTCTACGTATCGGAACGCATATCAACCTTTTCCATCCAAAAATGGGGAGAACCGTTTATTTTGAGAGGAACAACACTACAAACACCTACCCACGGAACTTAAAACTGATTTACTTTCTTTCAGATATTGAACTCGAAATGTACGGCTGGGGAGTGATAAATCATAACAACGATCGTAGTCTCCAGCTGAGAAAATATACAACCAAAATTGTAGACATATCAACCTGTCAAAATAAACACGTCAATATTACATCGCGTCATCATATTTGTACACTGAACCCATATAGTCAAAGTTATAAAGGAGACTCGGGAGCACCCGCCATATTCACATATCGGCCAGACTCACTCAACCAATCTGATTTCTATGTAACATCTTGTAATCAACTTGTAATTTACGACACAATCGATCATAGCTTAACAAGTGATGAGGGGACAACACACATCAGTACGAGTAACACCCGTATGGATAAGGAAAATGTAACAGACGAGATTAGTAACAGCCAAGTTATAACGGAAAATGTATCTAAAACTGAGCCAAACACAGCGAGTAACAGTACGAGTAACACCTGCATGGATAAGGAAAATGTAACGGACGAGATTAGTAACAGCCAAGTCATAACGGACAATGTATCTAAAACTGAGCCAAACACAGCGAGTAACACCTGTATGGATAAGGAAAATGTAACAGACGAGATTAGTAACAGCCAAGCCATAACGGAAAATGTATCTATAACTGAGCCAAACACAGCGAGTAACTCCTGTAGAAATGAGGCCAAAGGAACAAACAAAATTAGCAATAAACAAGCGAGCAAGAACGCTAACCTAAATACAGCTGACCACAATATAATCAATACCAGTAAAACTAAATACAACTCAGGTTACCTCAGTTCGAACAACACTTGTAGAGCTGAGTACAATACATCTGGCAACAGTTTCTACCAAGTTACAAATTACAATGAAACTGGCCATCACAGTAGCGCACGACACATTGTAGTTGGAATAACAAGTTTTAATTTAGATCGCATTGTAATATTAACTCATATTACAAATGAATACTTTGATTTCATTTACAATGTAATTAATATCAACTAGGAAAGAAGGGCACAGTCGAAAAATCGATATTACACAGTTCCCGTCAGATTATTGAAGTTAACCAACATGGGGCATGGACGTAGGCCTGTCCAGTTTTACTTGGGTGAACTCTTTGAATAACTGTTGTTGATTTCAGTGAAACTGTAGGGAAAGTTATACTTTATTTAATCTAGTAGTAAAAATTTGAGGGGGGGGGATAGTTTTTCCCCTGACGATTCCAGAGGTTCATTATTGAAAATAATAAACCGAAGAGGTACCTTCTTACAACTGCTCTCTTCTTTTTTTTTTTAAAAAAAAGAAACAATCAATGTGATTATTGAGATTAGAATGTTCATTAAAATACAAAAGAAATTTATTTTACACGAAAAAAGCGTGTGATTCACATACCTAATCCATAAAACAGACACAAAACTTTAGAAATAATAAACACAATAAAAGTGGCAAAGTAGTCTTTGCTTTGAATAAGTATTCCAAATAATAATTAAAAAAAATCTTGTAACAACTACAGCGAAATCTGGATAAAGAAAGAACTGAATATAGAAGAAACCTATGTAAAGAACAAGAATGTCATGGTCCCTTTTTTTTTACACAAAAACCTCCCTAAAAAAGAATCACTTCTCTCAAAACCAATCCGTGACCTCTGTATAAAAGAAAACTCCCCAGACCTCTTTAGTACTTAACTTTCTGCGTCCGGATCGCCAATACTGTCTAATATGTTCAAATCTTGTGCTTCCAGTACGTGGCCACAGCAAAAGACATTATTGTTGACTGCTGCAGGGTCTAACATAATACACTTTTCAGGGAGATTTGGACATGACAGAAGATGGGCCTCGTTCTGAATAACACAGTCACCGGATCCTTAAAGTTCCCTATATAATGACTAATATGTTGAGACTTGTAACTCTAATCAGTTAGGTTCTCTTTTAGGGAGAAATCTCTATGAAGAAGACCTCCAGGTTTCACTGTACTACAACTACAATAATAATTCGGGGGTGAAGCTGCCAGTTTAGGACCACATCCTTTCATAGAGGTTCAAGTAACTTCCTTTTCAATTCAATTCCATATATATTAAGAGTCGCAAAACGTGGCATCAGTACCCACTTTTTTAACTGTCAAGAAAGGCCAACATAATTTCAAGCTTTCGATATAGGGTTGCGCCCTGAGGTTGTTAAGTTGTAATTTTCACAGTACAATGTGTCGCAGGTTGGAAACCTCTAAAATATACACGGCATTTTTTAAATTAACTTTGCAAAATGAAGTGAATCCTCTTATTTTATAAAATGAAAAGCCCAATTGGTATACATACTCACTCATGAGATGAGATGAGTAACATGAGGAAGGCTAAACCTAGAAACTTAAAATTTGGAACACAGTTTGCTTCTAGTATGTTTACTAAGAAATAAGGAAAAAAATGAAAAGTTCAACTAGAAATGAGCTATCGCAAAAAAGAACAAAAAAATCGTTTTTAACGGTTAAATTTTAACCAAAAACTTCGGGAAATACAGCAAATCCAATCTTGTATCATGGTTCATATGACAGATTTCCCTATATTTGCAGACTGACATATTTTGTTCAAAAGTTATTCTACATCCGCGGGTGTTTTATATTAGTAACTGTATAAAACACACAACAACATGGTCTAACACTATTTTTGTATTGATGAATAATTATTTATTGACGGACACAAGTGAGGTCTATTTTTATCACCTCGATTTTTCATTAAACGACTGTTTGTCTCTCTGTTCGTTCCACGAGAACTCTCGAACGCATTGTCCAAATTTGATGAAACTTGATAAGGATGTGAATGGTAATGGAATTAGTTAATTTGTTTCTGGAATTTATTAGACCACCCGATGACAAATAGCGACTCAAAAGACTACCGGATGCAAAATGGGGGCCTCAAATTTGAGAAAGGTCTACAGTTCACAGAATTTCTAGTTATTAATATATTCAGGGGTTTAATTTTGTTTTGATCAATGTCATATGAACTCCAGTTATCTTTTAATAATTGGACACATAGAAACAGGAAAATATAACAAAATTTTTCATTAGGATGGAACAGTGATTCTCAACCAGGGTGACGCGGCACACTAAAGTGCTACAAAGTCGCCCGAGGGATGTCGCGAGATTTTAAAAGATATGCGTACACAAGTTATTTTTCAATCAATCAATAGTGGAATCATCGTTTTCGATAATAGCCAGATCTATGAGAATGCAGCTCTAAAGAACTTTTTTTGTTGCTATTTTTTTAAAAAAAATATTGTCATCATACTTTTAATCTTGGAGGTTAATAATTGGCATGGATCCCCAGAACTATGCCAATCACTGCAACTGGATTAGAAATCCTTCTGTACCTCTTCTGGAGACTGATATTTCTCGGCTCGAAAATCAAAAGAGGCGTCTAGCACGCTTCAGGACAATATAAGAATATGCTTATCAAACATTTCCCCTCGTATTACTGAATTGTGCCACCACAAGAATAAAAAAGTTGGGAACCACTGGGATAGAATGATACTTCTGTTATGTTTCACAATGATGGGAAGTCGGGATACTGAATTAACAGAATTTCCATCTGTTTCCACATTCGTTACAAAGAACGAACGTCGTCATAGGTTCATCAGCACTTCTGGTTTGGATCTGAAAAAATAAATGAAACGTAATTTAAACCATTGCCAAATTTTGGAAACCTTTGAATAAGACAGAAACAGCGTAGAGGTTTGACTTTTTCACGATGGCCGGTTCTACATACAAAGACGACCTGAAACGCACATCATCACAATTCCAGTCAAGGGCTGTCAAATCTTTTTGGTTACCTCATAACAAACTTTTTCTACCATTATTTCAAACCTAAATTTAAAAATGGGAAAATAGTTGATTTTAGAAGGAACACCGCTACAACAACAATAGGTCCGGATTTTTAAGATTTAAAACCATCTTAGAATATTGATTTCGTCTTTGGTTTTGCTATGGAGTGCACTCAGACTCATGATTGATATTTCTGACACAAGACAACAGTTTTACTCACTTGGTTATAGGTGCAGTTTCTCTTTTTACATTTTCCGCATTTAAGGAGATCAGTTTTGGTTCCTTGTACAGTAGCCAGTTGGGCGTCATCAATGGATTCTTTGACAAATTTATTTCGCAAATTTTTCATTTCATCACTAGCCATTTCCTAAAAGAAAAAAATATCAACAATTTTGGTATATGCTCGTAAAAGTGAAATAAGTTGTGTTTAACCAAGAAATTTCGAAAAATTGGTAGACACCCTTCCCCAACATCATAATTTGTGTCCCAAGAAAATTACCAGAACTAATAAAGGACAAAAAGGATCAAAATGGGGAAAAATAAATATTGAACAAATCAATTTAAACAAAAATCAATTAGACCCTAGAAGTCACACGGGCCCCAAAATTTTGCTCTCGTCAAAAGTTGATTACCCATACAAGAAATGAAAATGATGAAAAACACTTGACTTTATGTTCCATAATCTATATATAAAAGAAAACGATACGCATATTTTGGATTTTTACTGTTAATTAATATACCTAAAACAATTGCGGTAGGTCTTTGATGATGATCTGTTTTTATAATCCACCCAACAAATATCCTTATCAAAATAAACTGAACAATTTTATATTACTTTCCTCTTTTTATATAAAAAATATTTAGATGGGTACCTTACACTAAAACCATTAAGGCAATCACTCTAAAACAATTCATTGTCCGATGCCGTTCATTTTTTGAGGGGCTTCTATTCTTTCCAACCCAGTATAATTTCTTTTATAACTCACCTCAGCAGTCAATGTAGCTAATTTGCCTGCAGAAATCACGCCACAAATATAGTTTCGGCTAAGTTGTGGATTTTTTGGATCCTTTAAGTTTGCTATTCGGCTTCGGACTCGATTTTTATACCGACTGTCTGTGTTTTTAAATTCGTTGTATATCGCTTCCTCCAATTCGGTGGCCAATTCTTCAAGACTGGCGCACCCTTCCAGGTCCATAGAATCTGTAATGATATGAAATAATTGAAATTACGGCACATAGATTGCTTTTGATGCTTTGCAAGTAGGGCTGGTTTAGCAGACTGTATCTATGCTAATGCAATTCTTACCTTGATAATATCGAAAATCCTATTTAAAGTGAATTATGTAGTGTATATGTATGTCCTGAAGGGCATGAGATAGAGGAAAAATCATGAGAATTGGACTCCCTCCAAACCTCAGGAGAATTATCCAAATTCAAAAAGACAAATCGTTTCCAAGACATGGCTCATATTTCCGTCAAATTCACAGGGTTAAGGTCAAATAGCATGAAATGTGGAACGCAATTTATTAATAAAAAGCGAGAAACTTAAATATTGTTAAAGAAAATAATGAAAAAATTATCTGAACCGTGGCGAAGCATGGAATACACTTGCTAGTAAAAAATAATATATGTGCTTTCAGAATAATGTCTTAACATGATTTAAAATTGAGTGTTACGTGTCCCCTGTGCATAAGAGGGGGACTTAAAAAGAATACTTCAAAAGCCCCCAAACCCATGTCGGATGTAAAAGGCGACTAAGGGCAGCATCCGAAGCGGTATACTTTACATTACACATGCAAAAAGCAAGAAGCTACTGAATTATCCTTCCCATGTCCCCTGTGGATAGGAGGACTTAAAAATAATACTTCCAAGACACCGAAGTCCATGCCGGTCAAAGGCGACTGAGGACAGGGTCGGAAAAGAAATTTTTCCATTTCCCATGCAGAAAGCAAAGAGAAGCTATTGCATTATCCGTAAGAATACTTTAGTATCAAGAACTCATGGCTGTTAACCTATGATGATGACATATCGCAGGAACACATGGCTCCTAAAATTTTGGAGCCATATGCCTACATAATATATTCTTTTTAGGGTAAACCCAAATTTCTCACCTGTATACTGAATAGCGTTCTGCAACATCTCCCTACACTTTAACCTCACAGAGTCAGTGAGGTTGTGGGATTTTTGTGGAGGAAATGACGTCACGGGGGGTTTCTTGTCTTCCTTTCTTTCCTCTTTTATTTCTTTTTTCTTTGAAGAATCTTTGTTGTTGGAGTTTGCTGGTACTGGAACAAAAACAAGTACAATTTAATTTAGATCCCATTACTAATTATTATATAACAACTAATTCTGCGCCGAAACATTAACCATAATGAAATATAAGTTATAACCCTACAGCAAAAGTGCGAGTGGCCACTTCGCTAATTTGCAGTCAGAGTGACAACTCACACTTGAGTAGAGTTTTAAGATATAGTCCTAAACGCATCGTCTCGAATGACCAATAGATTTTAAAGAGACGTTAAGAAAGAAAAAAAAGAAAATATCAGTGAGAAAAAACTATTTAGCTATTTATATTTTTAAGATACGCAAGATACTTTTTAAAAAGCTAGTGGAGGCTTTTCTGAATTTTGAAAAAAAAGCAGTAAAGCCAGTAGGAACCACTAAAAAAATTTCCCCTTTACAATAGAAAAAAAAACCACGTGTTTCAGCGTTTTTAGAAATTCAAATCCGTCCTCAAGATATTGAGCTGCGCTCCTTTATTTTGAGACACCCTGTATAAACCAAAATACCTACCAATAAATTTCTTCCAGTTTTTGATCAATGTTTTAGCCAAATTAATGACCTCGTCATCTTTGCTGGACTTCCGTAAATTATTGACTGTCATACCAATATGTGTCTTGGTCAGGATGTTCAGGTCAATGTTGAGAGTTTGTAATGCTTTCAGTAGATCCATTGCTTGTTCTTGTCCCTAGTAAATAAACAATAATTGAAAAACCATTTAACAATAAACATCATGGCTAAAATATAGCTATTTTAGCTATATTTTAAAAATTCATATAATTGATAAAATGAGTTTCGCGAGGTTTTTTTTTCAAGTAGGAAAAGATAAAATTTGTTCTACGTTACACATGAAGACAGAAACGGTTTTACGATGTACATATAGGTATGGTACCTAGACATTTTGTATTGTTTTGAACTATGTACTTAGTAACATCATACCTACTAGACTAGACCACTGGACGAACTATATGGTAGACACCACAGGGGAACGTTTTCTTCTTTCTTTGCTTCCGACACCAGACTTCTAGGCGCCGCACTAGAATTCTGTTTTGATTTAGGGAGGAAGAAAAGAAAGGATACGGAAGAAATGAGAAAATTTGGTAGTTTAATTTAAAGCTTTTTGTAGGAGGGTACTAGGGCGATTATAATTTATCATTAGGCCAACCTCTCTTTTACGCCCTTTATTCGCAACATTTGTCCTTTGAAAAGTCACTTTCACACTTTGGCGGTGTGCCTCCTTAATTTGCTTGTTGTGAATGACATACCACCAAAGGGTGAATGTGACTTTCCAAAGTACGAAAAGTTGCGAATAAAGGGCGCAGTTTACGAGATTTGTGAGATTTTAAAAAATGGTGAAATTAATGTTAAAAACTAAGATTGAAAAGGTAAGAGAAAAAAATTTACAATTTGGGCGGGCGGGCAAAAATATCAATGAAAAAAGGCCATGTTCCAACCACTATTCCAAAAATTTACGCCCATGAAAGTTGTGATATCTACTATTGCGGTCGAGTTTATTCTTTCTGCTATTCATTCCAAACTCAAATTTATGAATTCACTCAATGCTTATAAAGTAATACAGTTTTTACACTTGGTCTATTCTTTTTTTTTCTGAGTAGAATTGCAAATTACCACAATGTTAACTATTTTACAGAATTCATCCTTAGTTCAGATTTGTGGGTACTGGTTGATGATTTAGGGCATCGGTTGATTCCAATAAAGATACAAATTTTGGCAATTACATTGCAAGCCTTTTTCATGATTATTGTATTATGCAGACAATGGGGGGAACGTGTTTGGTTTAATTGTTTAATTTGGTTTAAAACAGCCTCTCCGTAACTGCGACATATTCTTCTACCCTGTCGACCTATTTTCACCAAATTTAAAGGGGCTCGCGCTTTAAAAATATCACGGGCCTGGCTAGTAGTTAATCTGGTCTTGGATATACCTAATACAAGCGAGGTAGGCCATAAAAACCTTTCCCCACCTTTCCGATTATGAATCACTTTTCTCCCAACCAGAAAATTAGACGTAACTAAAAGAGCACGCAGCTAATAAATATGTTGAAATTTTCAAATCCCATTTGAAAATCAATTCATTTTTTGCGTCCCAATATTTTTCTACGTAATAGTTATGTTCGATCAAGATAGGGCAACCTGCTACGTGTTCTGCGTTCATCAATGCCTGATTTGTGCATAGTAGACAGATGGGGGAGTTTTTTCATTCTATTTTGTAGCGGTGCTAGGCAGACAGTCATACCCCGAAAGTGGTAGACTGGCTACTGCCAGTTCTATAGGGAGAAGAGAGAGATATGTCGTTCTAGCAAAATAAAGAGATCTTAAAATTAATTAGTTTTATCCACTTAATTCAAATTCAACGTTGTTTTACTTGCGGCATTCTTGTATGCAGCAAGCGACATTAACAGTGAATGTATAATAACATTTATTACTCATACTATAAGTAATTCTATCTTGTTCCTGAGAAACCATATCAACGTTCCTGAGAAACCATACCAATAGCCTTCGATAGTAATATTTCGTCCTGTCAAATGCCGCAACAAACGCATATCTCCCTACTATATTACATATGTCATTTAAGTTCATTTAGTTAAAGAAAACAAACTATACTTACGGTTCCATCATCCGATATCATTTTGTTGAGTGATTTTTGTATCTGAGTTACCTCCTCTTCAACAGACATGGCTCCAAAGCTATTGAAGTTCTTTATAAAATACTTCTGAGGAATTATATATCTTCTTGTTTTAGGAGAAAATGTTTATGATGTTCGGGATTTCTGCAACAAATATAAGAATATCTGTTCTTTAAGGTACGGGGGTGGTTCCGAAAGTTCGTGGCCCGACCAACGAATGGTTAATATAAGGTAGTTCTGACAAATTTTACACTGTCCAATAATAATTCAAGGTAAAATTATCCATATATTTTGATTATATAAATTTTGAGAGGTCGCATTTGTTTTGGTTCCGAATTAATTCTCACGATGTGTTCAGCTCACATGACACACGGCCGCCATTGCAAAGGCTGCGGTGCGTGAGTTTGGCTTCACTGGGATATCTCAGCCCGCCTAAAGACCTCTAGCGACTATTATTTATTTTTAAACCTGAAATCTGCGTGAAAAAAGGGAGTGATGAATATATCACGTCGGCTGTTTTAGAGTCTTTTAACTGTAAGGATACTAACTACTTATTGACGGGCATAGTGATGTTGTCCAAAAAATATAAATAATGTATTCAAGTAAAGGGAGATTATGTTGACAGAGAAGGTTTTTTTATTTTCCCTGTACATAGAGATTNGGAGTGATGAATATATCACGTCGGCTGTTTTAGAGTCTTTTAACTGTAAGGATACTAACTACTTATTGACGGGCATAGTGATGTTGCCCAAAAGATATAAATAATGTATTCAAGTAAAGGGAGATTATGTTGACAGAGAAGGTTTTTTATTTTCCCTGTACATAGAGATTAGGTCACGAGCTTTTGGAACCGCTCACGCACATGTCTATCATGTAAACGAGGCATGGCCGTCGCAAACTGGTTTGACTACTGACTAAATTCAACTTCTTCCTTAACGAATCTAAAATTAATTGAATTTGAGTTAAATTTCAGACTTAGTCATTATGTTACACGTAGAAATATATTAAAACAAGTTTGGTGAAAATCAGAATAAAATTGTACAATCTAACATAACGACTCCATAACCCATTTCTAGGGTCCCCTAAGTACAAACTTTCTATCTATCGATCGTTCTAACTCATGTTGTTGTAACGGTGATATTCTCATAATCAACATTCTCTTCAACATTAACTCCGACCTAAGGCTAAAATTATCAATCTTGAATCAAGACTCAATGAACAGTTTTTTTATCTAGAAGGGAACAACGTTGGAACACGAATCGTTCTGTCTAATGAAGGCCTCTGCCAAACTGAGAGCGATAAACGCGGCATTCCACACAGCCTTTAGTTCTGTTTTTTACAATTATTGTTTTCAGAAAAGCTAATATGGTTTACATCTCCATTAAATAGTTACGAAATGTGTGTGGTAGCTGTATGGCCAAAAAAAAAATTCTAAAGTTTACCTTTTCTATATTTAATCTGGAATTTTACCCTTCGAATTGATATGACCGCCTATCACCCCTATCAGTGAATGGTCGCAGATTGAAGATTAGTGAGTGGTGAGTCAAATAATTAATTTCTGAATGATAAATGTTAAATACTCCATGCACGATACGCGAAGAAAAAGAGTTTTGTTGCAATTTAGAAATTTAAGTTTAAATGAAAAAAGTAGGTAGGTAAATAGATAGAAAAAAAATCGAAAGTGTTGTTTTTGGAATCCACGAAAACGGCAAAAACACCGATGCTGATGCACGATTGCACGCCAGCAGAGGCAACTCAATTCAGTGTTGCCAAATGGAAAAATAAATTCCCCGGTTATTTCCAAAGAAAACCTCTGAAAAACTCGTGTTTATCGAACTTATAAGAAATTTTATTCACTTCTTGTAAATGTCTAAGAGAAACAAGAACCCCAACTTCTTAATTCAAAAATGAAATGAAAATTGTATTCAATATTCAGTTCACTGTAAAAAAGTATTTTTTTTTAGGAAATAGAGTTTTTCCTAGAATTGGAATTAAACTTGAAAATCTCCAAGTATTTTTACAGATATTTTTTCTCTAGTTTGCTTATTCCCGATTTTTTACTAAGTTATTAATTTCACACGAATCACACATACTCGTTCGTCCATATATAACTAATAATTGTCTAGTATATACAATGTCTTTTTCTTGACTGTCGATGTTGTTCCAAAACGTTGTCAGCAAATTGTCACAGGCGTAAATAATAAATTCACTGTTGAAACGCGTACAGGGACCATTGATGAAAAGGACTCAATGTTAAGTTTTAAAGATTGGGGTAGCAAAGTAATCTCCAAAATCAATATTTTGAATTGTTTCACTCTAATCGACGGTATCTGATTGACAAAAAAATATGTTTGTTCGTAATTGACAATTGAAAATGTATGGAGAATATGTGACAATAAACAAGCCAATTCCGTTTGTAATCATTAATTTTTTCTTCAATAACATAAATATCCATATAACCCACTCGACCGACCAATATACTTTGTACTCCCTCACTGACAAAAAAAAAAC
>CM022877.1:9064125-9074624 GCA_012654025.1 Pachypsylla venusta | reverse complement strand
GGGGGGGGGGGGGGGGGTCTCTTAAGGCACCAAACCTCAAATTCGTGTCACTTCTATAAAAGTTGAATATCACTCTGATTTTGATGAAATGAAATTTTAAACAATCACTCATTTCAAGAAATGATTGACAAATTTCGGGTCTCATGGTGCTATCTTCATCTGAAGGCCCTTTAGGGCACCAAGCCTCAAATTCTGGTCACTTATCTAAAAGAGGCAATATGGCTACAAATTTGATGACTTTTAAAATAAACACTTAGAGTAACATATCTATGGCTTCCGAATCTAATTCATATAATATATTCACTGGATTGCTGCGACAACAGTCGAAGGCTGCCAAATCTAATTCCCATTTTTTTTAATAGAGAGCTGCGACAACAGCCGGAGTCTGCCATTTCTAATTGATATAATATTTTCATCAAAAGACCTGAGACATCAGCCGGAGGCTGCCAAATTTCTAGAATAAAGGAAGATACAGTTTAATACCGTTTACCGTACCATTTATTTTTATTCAAGTTGGAAACAATGGTAGAAATAGGTTGCTATGAGGTTACAGGAAAGGTTTTGATGGCTCTTGGCTGGAACTCTGATGGTATGCGTTCCAGGTCATCCCGGCGAGTAGAACCGTGTAGATCACGAGGACGGGTAAACGAGAGAAGTTACTGATAATTTTGGTTTTGATCTGTGCCAACTTACCTTCGACTGGAGTGATACCCTTTCCACAAGCAGCACATTTTGGAGCAAACATTCGGTGATAATCATTAACACAATAAATTTTATTGTCCACATCGACCGTAAAAGGAACTCCATCTAGACATTCGTTACACATACAACATCGGAAACAGCCTGGATGATAAGATTTGCCCATAGCTTGCAGAATCTGGGTGAAAAAAATAAACATTTAGAGACAAATTTCTTAAGCACCAGATGCATAAATTCCTGCCATTCATATGTGAAAAGGTACTTGAGGGTAACATGCTCATGAGGCAATTCCATCTCGGTTAAATAGCATGGAGAACAACCCAATAAAGGTATGTCCAAAATATATGGATCGACCTTGTCAAATGTCGATCGGCTCAGGCAACATTTCATCTCGCCCATCCATAATATTAGTGTTTGGACGTATTTCAAAGTGGAATCAGTCAGCTAGCGTAAATGGCATGTTGAATAATTTCCCGTTAGATCTTTGAAGTTAAGCAAGTTTCAGCGAGGTTTAATTAGTGGATGAACCCAGACCGAGTGAGTTTAAATGCGGGTAGCTGCTTTATATGTTTCCGTCAAATGGAGTGTAAAACACCAATCTCGAATGACCTTATACAAAGAGATGCTGAAAGGGCACTAAGCCAACAAAAGTCAATCAGTACAGTGTGGAAAAATTGTTTAGGTTTCCACAAAACTAATCAAATTTGAAGAAAACCAATTTGATTTGGGTTACATTCAACTAGGGCGATCGACATTGTCGAAATAATGTGGACGTACCTTAATATGATTAAGTAGTTTTATAGTGTTACGGATATAATTAAAATGCAGTGATTCATATGGTTCTGGGGATCATGTCAATTATTAGCTTAAAAAATGTGAAGTTTTAAATTTACTTTAATGGAAGTTTTATCCAAAAGAAAATTGATATATTTTATAAGTATAGATTAGTAGAGATTTATATTTTGGTTTATTAGAATTCAATAATGAATCTTTGGAATTGACAAAGCAAAAAAAAAATACCCCCTCAAAATGTGATATTTTATAAGAAGAATACAAATTTATAAGAAGGATAAATAAAAATACGAACCATTTCCATGATGAGATGTCCACATATGGCACACTTCTCTGCCGTTTGTTGAAATCCAGAATACTGAAATAAAAAAATAATAAAATGGATGTTAATGAGAACATTAAAAACTGTGATTAAGAAAAAAAAAATTTGAATTCATTCATGAAGGATGGAATAAAATAGTGAGATTGAATTGCACCCCAGGATAGTGCTCAATGGGTCAGTTGCATAAAAATATAAAAAAAATGAGCTTATTTAGTGTAAAATTCCATCTCTGTGCTCAGAATATTCAAAAAGTCTCTGCAACATTTCTCAAAAGGCACTAAAGTATCTCTTGAAAATAAACGATCCTCACTGGCTGGTGATATGATGTCACAAAGAGAAACATTAAAAAATCTTAATATTGTATACATTGGAAATATAGGGTTCAGACTTCAGTTTTAAAAAACATTTTGTTTGTTAAATCAGGTAAAAGTGAATATTCCTCGTACTCCGAATTCTATAGATGTATCTGTTTGTCTCTTTTCGTTTCATCGAATTTCAAATCACACCGGTACGAACCATTTTTTTTCATTATTCAGGAGGACTTTGTGGAACACAAAAAAACAACTTATTTGTTGTCGATTTTGATGTACTTTTACATCATAGTACCACACAATAAGATACCATTTTCACCTTGAATTTTTTTATAAAAAAAATTAAATAGTCATAAAAAACTTGTAATAGTTATAATAAATATTAATTAACAATTAATTTAAGCAAAATGTAAAAATTTCAGACTTCTTTTTGAAAATTCATATGGAAATAAATAGTACCAAATATGTAAACAAAAAAATACCTAGACAGATGACGTCTTCAGTATAGATTTTAAAATAATGTTGCCGTGAAATTTGAATTGTTCATTTTCAAAAAGACGATTTTCTATATGAAAGGGAGTGTTTAAAAAAGAGGTTTGTGCATCTTTTAATAAACAATGTCGATATAATCAATGACATTGTGCAACTGGCCCATCCAAATCAATTTGGAGAAGTATCTGGAGAAGGTCGTCGCTTCGGACAGGCACTTTTCAGTAGAAAACAACAACAAAAGCAGGGAAATGAACATCTCATTATTATCCGGGTGGACCAGAAACAACAAACAACTTGCAAAAATTGAAGTTATAGAACTCATCTCTTCCAACAATAAACACTCCCACATTTATGGTCCCATTATATGTATTGATAAAGAGTTTAAAAAGTTTTATTTCAACTCGAAATTACTTCGGCCCTGTTTTGAGTATCGATCTCAAATACATTTCAAAATTATTACATTTTTTTTTACTTTTCAAAAAAGAAAGGTAGCTCTATTTAAGAATTCAAAGTTGCCCCCCCCCCGAGGCATCTCCTGCAATTGAACAAAACTTAAAAAACACTCGAAGTTTCCCCTTAAAGATAAAGAAATACGTGTTTCAGCGTTTTTCGAAATCCTGATCTGTTCTCTAGATATTTCGAGTGACCCTTTGTAGAACATGTAAACACTTACCAGATAATCTTCTTCACAATAAACTCTGCCATGAACATTGTAGAACGCTTTTCCTCTTAAAGCTCGTCCACAAGAACAACAGATGAAACAGTTTGTATGATAAAGGTTACCCATGGCTTGACAAGCTTGACCAGCACCGGTCACCTTCTCGCCGCACGTATGACAAATACCTGAAATAATAACAAACAGTTTGTATGATAAAGGTTACCATGGCCTGACAAGCTTGACCAGCACCGGTCACCTCACCACACGTATGACAAATACCTGAAATAATAACAAACAGTTTGTATGATAAAGGTTACCCATGGCCTGACAAGCTTGACCAGCACCGGTCACCTTCTCACCGCACGTATGACAAATACCTGAAATAATAACAAACAGTTTGTATGCGTGTGGGAGGCTTTCATTTCAGAAAGGGGGCGCGGTACCAAAAAGTTTGGGAACCCCTGCTATAGGCCGCAGCGAAGCACGGGAGAAACAGCTAGTTTTCAATAATGAACTTTTGGACTCGTTTCATTTTTTCACCAACTCAAAGTACGTAGAATCCAGAAATCGAATAAAGTGGTAAAAAATGTCACCGTGTGACGCAACGCCTGAGTTTCATTTTTACCACTCAACTAGTGTAGTCCATTTGGTCCTCGAAGCTTGGCGTTACTTTCAGTCTTATCCAAAGTTTTCCACACTAGTAAAACAAAAGGAATAAATAAACAAGTTTGTCAAAATTTACAGCGTTTATTTTTCATGAATACATAACTTTAAGTTTACTCATACTTTTGTGTGCGATAAAGTAAAAATTATGGACGATAGATTATTATTAATACGATTCTTAAAGAACAGAAAGAAAGTGTTGATTGTAAATTATGCTGGGTGGATCATTTCTTGCACCACTGGGCGGTCGTAATCAATAATAGTTATCGAGGGACATTCATACAACAAACTTCTACCAAGAATATGGCTTATTTCAATCTTTTAACATTCATCAAATGGTTAACTCCAACCAACCATCTGAATTTGGACCAAATCATAGGAACCACAAAAAAAAAAATGATGGGCAGACAAATATACCCAATACTGATTCAAATTAAATGAACGTGGAACAAACTGAGAAACTATCCCGAAAACACCTAATTTCAGGAAGCTATCCTGCCTCGGTAACACAGTGGTTATTCACTTGCCTCGTAAACAGGAAAGCAAGGGTTCAATCCCCAGTAAGAGCAGTTTTTTACTCACTAATTTAAATATTTATTCACACGAATTAGAGCTCTAAGAGTTATATGGTAGAAAATGTCTCAGGCATTAACCTCGCCCAGTGGTTACCTTCCATTCAAGTGAGGGAAGGTAACCACTGGACGATCGAAGTTTCTACCTACCAGGATAACCTAGAATGTATGTCAAAACAGTTATCACCTAGGACCGTCAAAATATTTTCGGTAACCTCATAATAACCTGTTTCTACCATTTTTTAAAACATAAATCTAGAAATTGGAAGAACAATTGAAGTCAAGGGGAACACCTTACAATGACAATCTATCTGCCCTACACCCTGTATGTCTGGATTTACGTATACTACGGGAGATTCAGGTTCAATGAAAGAGTTCTTACTACCTTCCGGGCATACAACTTCTCAATATAACCACTTCGTGACAGATGGGTTACTGGAGGCTGAACCAGTGTCGCGGACAAGATAATAAAAAATAGAAATAATTAATCAGGTCCGAGTGGTGCAGTAGGGCCAATTCTTGGAACGTAATAAATACCCATACTGGGTTTTATCAAAATTGGACAAAGCGTTCGAGAGTTATCGTGGTCAAGTATATTCAGTAGTTTTAAGAAATATCGTGGAGGTAAAACTAGACCTCATTACTTTCGGCCAACTAAGATATCGATTCAGGGGATCCTACACACAGTCAAGTATAGACGTGATGTTTAGCATACAGTTAGTATATCGGCCGAAAAGTGACATAGGATTCCTGGTTTTTTAGACGCACTCTAGTAAATCAGGCTGATTTTGATTCTACGGTTTTTAGAGTTGTATTTGGTCTGAACACCGTACAGTCAACTTTGACCAACAATGACAGACCTCTTCCCAGGTTTGAGTTGAAGAGTGCCCAAAAAATACGAGTGCAATTTCCCGCCTGAATTGAATTAGATATCCTCTCAAGGAGGAGTGAGAGGGAGGATCTCCAGAAGAACTGGGTAATTCTGACCCCATTGGTTTATCCTTTTGACAGCCTCCTAAGTTTCCACTAAAAGAACCAAAAAAATTTTAATTTATCTTAATGGACATTTATTTAAAACAAAATATATATGCTTCTCCTTTGCCGCAGTGTCATTGAAATTATTCTGAGGACCTAAGTCAATTATTTACGTTTGATTAAGAAAACTTTTGGGAAGTTACTCGAAGGCCTCAAGGACCGAGTCCACCAAAGCTTATGTTGTAATGTAAAATAACACATTAAACCAACAGCAGCGTCGACGTTGTCCTTCGTTTGACTTTAATTAGCAAACAAAGCGTATTTTTTTGTGTTTTAACTCTCGTGATACGAAATATATCTAGGTAATTGAAATTATCACTGAGACCTTTGTTTACATCTATTGTCCATTTTGACCAATGTTTCATTCTTCCGACCTGGCTTCCCAGGTTTTCCTCTGGTTCTTCCGCCCAGCTACTTTTATAAAAAGAACCAGGTCCAGGACAATTAAATTGAATGAGTTGTGGTTTTCAAATTCTATGCATAACGAATAGAACAGAAAGTGTGGACACTTATGCAGCTACATGGCAGCTGCCAGAGTGCGCCACATTACGGAAGTTGCTTTTAATACTGTGCACACCAACCAACGACATAATAACATTTTTAGATCGATTTCGTTCACGACAAGTTTACGATAACGATGTTGGTGTGCACACTGCACACTCAATCAGCTGATATGCCGATAGCATAATAGCACCCGACTCGCTCTATTTACACTAGCGCTAGAGTTTCACCGTCCCGTCTCTACGTCTCATTTTCTGTATGGTTGAAAATATACAACTCGCTCGTATTGCTCGTAATCAAAGTAACTCGTACTAGTCGTACTCGACGATGGCTAAACTTAGAAACATCGAATTGAGAACAAAGTTTCATTTAGGTATGTAGATTGGAAATAGGGAGGGAAGAAAAATGGAAAGTTCATCTGGAACACCCTGTAGATATATCTAAGTTCAAATTTTGTATATTATGGAAAGTTCATCTGGAACACCCTGTAGATATATCTAAGTTCAAATTTTGTATATTATGGAAAGTTCATCTGGAACACCCTGTAGATATATCTAAGTTCAAATTTTGTATATTATGGAAAGTTCATCTGGAACACCCTGTAGATATATCTAAGTTCAAATTTTGTATATTATGGAAAGTTCATCTGGAACACCCTGTAGATATATCTAAGTTCAAATTTTGTATATTATGGAAAGTTCATCTGGAACACCCTGTAGATATATCTAAGTTCAAATTTTGTATATTATGGAAAGTTCATCTGGAACACCCTGTAGATATATCTAAGTTCAAATTTTGTATATTATGGAAAGTTCATCTGGAACACCCTGTAGATATATCTAAGTTCAAATTTTGTATATTATGGAAAGTTCATCTGGAACACCCTGTAGATATATCTAAGTTCAAATTTTGTATATTATGGAAAGTTCATCTGGAACACCCTGTAGATATATCTAAGTTCAAATTTTGTATATTATGGAAAGTTCATCTGGAACACCCTGTAGATATATCTAAGTTCAAATTTTGTATATTATGGAAAGTTCATCTGGAACACCCTGTAGATATATCTAAGTTCAAATTTTGTATATTATGGAAAGTTCATCTGGAACACCCTGTAGATATATCTAAGTTCAAATTTTGTATATTATGGAAAGTTCATCTGGAACACCCTGTAGATATATCTAAGTTCAAATTTTGTATATTATGGAAAGTTCATCTGGAACACCCTGTAGATATATCTAAGTTCAAATTTTGTATATTATGGAAAGTTCATCTGGAACACCCTGTAGATATATCTAAGTTCAAATTTTGTATATTATGGAAAGTTCATCTGGAACACCCTGTAGATATATCTAAGTTCAAATTTTGTATATTATGGAAAGTTCATCTGGAACACCCTGTAGATATATCTAAGTTCAAATTTTGTATATTATGGAAAGTTCATCTGGAACACCCTGTAGATATATCTAAGTTCAAATTTTGTATATTATGGAAAGTTCATCTGGAACACCCTGTAGATATATCTAAGTTCAAATTTTGTATATTATGGAAAGTTCATCTGGAACACCCTGTAGATATATCTAAGTTCAAATTTTGTATATTATGGAAAGTTCATCTGGAACACCCTGTAGATATATCTAAGTTCAAATTTTGTATATTATGGAAAGTTCATCTGGAACACCCTGTAGATATATCTAANCTAGAACTTGAAATTTGATGCCTATTCATATCAATTTCATACAAGAAATTGAAGAATACAACTTAGTTTGAAGTGTAATGTATTGTTGGTAGCTATTTAGCGGTTGAAGGCCGCTTTTTGCGGTTCCGCCTAAAACCAGAATGGAAAGAGCTAGAACTTGAAATTTGGTGCCAGTTCATATCAATTTCATATAAGAAATTGAAAAATACTACTTAGGTTGTAGTGTAATATATCAAGAAGTGTAATATATAATTGTATTTCCGGTCCGGAGACTTCAAAACGTGTTTTGGCATTGAAAACTCGATATCGAAAATTTCAGCCCATTACAATACTTTCTTCTTCTTTTTCATAGATAAGGAAAGTCGTGTGATGTTCACAGCAGATTTTTTTTTTGATTTTTTTCAATAATGAACCTTTGGAATTGTCACCAAAAAAATAACCCCTCAAAATTAGATATTTTATGTTTCAAGGTACGTTTCGCAAGTCAAGATAAAGTGCATTTTATATTATCCTTGGACGTTTTAGGTACGTTTGTGTGGAGAGTTCATTCTCTTTTTTTTTTAATTTTACAAATGGATTTTGTGTTCCTTATATTGTACTTACACACAAAAGGAAACTCTGTTCTAAATTGGAAGTTTCTAGGTTTACCAAGGTCGACCTTAGGTAACGACTACAAACTCACGCTGCTACAAACGACTGATAAAAATGAATGTAAGTTAGTGGGAACCTACATTATACGCTTACAGTGGTCGAGATTCCATGTCAATTTAAATGTCAGGGACCTGATTTATAAAAGAAACGAAGTTCAGTTAGGGACATATTATATACCACACCATTGGAAAGATGGAGTAGATCAGAATAATCAAACACTGGTCACAATAAATCTAATCAAAGGTCGCTGTGATATTGGCAATTATAGTACGAATAACGTTGCGACAGAAAAGAAATACTCTTTGTTAACAAAATATGGTCGTTAGAAGGTGCAAAATTGTTGTTTGGTGCCTATGCATGGAACACACCACAAAACTTTTTATTAAAATCAAATCTACCGTTGGTGTTTTTTGCAAATTTTTACGGTTTCACGAATCCTGTTTATAATGAGAACGGCAGGGGTTAGAGACTTGAGCTTTGGTATGCATGTCAAGATGTCAAGTAAAATCATAGATTACGACACAGCCTAACGTTCATGAGACAGGTTGTTCACTAACAGAAACACACATACGGGCCACTGGCAGATTTGGTTTCTGGGGACCTTGAAACGTATTTTGACATTGAAAACTCGACATAGTAAATTTGAGCCCATTACAATACTTTCTTCTTTGCATCCAAAACGTGTTTTCGTCATTTTCAATAGCAGCCTCCCTGTCCTATTGGGTGCCACACTGGCTTTACACGTGGGAGAACCGCAAACAAACGGATTTTTTTTATTCGATTTTTGGATTCTACACACCTTGAAACGTAAATTATCAAATTTTGAAAGGGGGGTATTTCTTTTTCGTGACGATTCCAAAGGTTCATTATTGACAATAATAAACACAAATAGGTTTAATACTGTGATGGTTTAGTGAAGTGTGCTAGTAATGCTGTGATACCCACAAGAGTAATTTGTAACAATGCGATGTTCTTTCTCTACTCGACAAAATGTAACACTGACTCCAAATACAATAATTGAATACAGGTGGAATACACAGTAAGAATACCAATTCACTTGAATCATTCATATTGAAAAGAACTGTTCAAGGTGAACCATTCATTCTTATGACTTATTTGAACACTCGTTCACCCCGTATCCATATAACCTTGATCTTGACAAATAATGAAGATGATTGGATTCAACTCATAACCTCGACTCGACTGT
This sequence comes from Pachypsylla venusta, assembly GCA_012654025.1. Classification (NCBI taxonomy): domain Eukaryota; kingdom Metazoa; phylum Arthropoda; class Insecta; order Hemiptera; family Aphalaridae; genus Pachypsylla; species Pachypsylla venusta. Next base: position 9,065,022 of record CM022877.1, on the reverse strand, counting down.
GTTCAACAACTCTGTTTAGAGTTCTGAATCACTGATTTTCACTCATAACAAATGTTAGATTGCTATCAAATAATATAATTTGCTCAGAGACTTATCGTTGTGCAGACTGTGTGGGTACCCTAGTGTTGTTGTTGCGTCAATCTTCGAATGTGTGGTTCTAATTGTGTACAATACGTAAAGGCAATGTCTAAAGGATAATACATTGCTCAAATGAAAAAAAAAATACGCCCCCCTCAAAAAAAATCGATAATTTCCGTTTCGAGGTAATATAAAAATTAATTAAAAAACGGTTCAACCATCGTGAGAGGCACTTTTTCAATATAACACTGACCGATTTTGACGAAATTTAGTATGTTGGGTTTAAGGTCTAATAGCGGCCCGAAAATTTTCGTCACTGTCCGTCAGCCTCTTGATTGGCTTATCCTCTCAACTGTTGGTATCTCCACCACCAACTTTCATCAACCGAGGTTACATCAAACTTCGTGCGTGTGTTTCCACCCTGCCTCTTTGCTTGGCTTATCCTCTCATCTACGCCACCGTCTCTCATCAACCGAAGTTACATCAATCTTGGTACGTGTGTTTCCAACCTACCTCCCTCTTTGATTGGCTTATCCTCTCATCTACGCCACCGTCTCTCATCAACCGAGGTTACATCAATCTTGGTACGTGTGTTTCCACCCTACCTCCCTCTTTGATTGGCTTATCCTCTCATCTACGCCACCGTCTCTCATCAACCGAGGTTACATCAATCTTGGTACGTGTGTTTCCACCCTACCTCCCTCTTTGATTGGCTTATCCTCTCATCTACGCCACCGTCTCTCATCAACCGAGGTTACATCAATCTTGGTACGTGTGTTTCCACCCTACCTCCCTCTTTGATTGGCTTATCCTCTCATC
>CM022877.1:9051122-9061581 GCA_012654025.1 Pachypsylla venusta | reverse complement strand
TTTTTTTTTTTTTAATTTGGCTTAACGTCTCTTTAACATCTATTGGTCATTCAAGACGGGGGTTTTACCCTCCATTTGCTGGAAACTTGCAAACCAGCTACCCACATTGACCTCACCCAGCGTGGGTTGGGCCGGAAAAAAGAGCCAATGAAACGTGGTGTTCCCAAGCGGTCACCCATCCAAGCACTGACCACGCCCGACGATGCTTAACTTAAGTGATCTGACGGGAACTGGTGTATTCAACCAAAATTTGTTATTTTACGTTTCATGTGTTTAGAATTCAAAAATCTAATGAAAAAATCAGTTCTTATTTCGTAAAACTTTGGCCAATAACGGTGGACATCTTGTTTTTTTAAATTCAATTTATGGTTCCTACGAACCTCGTAAAATGTCAATTTTGAGGGGGTATTTTTTTAGCCAGTTGACTCTAATATCAATAAAATTAAAATGGTATATACAGGGTGTCCCAAAAGTCCGAGGCCGCCTGAATATCTTTTGAACAGTTTTATGTGGAGTTTTGAAATTTTGCATGGTACTATACCCCAAATTAAACCACCTGATGGTGTGACCAATTATTCAGGAGCGGGTCCCATATGGACCCCAGGGGGCCTAACTTTTGTTTTTTAAATAAGACCCTCATCTTGTGATACATTTTCAGAAAGACAATAGAATTAGAAGTACTTTGCAAAAAAATTCACACGTCTAACGTGTTTGGTTTTGAAATGGCGGCCATTTAAAATTTCCAAGATATGACTCCCAAGACTGTCTAAAACTGGGCGAATTTTTTGCAATGGGATATTGAATAGGACACCAATATTGAGGAACCTGCTTTTTAGACATAATTCGCCTACTTTTAGAAAAAATTCGCCTAGTTTTAGACACTCCGCCTACTTTCAGAAAAAATTCGCCTAGTTTTAGACACTTCGCCTACTTTCAGAAAAAAATCGCCTAGTTTTAGACACTCTCATAAGTCATATCTTTGAAATTTCAAATGGCCGCCATTTTGAAACCAAACACGCTAGACGTGTAAATTTTTGCAAAGTACTTCTAATTCTATTGTCTTTCTGAAAATGTATCACAAGATGGTGGTTTGTATTTGAGAAACAAAAGTTGGACCTCCTGGGGGGCCACATGGGACCCGCCCCTGAAAAACTGGTTACACCATCAGGTGGTTTAATTTGGGGTATAGTACCATCCAAAATTTTAAAACTCGACATAGAACTGTTCAAAAGATATTCAGGCGGTCTCGGACTTTTGGGACACCCTGTATAGCCAGCATCTATGGCACGTTCACGTTTGATCACTGAAGCACGTCCAGCAAGGTTGTTCCATATGGGTGTCCACGTGGGTTCGCGCACTCGAGATGCTGGCTATTTTTCCGGTCCAACCCAGGCTGGGTGAGATCAATGTGGGTAGCTGGTTTTCAAGTTTCCAGCGAATGGAGGGTAATACCCCCGTCTCGAGTGACCAATAGATGTTAAAGAGACGTTAAGCCAAATTAAAAAAGAAAAGAAAAAAGGTATATCTGTATTTCAAGATTCAGGCTTGCAAAAATGGCAGAAATAGTTTGATGCCATTAGGGAGCATCCACACTACACAGTGAAAGTATCAGTGCTCTCACAATGATTTTAATAACACCCGTCAGTGTTTTCTCCGTGCTCAGCCAGTAATTTTTCATGTCAAATCACTGTGAAGATCACGGTAAGGCGCGGGGTCGAAGAGCACGGTCACTAACACTTTCACTGTGTAGTGTGAATGCTCCTTTACTCTGCAATGTCATTACGTTTTGTAACTCATTTTTACCGATGTTTTTTATTGTACAAAGAAGCATGAATCTGGAATATCATAGTCGTAACAACGTTTCCTAACCTTTCTGGTTGAAGCGGGAGGGGGTACAAAATACAAATGTAAGTTTAGGCTAGGGTTTTACAACCTTTCTCTAAAAAAATCAACTCTAAATAAAATTATATTTTCAAACAATATTTTTTCAATATTATTTGAATGACCTCTCTCTCTCTTTCATTGACAGCAAGGATATCCTTACAGACAATCTACCTTATCAGTAATGATAAGAATCAAAATAACTTCTTTATAGAGTTTGAAATGACCCCAAGTAGCTCATTTAAAACGACTTGTGATCTCGGATCACAAGGTATGTCGCAAAAATAAACCTAATTTGAGAAGAATGAAAAAAGAAAAATCGATAACAGTTGTTTTGGTCATTTTCAACATCCAGTTTGTTAATAATCAGGAAAATCAGATCTTCTACTGATAAAACTGGTTTTGAAATTATTTTCAGGACAAATTCTTTTAAAGAAAATTCAGTTGATAATTCCAAATTAAAACACTGGAAACTAGGAGAGACATCCAAGATCCGATGTTTCTTTATATCTGGTGAAAAATGGTGATCAATAACAGACGCATACTTACTTATCTCATGACATAGACCAGAGTTTTTTTATAAGCATTATGCAAGGAAAAAAAATACACATGTTCTTATGACACATGTGTATATGTTTTCCATTGCATATAAGCACAGTTATGTTATTCATTAAGATAAGTAGGCATGTAATGTATATTGTATACTGTTGTCAGCGAACAACCTAACACTAAACAATTTTCATCCCTTTTTGATATCTCTTGGCAACTAAAATTAATTAAAGGCCTAGACAAGGACTGCACTGTTCCAGGACCACAATATGCAACTTGTGTCATCTACAAGAAAAAAATCTCTTATTCAATACAACATGCATGCAGCAGACTTGGACCTGGCTGAACCTTCCCCACTTCTTGAGAGTTTCTATTGAAAATTGCGGTTCATCTAAGCAAACGAAGTTTTTTTTATAAATTCCCGATGGTGAGTGGCATTTATTTATATTGTTCTGTAAGTAAACCTTGTCCTGTGCAAAAAGCTGGGATCGATCACTGTATGAACATGAAAACTTGAATATGTTTTTTTTTATTCGAGGACGGGTGGCGGGTTAGAACCCTTTTTTTGTGTGTACCACTATAACCTTCTTTTCTAAGCTTGTTCCTTTTCCCATTTCACATTTGATCTCTATTTCTAATTTCTTCCCAATGTGATTTCCATTCCCTATTGACATACACAAACAACCTCAATCTGCTACAATTCTCACTTCACTCCCCTTTCAACATTTCTCAATTCTCACTCAAAACTTCTTTGCTCACGCACACATCCATAAAACACACTTAACAACAATTATTATTTAAATATTGTCACCTACTTAATTACAGAAAATCTAAAATACATACTTACACATAGGTGATTATAATGAAAAGGTAAGTACTTGTTAAATTTAGAGCAGAATTAAATGGGATCAGCCAATGGTACCGATTTTCAGGGTACATATTGTTGGTGTAGGTGATCCCCAGGTAATGTACAGGAGAACTGATATTATCACAACATCTAAGATTACGATTCGAACTATTGGTAAATTAATAGGGGCTCTCTTTTTTACTTACCATGGGCCTTGGTGGAGTCACATTATATGGTAAGAGATTTTTACCACAAGGTGTCATTGGTGGTTTTGTGCTTGGTGATGGTGGTTTTGGTGGTAAAACATTATCTGCAGACGACACATTTGATGGCACTGGAGAATTTGATTGACAACTAGTTGCTAATGAAAGAGAATTGGCTGTTTTAATAGGAACAGATTTGGAAGTTACTGTATTTGATCTACTATATGCAGGAGGCGAAGTTAAAGCTATGGCCATCTGTCTATGTTCTCCCCCAAATACTGGTACTTGTGGGCCAGGTTTAGGTGGATCATAACTTGGTGGCGGTGGAGGCGGAAGAGGTTTATTTAAATCTTGAATATTTTCATACACAGGAGGTGCCTCATAAGGTGGATAATCTCGAATGTATTTTAATCCTGGTGGTGCTTGAGGTTGAGCCTTCCTGTAGGTAGATTCGTATTGGAATGCATTAAGATCTGTAGACACATAACTCCCTCGAGGACTGGAATGTTTTGAATCTTGAGATCCTATACTGGAATGTGAGCCGGTACGTAAATGTGGAAGTTGATGGTAGTACGGTGGAGTCAGTGCGGTGTTACGTCCATTGTAATAATCTACATTCTCATACAAAGGCGAGTTCTTATTGACATATTCATAGGAAGGAACTGTCGCTAAACTCGCCCGAGGACTATTAGAGTTATTACTAGATCCACCTGGACTTGCAGGTGGTTTTATTCCATTACCATTACGATGGTGGTCTACGTTATCGACAGATTTAGGAGTTGCAAATTTAGAACTCGCAATAATATTCCCTCTTTCATATTGTTTATAATCCACTGGTGGAAGAGCAGGAGCTCTTCCACCTGAACTTCCTTCAACTAAAAAACTTTCTATAGCACCAACGGGTTTACATTTATCATGGAAATGTATCGTTTTAACAGGAGAAGCTAAATGACTTCCAGGATATGAACGGGAATTTGATGTTTGAGAACGAATTTCATGGATTTGACCACTTGATAACGATTTTGGTAATCTATTGTAAACATCTAAATTGTAATTATGAGCATTTGTTGAACGACTTGGATCGTTTAAACTCAGATAACTTAATTTTGATAGGTAGGGATCCATTTTTACATGTGTAAAATTATTATTTTTTAAAATAAGTAATCATAAGTGAATTTTATACCATGATTGTTATTAAAAAAATCCCTTTGAAAGAAAGTTAAAATTTGACTTTTGTTATCACTACATTTAATGAGAAAAAATATTATAATAGAAAAGATTTCTATGGAATGTTAGCAACTACAAAAGGCACTGTAGATGAAAAAATTGAAAAATTAAAGGCAAAGGTAAAAACACATAAAAATTAATTAATTTAATTGTTAATTAATCACATTATAATCATTATTTTATGTATTTTAAATTTTAAGAAAAACAAAATTTAATATAAAATTCATTCATGATCGCACGTACTTTTCCTTTTTCATCAAAATTTTAAAATCTCATTCACTGAAAAAAATAAACAAAAAAATCATCGCCATTCCCCTTAGCACAGTTTACCAACATAATTTTATTTTCAAAAGTAAACAAAATAAATTAATTGCAATGTTGGTATCATTTGATTTTTTAAAAAAATCCGCGAATCTGCCAGACAGGAAAAATTAAGGCAGCAGTCAGCAAAATCAGCGGCGTCAAACTTATCTGCATTTTCTGCCCTCCCGACAGTTTCCTATTTCTGATTTCTCATTGTCCATTTCTCCCTGGCTGGGAGAAACAATAGATCATGGATATGTCTATTTATAAAAGTGTTATATTATGGGGTAATTACCTATCTAGAAAATGACAATGGTTTTATTAGAGAATACTTTCTTTATAGCAAATTAGAACACCAACAAGCTTAAATAAAAACTGTGCAAACGAATTTTGTTTCCCCCTGGGAATTTATCTGCATTTTCTGCCGTCCCGACAGTTTCCTATTTCTGATTTCTCATTGTCCATTTCTCCCTGGCTGGGAAAAACAATAGATCATGGATATGTCTATTTATAAAAGTGTTATATTATGGAGTAATTAGTAATTACCTATCTAGAAAATGACAATGGTTATTAGAGAATACTTTCTTCATAGCAAATTAGAACACCAACAAGCTTAAATAAAAACTGTGCAAACGAATTTTGTTTCCCCCTCGGACTTGGATTAGGAAACATGCAAAGAGAGCTATTGTATGTTCTTACATGGATAAATGCATAATTATGTCTATTGGCAAGGGGATATAACTTTTTTTTTATGTATCGTTTTTTTACCCTCGCTCACAAAATAGGTAATGATCCAGAAAATGACAATGGTTAATAGAGTAATAATTCCTTCTTTATAGCAAAGTGGAATACTAACAAGCTTAAATAAAACGGGTTTTAACTTGCGGAAACAAAATTTGCTCATACATGTTTACTAATCCAAACTCCCATGTTTTTCCACTAAACATGTAGCTTATTCACATTGATGTACTACCTATTCAAGTACGGGAATGGTTCTCCGCTTGGCAAATTCAAAATCCGCGAGCGTTCTTGTAGAAAGAGATAGCTGCTGAAAGGGGTATTTCTTTTCCCTTTACTCTTTTTATTTCTCATGGGGAGTAGGCGGATAGCAGATAGGCACCTCTTCTCTATTTGGCGTTATTTCTTATTTATACTGCCTGAATAAGAATAAAGAGTCCCTTTACACCGAAAGTCATAAAAATTCTTTTTATGACTCTTGATTTATTAGTTTCAATAATATTTTTCAAATCATCACGAAAAATGGTAGGATTCTAATTTCTGATAAAATAATGATAATAGTAACGCAAAATTTAAATTGTAATAGTAAAAATCGTCAATATTTATTTTAACTAAATTAAAATTTTATTAAAATTGTAAAAAATAAATATGTACAAAACCGAAAAATAAAATCTTTAAAATTAACAAACATAAGAGGTAAAGTTTTATAGTCTACACTTACAAGCAAACAATAATGATTAAAAATTGTAAATGAACAATAAATGAACTTGTTCGATATTGACAGAATATGAAACATTTTTGGGGGAGACAATCCAATGCCAAAAAAGAAAAGAAAAGAAAAAAAAAACCTTAGATTTTTGTTTCTGATCCACTTTGATCAGAAACAAAATTATTTTGTCCATGAACAATCTTCACTGGGTGTATAAATTAAGAATTTAGACAAGTGATTCTCAACCGGGATGCCGCAAAATTTGGGATTTTAAAAGACATATAGGTATACCTACACAAGTTATTTTTAATGATAAATAACTGTATTAGAAATTTCATTATCTCTCTTCTGGACACTGATTCACTCGGTGTATAAATTGTTCAGACGAGTGATTCTCAACCAGGGGGCTTTCGGGGGGTGCCGCAAGATATGGAATTTTAAAAGACGAGATTTACTTTGATCGGAAACAAAAGTATTTTGTCCATGAACAATCTTCACTGGGTGTATAAATTAAGAGTTTAGACAAGTGATTCTCAACCGGGGTGCCACGAAATTTGGGATTTTAAAAGACACATATACATAAGTTATTTTTTAGTGATTAACAACTGTATTAGAAATCCTATAACCTCTCTTCTGGACACTGCTTCACTCGGTGTATAAATTAAAAGTTTACACGAGTGATTCTCAACCGGGGTTCCGCGAAGTCGTTCGAGGGGTGCCGTGAGATTTGGGAGTTTAAAAGACGAGATTTAGGAGTTTATTTTTAGTGATGAATAACTGTATTAGAAATCCTTTAGTCTCCTTTCTGGGCACTGAAAATTTTCTGCTCCAAAGTCAAAACTAACAATTGTCCGAAGATATTATCTAGCACTCTTATGCATGAACAGGGGAACCACGGGTATAGCATCGTGGGATTCCCATAACTTAAGTTCTCGTCAAATAAAGGGCGTTAAAGATGTCGGACCGAAAAATGTTACCTCTCCCCATGCGGTCATATATTATCATAGGTATTCGATTTTTTTCTACTAATATAGTTTTGGGGTCTTTTTAAATTCAAATGATTAACCTCCGAGGATAGATGTATGAATGATATTTGAAAAGCATAAGACATGAGCCTCATATAGAGTTATTATCTGATGCACATGATTACTATTGAATGAATATGACCAAAAAACCATGCATTTTTTAACAAATATCTTTCAACTCGGCTAGCATCTACTCTATAACTATGGTAAAATAGTATTAAATAGCAAAATAAAATAAGAAATAACAAATAATATAACCTAACGACACTTGAAATTGGTTCAGTATTTAAGAGGGGTCTATTTTCTGATAAAAATCCAAAAACGATTCTCTTAAAAGTTAATTTTTTTTAACTTCTGAATGGAAAAATTAAAATACACGAAATTATGATTACTTACTTACAACTTTTTTCCGTTTTTTTTTGATAAAATTTGAAGTTCCCAAAAATTCAGGGGCGGAGTTATGTGGCATCCGCTGTTTTAAATTGGCCACAACTTATCTTCTTCTTCTTCTTTTTTTTTTNTTGTGCATAAAATATTTTATGACAAACACTCAAACTTGAGTGAATGAATTTCCTTCAAAATTCCGCTATTGTTATTCAACAACACTCACGAGGCCAAATAGGACACCCCAAACTTCAAGAACAAAGACATATTGAAATCGAAACTGGATCCTTCCGGAAGGAAGAGTTTTCGATTTTTTTTAGATAGTAGACTCCCCTTAAAATGATGAAATGTCCGAGGACTATTCAAAAACACTTCATACAAACAATTATTAAACGCGATCCATTTAAGTAATGGATCGGTTGCAAAAAAACTGGTTGGTCCATTGGCAAAATTCGAGCCGATTAATGGGTTGGCGGTGTAGTGGTAAGAAGTTCTAACTGGTTAACAGTAGGACGTGGGTTAAAATATCAGCCAACCTACGGAATTTTAGTCATAATTTTTATATATTTTCCACAAAATAATAGAACCTCCCCAAAAAATTAAAAGAAGAGGACTCTAGTCTTATTCGGGAAGTATCAAAAAAAAAAAANAAAGAAGAGGACTCTAGTCTTATTCGGGAAGTATCAAAAAAAGTCTAATAAACTTATTTTAATAAAAAAGGATAGAGTAAGTGTGAATACACATAACTTAGGCCATTGGAGACTAAATGAATTACTTGGGGGGGGGGGACAGAATTAAATTTGAAGAAAGTTAATTTTTCAGCTCATTTACTCATTACGTTCCCTGTGGATAGCGGGACTTTCCAAGGCACCCAAGACCATGCCGGTCGTAAAAGGCGACTAAGGGCAGGGTCATAAACAGAATTATTCCATTACCCATGCAGAAAGCAAGGAGAAGCTACTGCATTATCCGTAAGGATTCTCAAGTATCAAGAACTCGTGGCGAGTTGTTGCAAACCAGCCCCACGGCTCTCAACCTATGAGGTGAAGACATGATACCATTGCTATGTCATATGTCACTTTCTTTTCCATGAGAAGAACAAACTTTCTATATTCTGTCATGTTTGAACTTGGGACTTTATTTCTTAGGGGGATAATATCCAGAAGAAAAGGATCTTCTATGGCTCGTTTTGGCACGAAATATGAAAGGCGTACAATGTATCTCATCCGTCTCAGGAAAATGTCATGAAGAACGACGTGGTTCATTCGTCTCCAATGGGTTAAAAATAAATAATAATACCAAAAGTACTTCACTCCTCATTATTTTCTACAAGAAAAACTACATAACAACGACTTATTAAAATATTTAAAAAAGATAATTCAATTATACAAAGAAGTAAGTAAGGCACATTCTTAATTGATAATTACTGAAATCGAAAGAAAAAATATCCGGAGTGATCATAATGTCACGTCACCCCACCTTAACTTTTGAATGCTTTGTGGTATGGGTCTATTTTTTTTAAGTAAAATAACAGAGCGTCTGCAGGGTGAAACAAATCCCAACTTTTGAAATCTAAACGGAACCCTGTGCATTAAAATTAAACTTAAGGTGAACTAAAATCCACAGCATTAAACTGTCATTTTCGCAGTTTGAAAATCGGACAACCAGATGATCCACGGAGTTTCAAAGTTGGATTTTTTTTTTTTTTTATAGAAATCTCCAAATTTTCTAATACGAATTCAGCTATAATAATGACATGCTTTCATCCAAATTAAGTTCAATTAAACTCTCCAGGGGCATATTTCACAATAAGCTACAAATTAATATTACTAGTTATGTTATTTGTATAGTTTCGTTATACAAGATAGTCGTACAATAAAAGTAATATTTACTTAATCTTACAATAAATTTAATTGTTCATTGTAAGATAGGCCCTAGGTGATTAAGGAGCACGGTAGCGCTCCGTCCCGCCTCGTTTAAGCACTAGAAAATAGGGACCACTCTGTTCCTCTGTTCTACTATAACGGTTCATAAATTTGTTACGTTTAATAATGATCAGAGGTACCCCACCAAGATTGCGTGTTGGCGAAGAGAGTGAGGAAATCAGACTAAAATTCTGAAATCATTTGGGGTGGGGTCAGAATTTAAACTCAATAGGTATTTCAGAGTAAGGAAAGTGGATAGCGGGGCCCAGAATAGATTTCATATATTTTTTGGGGTGATACTTGGCGGGCTATTTTTATAGCACGCATTGGTATTTTTGGGGGCATATAGACTAGATGTCAGAAGAGTTTTCTTTAATCAATCAAACCTTTCAAATACTATACAGCAGAGGTTCCCAAACTTTTTGGTACCGCGCCCCCCTTTCTTGAATTGAAAGCCTTCCACGCCCCCTCCCCTTTACATTATAAATTATGAATGGGTATGTGTTGCTGAATGCTATCTCATTCAAAACGCTAATGTGTTGCTGAATGCTATCTCATTCAAAACAATAATGTGTTGCCGAATGCTATCTCAATCAAAACGCTAAAGTGTTGCTGAATGCTATCTCATTCAAAACGCTAATGTGTTGCTGAATGCTATCTCATTCAAA
>CM022877.1:9006689-9041811 GCA_012654025.1 Pachypsylla venusta | reverse complement strand
ACCACAAAATATATATGGAGTACTGTTGGAATGGAATATTGGGTTGCGAATAGAATATTCAAATTTTCTCAAACTGTGTTGACCACAAACTCATTTTTTTTTTTTAAAAAAAAGTAAGCAAGCCTTTAAGCGGTTCTTAAAATATGAGGAAAAAAGATCTTCCAAGATGGTGACCTCACATGGCCCTTTTTTTGGAATCTAACCCAATACTACTCCCAACACGTTCTACGCAGCTTAACAACCCGTTACTATTCCCCATGTTCTACATAGGTTAACAAACATGTAGGTAATATGTACTCTATATGTGGTATGGTCTGATCGCGTTTAAACGGTTGTACCTCGGTAATATGATAAATAATGTAAAAGTAAGATTTATTCCCATTTTTTCTCTCAACTTCTCAACGAGAAGTTGAGAGAAACAAAGTTCGTCGGGTATCAGCTAGTATTTTATAAATTAAGTAAAACGAAATTTTAATAATTACAAATAAAGAAAGTCACTAGCTCTTGTACTCACTGACTGAGTCTAATTTATACTTATAAAACGCAAAGCCCAGTTGGTATACTGACTGACTCATAATCATATTATCTCAACTATGGCCTTGAAATTTGGAACACAATTTCAATCATATACTGAAAGGTAAATCAATTACCTTTCAGTATGTAGGTACGTAATAAGGAAGAAAAAAAAAATCGAAAAATCAACTGGAAGCGATTTTCGCCACAAAGACGCTTCTAAGCGGTACAATTACTCAGACGATACGATATGGCCGGGAGCGGACCCCCCCTCAANAAAAAAAAAAAAAAAAAAAAAAAAAAAAAAAAAAAAAAAAACATTGAGGAAATATATTAAATACACTGTATCTTGGTTTGCAGAGATAAATCCCCGACTCTTAAAAGCCATTTTTAAGAGTCGGGGATTTTGTATACAGAGTGAACCAAATGCCTGTGTTATTAATACAAAACTGAGATCAACCAAAATACAAAAAGTAAAGCTACAGAGTTTCATTTTTTCTTTTTTAAATCATTCGGTTTTTGTCAGATCTGCTGATGTGTAAAGCCAATATCATCTAAAACACACTACGAGCTTGCTTTTCAGGCCATTTCATGACCGTTTAAACAGATTGAAGTCTACAGTTTACAGAACTAATTTTATTTACCTTGTTGAGAACCAAATGAAGTAAACCCAAAAATGACCAACATGAAGTTGAAAAAGTCGCAAAGGAACATATACGCATAGACATCTGCTGTGACTCGAGTACTGGACGTGAGAAGTTGGTTGAAAAATGATTTGACAGGTCGCATGTAGTTGAACATTCTGAGGGCAAAGAGGAAATATAATTGTACAATGAAAACTAACTCTTAAATGGGTGATTCGATTTCGGTCGAATTTGGAATTGAGTTTGGAAATTATGTGAGCAAAATGAAACTAAAAATAAAAAAAAGATATGAAATGATATAATTTTATCAAGTAAAACACGATTGCGAAAGGCACTGCGACAAACTCAAGTTCTCCACACTGTAATGAAGAAGACGTGCAGTCTTCTCCATTAAAATTGGGTAACGTGTTTAAAACTTATCGTGATTTATCTATGTTTGCAGGATTTTTCTATCTTGGGGGCATACATCCCACCTTACAAACATCACACTTTTTAATGGACATTCTTACGTCCCTTCGATTATCCCCTTACACGAGAGCCACTTACGTTGCGGGAAGTAATGGTAAATAGTCGACTGAGATCTTCTCATGTACCACAAAATCACCAGCCGCTCCTTGTGTCTCTTCAGACTGGTCTGACTTTTTTTCCTCCAATGGAACTTCTTCAATTGCACCTTCCTTTACATTGAGCTGTTGATAAGTGCCTCGTCTTCTTCGTATCCCTCCATGCGGTCTACTGGGACCTTGTAATGTAACAATATTCGTTTGATCTGTAACAACCTCAGTGATCGAGGAATGAGGATTCAGTCTGGGGTCCAATTCCATCAACGAGAAAATATTGTTTTTCTTTTTCAAATCAATTGTACTTTTCCAAAGACCCAAAGATTTCAACATCGCCCTGAAACAAAAGATTTTTTTTCCAATATTGTTCGTTCCATGAGTCACAGAAAAATGGGTGAATTGCATTCAAAATTTCATCTGATTAACACTATATATGAATAGTATAGTTTCTTTGTGTATAGTTGGTATGGTATAGTTTCTCATGCGTGTTTTACATTTTTTAAGTATTCATCCCAGCGTTACAGAGATTTTCATTTACCTACTGCAACTATGCCATGTTCTAACTTTGCCCTTTATCGCTAATAATTAATGTCGAATTTTCCTTGGCTACTAAAGTATCTTTACGAGGTTGAATGCACCTGAGTGAACATATACATACACACAAAATCGAAATATTCGTGATTTTTTGTTGTAAACATTGAAAATTTCGAACTTTTCGGTGGAACAGTGTCCCCTATTCGGCGATACAGTTTTTTACTTGGCCAATTGCAATTAAAATGCAATTACCAATATTTATTACTTTCAATTTTCAAATTTTCCAACACCTATAATAAAACTACTTATTTGTAATTCATATTATTTTTTCTACCATTTCGCACATGAGAATTAAGTTATTTCAGCCGGGTATCGCACACAGTAGAAAATAGTTTTATTCAATGGTATTAAATAGATTTCTACGCGTAGTGGGAGCCTATCGGATGGTATCTTCCAGTGATATAGTGACAATAATTCTTTAGATTGCTAAAGGCTTACAACCTGTTCTCTCCAAACTTACCTATGGAAAAATACAACTAACAACAACAAAAGGTCATACGTAGCATAGTCTTTTTTCTTTTCTATACCAACGATACGAGGAGGGTAAAACGGAAGATTGTCTGGAACAATGGCTTGGTTCCAAGGAATCATTTCAAATTGGAACATACACTTGATAACGACAATAATCTGAACACAAAAAGGAAATCAGTTAGACATGTTTGATGGCATTAGAAGACATGGACACCAATCTGGAGGATGTACAATGGTTTCATTTTAGAGGAATTAATCTCAAACTGGAATTTAGGAATTTATTTGTGTGTTAAAGCTTATGTTTTGTCACAATGCACTTCCCCATGTTATTACTAAATGTTTGCCTTCACTTGGATTCGAACCAACAGCCTCCTGGTTACGAATCCGTCGTTCTTACCAACTGAGCTACTGAGGCTATTAATCTCAAACTGCAACGTACACATAATGCATACAGAGTTCTCCCCATTTCCTCCAAACTGGATCAAAAGTGCATTCTAAATGAAAGTCTATTGAACTATGTGGCTTGAGTCTACGTTCCTGGGCAACCTGAACTTTACCTAATCCAAATAAACTTCAAGTGTGTTTAGTTTTGGTTTATTACTTTCAATAATGAGCCTTTGCAATCGCTACAAAAAAATACCCCCCTTAATATTATCTTAATATATAAAAGTGAAACATGTTGTGTGTATGTGTTTGTCCGGAATTGTTTGGGCAAGAGGGTAAGATTAAGATTATTAAACTGGTTGCAGGCCTCTATTAGGAAACAATATTCGAATACCCCGCCCCCCATATCAATGGTTGGGAGTTGAGTTTATGAAGGTTGTCAAAACTCAAAAATGACAAACTAACTTCCCACTTACCTCAGTATAAGCTATAAGCGTAACCCAAAATGTTTTCGTTGGTCTTGGAACAGTTAGTGTGCCCCATAGAAAAACCATTAAAGGCAATGGAAGTGATAGAATGGTTGCCGTTTTAATTTGATGAATAAATACCATAAAGTAACACACCAATTCTGAATGTGAGATGACAGCATACCAGAGAGCAAGAAGAAGACGAGCGACAGGAGGTTGGGTGGACGAGCGAACATCCTGTCTCTGTTCTAGTTCTTCGATCTGGATTTGACTGAAAAAAAAGTTTGCATCATGGTCTAGTGGTGAAATTCAAATAGACTTTATTTGTACTGCACGAATAAGACTGAAAGTTCTTTTCCGACTTTATTTGTACTGCACGAATAAGACTGAAAGTCCTTTTTCACCAACAGTTGTTTGGGTGCCATTATTACGTGGTAAATATCTCAAATAGATGAGGATAAAATTCCATGGGTTGGCTGGGTTTGAACCTACGCCCTACTGCTTAACAGTCAGAGCGTCTTACAATACATCACCAACCCAGGAAGTTTTACGAATTGCATCGGCAAGGGATAGGTGAGTGAAAGCGGATAAACAGGTTAAAGCGCAAATATTGAACCGTGTTTGTATTTGCTACGGGAGACTGAATGAATTTATTGTAAAACAAATTTCTTTGACCAAACAAAGTGAAGTCTAGTTCATTAACACAACTTTTTCTTGTACTAATTCAATTCTCGAATACATTTTCCGATTTTGATCAAGAGTCAAGCCTATTGACTCTTTATCTAGAAGTTGTGAGTTCCAATCCCGGAAGGAGCGAAAATTTTCTGACCGGATTTTTCTTGTTTCCGGAATGGCATGGCTGTAACTTTGTTTTCAATAATGAATCTTTGAAATTTACTAATTCTTCCCCTATAATTTTGATATTTTGTGTTTCAAGGTAATTGGAATCCAAAAATCGAATAAAAAATCCGTTCCTTCGTCAGTCGTAAGTGGCGCTAAGGGTTGACCGATTTTAATGAAATTTGGTATGTAGAAAACTTTTCATTGCTCTTGGTTTTTAATGTAGCGGCGTTCTTCCTAAAATCAACTGTTCTCCCCATTTTTAGATTCAGGTTTGTAAAAATGGTAGAAACGGGTTGATATGAAATTGCCGAAAAGGTTTTAATCTCCCTCGGCTGAAACTGTGATGGCATGCAGAATTCCTGGTGCGTACTTGCGT
Organism: Pachypsylla venusta; assembly: GCA_012654025.1. Lineage (NCBI taxonomy): Eukaryota > Metazoa > Arthropoda > Insecta > Hemiptera > Aphalaridae > Pachypsylla > Pachypsylla venusta. The sequence continues at coordinate 9,036,959 of CM022877.1, read as the reverse complement.
AGTCATATCTTCGACCAGTCACATATAAAGGGTTCCATACAAAAAAGAGAGAAATATTATATTTCCTTACTTATACAACATAATATTTTCTTATTTAATAGAACATATATCATTGAGAGATTTAAAAAAAAATTGATAAAAAAAGTTCAAATATGTTCTATTAATCAAGCTTGTTTATTTATATATCCAACAAACCTTTTGCCAACGAATTTGAGATCTCATACCATTTTTCTTGATTCCAAAAATGTGAAAAATAATTTATTTTTAGAGAACAGGTTTCTTACATATTATTACAATTTGATTTCTTCTTTTTACTCATACAAGAAGTATTACATATATCTTCATCATTACAACTACCTTGCCTCTGATTTCCTTTCATACAACTTAAATGTTTGTCCATATCACCAATTTTTTTACTCTTCTTTAAAGAACCACAAAAATTTTCATAGGGGGTCTTACTTCCTTTATTACTCATACAAGCTTTTCGAGCCTCATTCTTGCCAGTGACACAGTCATCGTCAATCTCTTCTATCGTACAGTTTTTTACATTTCTTCTATTTTTCACAATTGCACCTCCAAGACTAATACATGTACCAATTATAAGACCGGTTGCCACTACTGTAAGTGTTGCTGGGATCATCATACAACATGGCAGAATCATTGTGGCTAAATTGATGTCTAAAATTTTTGTAGATAATATTGATACTGTTTACGATAAGAATATGACAAATTGTCGATATTTAAATGGTCTACGAATTCTACAAATCTTTAGTGTAAAATTTACTCATCAAGTTCTCATTTTTTTAAGAATCATACAGTTGTTCCTTGAGTCCTGAATTTTTTGATATTGGTCGTTATTGTGTTAGACCAATATGAAGATTCTTTTTGTTGACTTAAATCAGTTTCATAAATTGTATGTGTATCTCTTTGAGTGTGCGCAAGAGTTTTGTAATAATTGTTATTAACTAATAGGTATTTACGAAAAATTTGAGATCAAAATAATACAAAATAATTTTATTTTGTTGGCCATATTGAAAACACACAAAAAAATCTGACCAAAATTGAAGTGTAAAATAAAGGTGCACACTGGTCCGTTCTGCTTAAGTTTGTCTGAACTGAACACACAAGTTGTACAGAAAACAGAGACAGTCAAGTGGAGATTTTTTCTCCCCAAATTAATTTCCAAATAAAAAATATCCGGCTAGAAATAAATAAATAAAATAATCTATTCTTACTTCGAATGCTGCTACTTAGATCTGGCATTGAATCATATCTCTAGTGATCACAGAGATAAAATCAATCAAACAATTGCCCGAAAGGAAAACCACAATAAAACCCTACTAACCTACAAGATAATAAAATATTCTGGAGTGATCCTGTTGGCTCTGTGGCCGTCTCTAGTCTGAAAACAGCGTGAAAATCTTCGGAAACGTTAACAAGAACATAACGCCTTCACCACAAACTCTACTCAGCTCTTATATTCTTACTTTCACCGTCAAATGAATAACATCACGAACTCCGCATTTGCCAGTTGGAGCAAGTAAAGTCTTCATAGTGGTTGGAGCCTGACGGATCGATTAACACACACCCATAGGCATTTGTCACCCAGGCGCAAACTCCCTGACTCTTCCAGACCTTTCCCGTCAACCACAGATTTTTTAAAAAAATAGTATAACTTACTTTTGAGGCAAGTCTCGTATAGTCGATAACTTAAATACCACTAGCTAGTTTGGATTGAGTCTTACCTGATGGCAGGTTGACTGACAGATGAGAATGGCAATGGTTGCCATATCATAGAGGAGCCTGTTCTAACTCCCACTCCAAAGCCCTTCTTATTCTGTAACACATAACAAACAGAATTCAATCCGTCAAAAAGCAGTTCTACACAAAGGAAATGTTTCACGATAGTTGAGTCTGCGGCGAAGGATTACCATCTTCAGACAAATACAAACACTACCAGCAGCACACCAAACATCTTTCACTCCAATTCCATTTTATGGGGTGGCTTTTTCATTCATTCGTTAGTGGCAACATCGTTTCCGATGATAGCCAAATGTATGAGATTGCAGCTCCAAATAAGTAATGTCTGCTGTTAAAGTTTTAATTGTCATTATAAATCTAAGCTTTGATTAATTACTCCCCAACGGCATGTCTAAGGGAGTAAGATTACTCCTGAAATTAAGGGTAAGATTACTCCTGAAAGTTATGTCCGCAAAAACCGAATCTAATCTTCCATTCATACTTCCTTAAAGGGTTTACGGTCATGTCTCCCCCCCAAAAAACTCCAGAATTATCAGAGTCGCATCCCAAAAGGTTTGACTGTTTTTACCTTCAGTATTTTCTTCTCCATAGATAGAGTCCGAATAACATATCTATAGGGTTTGATTGTTTTTACCTTCACTATTTTCTTCTCCATAGATAGAGTCCGAATAACATATCTATAGGGTTTGATTATTTTTACCTTCAGTATTTTCTTCTCCATAGATAGAGTCCGAATAACATATCTATAGGGTTTAATTGTTTTTACCTTCACTATTTTCTTCTCCATAGATAGAGTCCGAATAACATATCTATAGGGTTTGATTACTTTTACCTTCAGTATTTTCTTCTCCATAGATAGAGTCCGAATAACATATCTATAGTCACGGGAGAGTTTGTTTAACCATCGCGTCATAGTGACCATAAGACTGTTGAGTAATGTCATTGCAAACCTTAAGGATACCATTAGTTTGTGCCACCAACTTGCTTTGTCCACTTTCTTGCTCGAATCTTCGTCTAGAACAGACATTTAATTATGAATTATCATCATCCAGCATTGTTGGCATCATCGACATGATAACCAACAAGACTGCAGTTATAAATAAGTCTACAAGAATGTGTACATCCATTCTTTGAGGTTACTAATTGATATGCCCCCCCCCCCTCCCCAGACCTGCATCAATGACTGCAATATACATAATTACACCAGTAGATAACAGAAGTAAATGAGATACAAAAATAAGAATGACAGAGTTATTTTCAGTTTATTCCTTATTTTATTTCAGCATTTATATTTAAAAATAAAAATTGGTATCATTCCATTTAAAATTCTCGAGAATCCAAATTTTTGTCCAAAAAATACGACTTCCGGGGTGATCGAACTTGGATTTTAATATCACCATCAAATGGTCAAGTTTCTTTTTCCAGGATCAATCGGAAAAATCAAAGTCGTTCAAAACCCCGGGCGGGAGTTCTGGGACATATTGTATACTACGTGTCGAACCGAGGGGATGTCACCCTCAAAAAAAAAAAACTCCTCACAATCTCAAGTATATCTCTCTATTTTCTTTATGAAAGTTTATCATACCTAAATTACAAGAATTCGCTTTGAATTTTTACAATTAATTTATGGAATAGCAGCTTTGTCAACTCTCATAGGCAAAAATTAACCACGCGGATTAACAATTAATTCAAACTTCGTATTTTGGTAATGTGAGACACCCAGATTTAATGGTTGACGCGTTTGTTCTTTACAAAATACTCACCATCTTCGCTACTATCTCCATCGCCAGCACCTCCCTCTGCAATGTGATCCTTGGATGCGGCACTGAAAAATATAAATACAAATTAGAGTAGGGTACCTCTAAAGAATGATAATAATCAGTAGAACTATGGATTTGTTGCTTTTCAATTGGAACCTTTTTTCGCACGATCCTCTCCAAGTCTGGACTATTTTTTATTTAACAAACGAATTTCTGAAGACTTTGAATCTCCCAACAAATCGTTGCATTGTACACCGCTGTTTAGAATATTGCTTTCCTACCCTTGTCGTCATCTCTATGGTGTTCATATGGATAAGCTATTAGGTGCCCGAGGAGTACAAAAAAAAACATGGAAAGTGGTATGCCCCGTCAAATTATGAATAAATGTCTATCTCAGGAACGGTGGAAGTCATGCCTTATAGATACTTACTAGTTGAATGACTAGAGGTAAAAATACGCTAATTTCAAATCCAATTGAAGTCACTTTGCGGTCAACATTTGGAAGGCATTAATTTAAAAACCTGAAAATCTCAGAACCTCAGTTGGTAAGAGTGACGGATTCGTAAGAAGGAGACGGTTTCCTCCAATTTTCAAATTTTAAAACTAGTAATTTTACCCGTGCTCGAACCCACCATAGAGAGTAGCGCGGGACCCCATGTGCATGTACAAAAAAACAAACTTATAAGTGACAATGAAGTCAGTAGTATTCTGAAACAATAAATTTGTACCGTTACGACACGACGTTCAGTTTTTTCTAACTACTTAATGTTAAAGATTTTGACTAGTTCTCCAGATTGTTNGCAAGTTTACCAAAACAAATAACTTTGGCTATTTTGTTAATCCGGCCCTGAGTATAAGCACCTCTAGGAAAATATAATATTAATTAAAATAAACAAAAAAAAACAGGCCACATTCTTCTTGGCAGCCCAAGTGCCCAAGTCCTTTCTTGTATACTCCACTAACCTGATGAAAGAAGGTGATTGCGATTGACGCACGTCTGGACTATCTTCCTCAACATACGTGTCTGTACGCGGTGCCCGCGACACTTTCCTTCGACGGAAATGTGATTCATCAAATATTTCATTAACACGTTCAGAGACCTGGTCTAAATCTACGCTATAATTTGAGGAAGCACACAACACAAAAAGCACAATCATGAAATTCGTTAGTTAAAATAAAAATACCATATTCACACATGATTTTTTGTTCATTTATTTTTACAAGTTTGTATAAATGGTGGCCCTACCTAATCTAGATTGTAACTTCTAAGTAGTTATTTCATACTTATTATTATCATCATCATAATTCGGTGGCGACATCGAATTTGATGGTAGCCAGAAGTGAATTGCAAGTTAATTATTTGTCTGTTGTTAAAGTACATTTATTATCGCCGGGCTTGACTTGCAAGCTAAAGGCTATCCTCCAACGAACCGATTACTAGCATTGACGGTTGAATAGGTGTTGAAAATATTACAAAGTAATAAATTTTAAAGAAATCATTAGAATAGTTAGAACGGTCAATGGTTCAAAATACTACTACTACTATTACACCTAAGGGACCCTATTTTTACTTTTACTTTTCGAAAACCGACCATTAAATCGCCTGGTAAACAGAAGGGCGTGGCTTCAATACCAAGCTGAAGAAGGATTTTTTTGCTTATTAATTTGAGTACCCGACCACATAAAAATAGAGCTCCTGTCAGGTGATAGAAAATGCCTCAGGCATTAAAATCCCCTAGTAGTTACCTTCCACTGGAGACTATAAAAAAAAAAATGTCAGAGCTGTTATCCATAGCACTATCCCGGTAACATTACGTTTATTTGAATTTAATTACTCGACTTCAAATTTCTTTATTTCAGTAGAAGACCCTTAGCAATTCTTCTAATAATTGATAATGTCTGTCGGATCCATATTAATCACTACTATGCTGAAATGAAAAGTGGAATTAAAACTGTGATTCAGTTCTAATAAGGACATGGCAAGGTTTCTAAAGCTTCCGCTTACAATTGCAGGAGTAGATGAATCAACCTAACTAGTAAAGCTACTGTTTAGTAGTTTAGTGAACAGTGTTTACGCAAGAAATTTGAAAGTCAATTTTCCAGGACATGTGTGAATATGGCTCTAATAATAAATAATAATTCAAGCAAACCACAAAAAAAATGGTAAAATGAGTCATAACAAAAAACATTGATAGAATGAAAAATATAAATAAAATTGTAGAGCATGCCAAAGAGACGAGTGTTAGATTAAATGAGGAATGAAAGTGTTACTCCTTAAATTGGGGACGCAAATCTGGCCATTAATTAGGGCTCATTTTCGTTTTAAAAAATAAAGATTCCTATTGAAGAGGTTGGTGAATCGACCTAACTTGATAAAGACACTGTTAACACCACTTTCATGACTCGAGAACTTTGGAAGTTAAATTTTCAGGGAATGTGTGAATATGGCTCCAAAGAAAAATAATAATTCAAGCAAACCACACAAAAAATGGTCAAATGATTCATAACAAAGAATATTGCTAGATTTAAAAATAGAAATAAAATTGTAGAGCATGCCAAACAGTCGAGTGTTAGATTAAATGAGGGTAATGGTGTTACACCTCAAAATGGGGGCGCGAATCCGTCCATTAATTAAGCCTCCATTACCTTTCAAAAATACCTTTTATGGTCCCCATTTTTTTTTTTTACAAAAAGNAAAAAAAAAAAAAAAAAAAAAAAAAAAAAAAAAAAAAAAAAAAAAAAAAAATGCATTGATGAATACAATTTTTAAATAAGTTCAGAAGGGAGAGAGTTCAGTTAGTTAAAAAGTAGACTCCCTTGTCGGCGTCCACCCCAGAAAAAACATAACTAGCTAACTCACACAGTAGCAATTATGTTAGCAAAGAATTGTAAAATATGAAAAATATGGGTCACTTACCCTCCTTTCTTGCTGGGTTTCAATTCATCTTGCTAGAAAAAAGAAAATAACAGAAATATTTTACTTGACACAGTATCCCAATTGAACTATCAAGATAAATTGTTGAGACAAAACGACATCTTCTAGTGATCTTGGGAGATGCCATAACAGCAGTTCACTCAGGTAGGGGCAAACAATCGGGACCTCGAAGTAATGTCCTACCCGGTTCCGAGGTCTCGCTTTAAAACGTAAGAGGTTGTGTTTTTAGTGGGTCGATGAAGCTCTATTACATTATAACATCTTATACAGCACTATCCCCACACCTTTTCCGTCGGGGTCTTTTTGAAGATTTTCCTACCCCCAAAAAGAGTAGTTCACTAGAAGATGTCGTATCAAACGAAAACTCTCGTGACTCAACAATTTAACTTGTAGTCGATACAAAATTATTTTAAAAATTAAAAAAAAAAAAAATATCTAGGATTATTTTAAAAGGGGGCTCCCAATTAACACCCTTATATTGGAGTTAAGTCGTTTCTAAGCTTGGTTCCCTTAAATATCGGGTGATTATAGGGTGTAATAAAAAATCTAGCCTCCAAGCAGAAATTTGGGGTCTATGTTTACATTCTTTTCAAAACTAATAAAGACTATTTTGTAATTCTCGATTGTCTAATTGGTTCGACAGGGAAGTTAACTGAGAAATGTTCAGGTGCGACACAATTAATAGATTTTAATTTTTTAAGGTTAAATTTGTTTAACTAGATATATAACTTGAGATAAAAATTGATTAAATCCCGCCACTAGTCATCGCCACTTGTATTTGTATAGAGATCTGGTCGCATAAGTCTTATAAGATTAACTTCAGATACTCAGTTAAAATATCCACCATGTAGTCCAACTGGGCCCAAAAGTTAAGCAGCTAATTTCATGAACGTAATGAATGAACATACCATGTTTCATCGGAATCGAACAAGGCGTTACTTCGTTCGATCAAAAATAAAGAAAGATAATTTGTCGTCTTTTTTGCAATACAACCAAAATATCTAGGCACCAGGAACACACTACAGATAGGGTAAAAACTTACCTCTGGCAACGAACTACAACTTTTCCATCCACTCATTTCGTCGTCGGGTGATCTTTTAGATTCTGGAAGAGAAGATCTTCGACTTTTCTGAGAAGAGCCTTCCGATTGTGGTCTCGTCACGGAGGATATTTTTTTCGAATGTTTATGTTTAGAGATGGCGCTTTCAATGTCTGACTTCATGACGTTTGAAAGAAGCTGAAAAAAAAAACATTATGACTAGATCAATTTCTTACTATTTCCGTTATAAAAGATGAAGTAATGTAATTGCGCAAAATCCTATGTCACTATGTGAACTGTATAAAATGAAAAGGGACTAGGTCAACCGGATGTTCAAAATGGTTGAAAATGTAAAAAAATAAATGGTTAGTAAAAAATTGCAAAAACAGCCATTAGATGCTTCGCTTAACGCTGGTTAACATTTTTTTATGGCAATAGGTATAAAAAATGATAGGTATGCTGAATTTTTGTCGGTAACAATTTTGCATGAGCTATGGCAAGTGGTCAGGGTGCAAAAAGTCATTTCATATTACTTTTAGGCCAATATTTTCAGTTAATTTTGTTGAATATTTTGGAACCAGGAAGGGATACGTACTACGGACAAACATGATTATTATGACGCCATAATCTGTGAGATAAAATCGAAATGTCTGAAATAACAATACAAACTTTATCTTTGGACAGTTAAACAGGCTTTCTTTCCTAAATGACATCTTTACAAGTTAGTACGTCCTCACCATGTTCGGTTCTACGTACCAGGACGACCTGGACCGCATACGATCACAGTTCTCGCCAAGAGCCACACCTTAATTTAGAAATACTACCCGAACTTCTAGTTGATTTTAAGAGGAACACCGCTACGACGACAACAACAACAATCAGTTAGTAACTTCTTCGTATACGAAGGAGGTTGCCTAGACCAGGTTCTGAATGATAAATGTCCATATTTCTCTTTTTCCAGCCTTTCGTTTGCTCTTTACATCGTTTTCTGCATTCATAATTTCTTTGAACTAATGTCCGCTATTCATATCGCAGTTGCAGCGTTCCTCCTAATATCAACTATTCCATTTCTAGATTCAGGTTTGGAAAAATGGTAGAACTAGGATAACATAAGGTTACCGAAAAGGTTTTGATTGTTCCTGGTACGTGGGAACAGACATGGTGATGACGTTCCGCCATTCATTTCCTTCCTTGCTGGAACTCTGATAGTATGTATCAGGTCGTCCTGTACGTAGAAACAGACATGTTGATGACGCTCCGCCATTCATTTCCTTCTTTGCTGGAACTCTGATAGTATGTATCAAGTCGTCCTGTACGTAGAAACAGACATGTTGATGACGCTCCGCCATTCATTTCCTTCCTTGCTGGAACTCTGATAGTATGTATCAGGACGTCCTGTACGTAGAAACAGACATTTTGATGACGCTCCGCCATTCATTTCCTTCTTTGTTGGAACTCTGATAGTATGTAATCCAGGTCGTCCTGCTGTTACGTGGGAACAGACATCGTGATGACGCTCCGCCATTCATTTCCTTTCCTGTCCTCGACTTCTCCTCTCTATATTTCCTTCAATAAAATGCCCAACAATAATTATTTCCCACTGAAGACTCTTAATATATGTGCGGCGTAAACTATATTTTTTTTTTTTTAAATCTTACCCTACTGACAGTTTGTTCCTTATCTAAGTCTTCATCCGGAGAGGTATCCTCGCTGGTTTTCTCCATGATCAGATCTAGTTCATCGTCATCCATATCATCAAACATATAATAATCTCCGGAACGAATTGCTGGAAGACAATAGTAATTCAAAGTTTAAATGACAGCGGGAACCTCAAAGAGAAGTCTACTGACTAATCTAGTCAGTAAGAACCTCACAGAGGAGACTACTGGGTGGAGACGTAACGTCTTCGTACCTTTTTATAACTCAAATATAGAGGGTATGTTTAGAGAACATGGTCAATATTGTTTTCTGACGAATATTTTAAGTTGAAATTATGATTTAGATAAAGTTAGGGAGACGTACCCATTTCTCGCGAAATTTAGATACAATGGGATACATTTAATCAAAATATCTATGTTGATTAATATCCCTATAGTCCAAAATTTTTCCCATTCGATAAATATTGCGATTCTTTCAACTACTTTCAAGTGTATGTTAACTTGAAACAATTAAATAAACAAAATAGGTCTTAACCTATAAACAGATAGGCCTGTACTAGAAAAATTGCTAGCAAAATTATAAATCGGAACTTTCATAATACAAGCTTTCTTAATACAATAATACACAAGTCAACCCGGTCAAAATTTTACATTATTAAAAAAATAACTAGAAAGTAGTTTCCAGCGTTGATTTGAAGACTCGACACAGGAGCTCACCATTAACGTGCCTAGACTATTTACAATTTGGAGTTCCGAGAAAATGTCACTTTTAAGTAACTTTCCAAAACCTGCTACTTGTGAATTTATGAAAATTGGTAAATTATTGCAAAAATTGGATTGCAAGAATTCGCGTCTTCAATAAATAATACAATAATACACAATAGAAATANTGCACGGACACTTATTGATAAACCTCGTAATGTGCAGTTATATATTTTTTAAAACTTACTTGATTTTATTTAAATTAAAAAATATGTACAGAGAGAAAAAGAGCAGGCGGTCAGTTAAGGTTTAAAAATGAAAAGAAAATATATATATATTTAAAAAAAAAACGTTGTTTCGATTATATTGCCTCTGGAACGTAGAAAACAAAAGAATCATAAAAATGTCTTGAAAGTAACCTCAGATTAGTGTTTAGAAGATAACATCATGTAAACCTATCACCTGAGGGTTAATTTTGGTTTGATTAGTAAAGAGGTGTAATGTTGAGAAAGGAATTACCCTGCTTTGATGTTACGGCGCTCACTTTTCTATAATATCTAAGTATTGGTTTCCAACGACGAAATTCTGTAGGCAATTAAAATTCAAATGTGAGGGAAAGGAAAAAATAGACTCTTGCGTGGAAGGATACCACAAGACAAAATTAATGTACGAGACATTCTCTACCACCTAACCCTTAAAGCTCCATTTTTATTTGGTTAAATACTCAAATTCATGAGGAAAACATCCTGCCTCAGCTGGGGATTGAACCCAAGCCCATCTGTTTACCAGGCGATCGCATAACTAATATGCTACCAAGTCAGTTTTTTTTTGTAGATTATGTGGCAATTGTATCTATTTGCTTTACGTTTCTTTAACATCTATATTAGTTGGGCCGGAAATAGCATCACGAAGGCTCGAGCCTAAGTGGTCACCCAACAAGTACAACGTCGCTGGACGTTATAATTTCTGAGATCTTTAGGGAACTGGTGTATTCAACGTGCCATTGATACTGACTTTATAATTGAATCAATACAGCCTAATTTTAACAAAGGTTAAAAAATACTACATATATCTTCACTTGACTATACAAATATTGACAATTTTTAGTTAAGTGAAGATAAAGTAATTTTGAACCTTCTTTAATGGTTTACTTGACATAGTATCCCAATATAACCAACCGATTTAATTTTAATTCACAAGTGGCTCTTTAATAATGACATTTTCATGAATATGCACAGAAACATTTTGACATTATAACACAAAGAAATACATTTTTTTACATACATAGCAGTTCATATCTTCTCGTAATGTAATTGGTGTTCCAACAGGAAGGGCCGATGTTGAATGCGTATAATTTTTTAACGTGAAATAATTTTTGACTTCTGTTTTCAGATTCAGTCAGTTAACCCTTTGGCAATTCTTGGGCGCAATGACGAATCGAGGTGACAATATTCTTTATCACGCTCTCACGCACTGTACGGGTTCAAGAGCACGTATTTGTGTTTTCACATTTTTTACATTCCCAGTTCATTCAAATTTTGTTGAATTTTCCTAAAAACTTTTCCCTCATTTGCTCGGTAATATTGTCCAAACGTATTAATCTTTCTATAACAAAAATCATTTCACATTAAAAAGATATCGGCCCTACTTATTGGAGCACTGAATACGAGCAACAGATTACAAAAAATAGGTACAACGTCGAGTGAAATGTGAGAGAATTTGGTGTATGTACACATAATAAGAAGAGCGAAACAAAGCACGTTTATGATAACACAAAGATGGTGGATGAGTAAGCCTATTAGGAAATTCAATGATAATATACACAATACTCACTACTACTCTGCGGACTTACTATCACCAACAGGTGTTCCCATGGTCGGTTACCAGAAACTCGCATAGTAGCATTTATTTTCAAACCAGATTCAAATCATAATTTGATCATCGTTCAATCAATAAATAGTGGCATCATCGTTACCAAATGTATGAGACTGCTGCTCTCAATAAGTTTAATTTGCTGATAAAGTTTTGAATAGTCATCATACATCAAATCTTGGAGGCTAATAATTAACATGGGCTCCCAGAACCATGCCAATCACTGCAATATTACTACATTATTAAAACAATCATTTTGCAGGGTTACTTTCTGTGTTATTTTACATTGTCAGCTCAGGATAATTCGGCCCGTCAGGATGTCACCCTCAAGTAACTTTTGTGTTTTCATCTTTAATCAATAGTGGCATTATCGTTTCCGATCGTTAGCCAGTTGTATGAGACTGCAGCTCTTTAATAAGTGATTGTTTCCTAAAGATTTCATACATCTAGACTTAGAATCTAATAATTGACATGGGCTCCCAGTACCATGTCAATCACTGCAATATAATTACATCAGTAACATAAATATATTGTAGATTAGCTTTATTGCTTACTTTACACCTTCAACTCAGTGGTCTCGGTCCGTTTACTAAATGAAGAAATGTCAAATTATTTCAGGGTTGTAATCTGTAATATGCTGCAAAATATTGTCCGCTTGTTCATTTTCCAGCGTATTATCTACAGAAAAAAATCACTTTCACACCACAGAGATGGTATCAAATGTTGGTTTCGGAATTTTATAATGTCCAACACATTTTAAAAGAGCTCTATTTTTATATGGTCAACTAATCAAATTATTGAGAGAAAATATTGTGCCTCTGTTGGACATTCCGACGCCCTCCTGTTACCAAGAGAGCGCTTGATCACTACCGAAGCAGGTAGATGGTGTACCCACTCTGACCGAACGCTGGTTTGGTATAAATTTAATATTAGGTTGAAAGTTTCTAGTAACAGACGTTTTAATCTTAATGTACAAGTTTTGCTTTGCAAAAGCGAGGTTCGTAAAATGAATTTACATGTATGATGAGAGGAGTTGGATATTGATCGCCTGGGGACGTACGGAATCCATGGTACTCCCAAACTGGAAGATCTCCGATGATGACCATGAACAATGGATCCATACGGTGGAGGTGAAAATACTGGATACGACGAATCCTCATGAAACGATGTTGGTCTGTTGATTGCATCTGAATTTGGCGGCGAACTAAAGGAAATTCTATGGGGTTCTAAATAACCTTCTAGAGATACAGTCATAATTGCAGAAGTTGGTGTAGGAGGTTGAAGATATGAATTAGGACGAGGTGTTAATGGAGCTTCGTCTTCAATAGGTGTATGAAAACCTTGATGAGTTAAATCTTCCGAACAGATACTTGCAGATGAGTCATGGGCGAGGGGAGCTTGAGGATCCTCTAGTGAAATGGTTGGACATTAATCAAGAAAAGTAATGCATTAAGTTGAGCATTTCCTTAAGAGGCTTGGTAAGTCTTTTGCAGCTATCAAAATATCGTTAGTGTATCGACGCAGATGACTGACGAGTCCAATACTAATTATTTTACACGACTAGCTCAGACGTTACGCGAACGTTGATGAATCAGTTTCCAACAATTTTTTCATTGCTCAACTCATTTTAACCGGACTGTTTAGTAACCAAAAAAATGTTTAAATGCCAATTATACTCATTCAGGAGAAATATTTTCCATTTAAAAAAAGTTTAATGAATTTTAATTTTTTTTAGTAGTATTGGTTAGGTTAGAGTTTGTTCAGATATGCGCATGGCTAGACTGGAACGCTCAGCAAGCTTCGACACATTTTTTTTGCATTCTAAACCAATACCATTCCTTTAACACAGACTAAGAAACGTGTAATTTCCTTATATTAAAGATTATATTTTTCTGGCGAAACATTTTCCGAACTTTTTCTAGAAAGAAAAGCAGTGAGATCAATAGTGCACCCTTTGTTTAAACGGGCAGAGAAATGACTTCCTCTCAAGTCATTTCTCTGCCCGTTTGGGCAGAGAAATGACATCTGAACATGATGATAGTGAGTGCTATTGAAAGGCTACCAAATTTTAATTTTAAATCATTTAGAGTAAGAGGGTATATAATTTTTTCGAACGAATCGATATCGTCCATTGAAAATTATTTCTTATTTTAAAATATTTAATATTCTTTTAAACGTTTCCTGAAAAATAATTAATAAATCATTTAACGTTATTATTTCTTATCACCAAGGTACTGCGTTCACTTACCTCTCTGATGAGACGTCTCTTTTTGAGCAGGTCCATGGATTCGTTTTTGTGACGCTTTAATTCGGTCCATTTTGTATTTGATTTTCTCTAAAATTTTACTTTCAGCTTCTCGTTGTTCTTGAATTTGTTTTTGACTTAATTCTTCAATGAGTTCAGCCCCTCTGTAAGAATAAGCATAAACAATAAACATTTGTTTGGCTCATTGTAAATGACTTGCTGATTTTTAACAAATATGTGGTATATCGTCAGCGTATGGCAGGATGTTAATTCAGTATGGTTCCTATTACAGGATTTTAGGTATCTTTAGTTCAGTAAGAGATAGCTCGTTTAACTTTTCACTGTTTGTATATTGTAATGGCCTTAATTTCATCAAATAAAAATCTTTAACAACTTAGCATAGGAGTTTATTATTTTTATGTTCTTGTAGTAAGGAACCTTTTCATGTGACAGTAATGAAAACTTCGAGGACCACCTAGACCCCCTAATGAGACCGACAAGTTAAGTATTTAAAAAAACAATGGACAATCTGGGCAATTAACAAGCTAGCTCATACCGTTCCTAAAAGAGATCCAGATGAGCCGACAAACATGACACGCGAAGAATGTTATTTTTCTTCTTATTATTATTAATATATACATTTTCGGCGACGCAACGTTCTGAAAATGTTCAGAACTGAAGATATGACGCGCCATTATGCAAAATATTTGGGACATGAATCTGCACTTGTTGATCTATTCTTGTTTTTTAGCTGATCTGAGTTGATCCAAGATTGTTCACTGTTATGTTAGTTTTTGAGAGAGGTTTTTCCTATTCCTCCTCCATGTTTGAGGGAGGAGGATAAGTGGTATGCTTATTATTAATGTTGTTGTAGTGGTTTTTCTCTTAAAAAAATAGACTCTTGAGTGGAAGTTTACCACTAGGCCTGGTTAATGCCTGAGGCATTTTCTACCACCTAACCCTTAGAGTTCTATTTTCATGTGGTCAAATACACAAATTAATGAGTAAATCCTGCCTCTGCTGGGGATTGAACCCACGTCTTCCTGTTTACCAGGCGAGCGCTTAACCACTGAGCTACCGAGGCAGTTCAGTGGTTAATAAGCGCTTAGGTTTTTCTCTTAAAATCAATCAACTCATTTTTAGATTCTGATTTGAAAAATAGTATAGATATGTAGGTTAATATGATTCTAGGTTGTCCTAGTCCTTAGAACTGAATTTATTAATTTTTACCTCGATGCTAGAATGGCCATTGCTTTAGCCTCATCAATCATATGGAAAAAATAGTGACTGCTGAACAGCCGCTTCTGAAGAATAAGGAACATGAAACAGACGGCGTCCCAGGCGAGACCAACCTGCTCTACTGGAACTTCGCATTCACCTTTCAGTTCTGAAAATTAAGAATAATAATCCAAATTATGAAGTCAGGAGAACTCAGGAAATATAGTTGTTAACTAGCTCAGCTTTGGAGTTCCTAAACAACCTATTCAAAATTTGCTAAAAATTTGTCCTGAATCGTCTCTTTCCACATATGCATCTGCACACCATATTTACTTTGCTCCTAATTACCACTGGAAGAGTTTAGCTAAAAGGTATGAGATATTGAAAAAAAAATGGTATGGAACCCACATAACATACGAGTATTTCATTAAAATCGGTCAACGATAAGTGGTAAAAAGCCACTTACGGAGGAAGAATAGATTTTAGAATTTTACCTACTTAACGTAAAATTATAAGTTTCGCGCGGGCGGGTATTTTTGAATGGTTTATTTCAAAATTTCAACATTGAAAATAATAAACTAAAAGTAACAAATTTACGTTTTACAATTATTAATGAAATTGGTCACCGGTTTAAGGAGTATATATTTATGTATACCGAACCACTCCTTACATTACCTTACCTTGAGACGGTGTAAACTTTTGAATACAAAATATTCCAAATAATTGGACCAGCCAACATGCATGGAGTTGTATTTCATTCATAAATATACATCCTGGTATTTGAAGAATGGTTTTCATGACAATCACAAATACATTGTAACCAATCATGTAGTTCCACCATCGAAGAATGACGTTGATAGGTCTTAAATAGAAATCATTGCCTTGCCAGAGAAATATAAACGATCCAACAAGATAACCTAACGAAAATACATTCACACGATTCGTTCCTGCTAAGAATACGACGGCTAGTGTGAACCAAAGGAAGGATTGAAGGATCACTTGTTTGGCAATGTCCAGCCAGGATCTGAAATAACAAAATAAAAATACAGTAAGTCTTTTGTCCTTCCGGTGTTTGGGTCTATGTCCCAAGACAACTTGAAATTTATCAATCTCAAAACAAAGACCATCATTACCAGCAACATTCTAAATCTTGTTCACTTCTCTGGTAACAGTTTTATTGAGGATCAACTACCACAGTCGGTCTGTGCTACTCTAAATGACTGAATTTAAACAAAAAACAGACCCGCCCCGGATTAATCTGACAGCTTATGTAGACTTGTGACTATCCTACCGAAGTGACAAAATTCCTGAGGCTTTGAGTTGCGGAGTATGTTGAATCGACTTAATTCGATCGAACTGCTGTTGCTACTACGTCGAATCTAGATTTAACTTTATGAGTATTTGAACATCTAATACCGGTGACCCAATAGAGCCCAAAAACTAATTAACCAATTCTATAAATTAAGGGCCTCATTTCGTGCGGTCAATAATAATTAATGAACTCTGTCCTATGTCTCACCCAAATATCTCGGGATCTCATGAACAATGGAAATCTAAAATTTTGACGAGTCCCATACCTGATATGTGATATATAGTCCGGTACCGGATTTACATAATTCGGTTTCTCTGCTTCTTGTGTGACACTACAATTTGATCCGCCTGCATATTCCAATCCTTGATGTCGCCTTTCAATACGGAAGACAAGATTTTGGCGAGTTATGAGAATTAAAACAAGAAAATCACCTGGAACGAGACAAATAAAAGACATGACATGATTAACAGGAGAGATAAATTTAATAGAATATTAACAATTGAATTATCGGCAGTATTTAAACCAGAACTGAGCAAACCGGAGCCCCTGTGCCAATTTGTGACACGCAAGATTGTTTCAAGTGGTCCAAAAAATAGGTAAAAACTTAAGGTCGTTATCAATAAAATCTAGTGTGAACCCCACGCGAATTTTCTTATCGATGAAAAAAAGAAGAAAAAATATTCTGATGGGCTGAAATTTTCGATGCCAAGTTTTCAATCCCAAAACATGTTTTGAGACCCAAATCTCGATCTTCAGCCAATGGTCCGAGAATTTCATTTTATTTTTAAAAAATGTATCAAAGAAGTGGTAGTACTATTTCAGGTTTCAAAGTTGACCAAAAGCGGACTGTTTCCGTGCATAATAAATAGAACATAGAATTTAGTTTGGGGAACCTTCTGACGAATGCCTCAATTGCCTAAGGAATATGCCCAGAATGTGATTATATTATTTTCAAAACAAAAAGTATTTATCACATACATAATAAACAACGTAGTCCACATATTATTTGGAGACCTTCTGGTGAACGCCCCATATCAGAGTCTACTTACAGATAAGTTTGTAGGAAGATGGTGGATTATCAATGTCGGGAAGATACATCCAATCTCGTAACCTTTGCAACAAATCTGTATCCCACGGAAATACTGAAACAAATCAACAAATATGGGTGAAACTTTATGACGACTGTCAACGGGCGAAATTTTTTACCTGTCGATATGTTCTAGTCTAGACTGTAGATGTAGGTCTTTTTTTGACGATATTGAATTCCGTACGCAAGAAAATCACGAGGGAGTTCGACTCAAACATGACCGATTTTTAAAAAATAAGTATGTTTTTTTTTGGGAAAAAAAGCGTTTACACTACAAGAATGCTGGCAAAATTCAGACACAAATGCAGCAATTCCTGAAGCTCCCAGAAGACCTGAGTCGATTTTGAGTGAGGTCGTAACTTTCAAGTTTTACAAAATCTTCGTGTGTAAATAACAGTGGACTTTTTAATTGGCATTTCCTAATGAACAAGATTTGGACGATTTTAGTTGTTCAAGTTTTGGTTCGAATTAGTTTTAAGTTCAGGTGTTGTAACGTATGTTTTTGACAAAAGGAGTCCGATTCGAATACGACTCCTTTATAACATGAAGAATCAGATTTGAAGTCGGGAAATTTTGATAGTTAAGAGTGAAAGTCGAAATTATTGACTCGGCAGTCCTGTAGATCACTTACTTATACAAAGATCTGGCGGTAAGCCCACGACCAGGGCATACTGTAATGGTATAACAGCCACTACGAACAAAATGAACACATTCCAAATTTTTGCCAACTTTTCTCGAGATAAAAGAACCATTATTGACAACCAGATGGCATAAATCATAGCATAAAAGTCCATTCGGAGGGATATTAGCACAACAACTGCCATGAAAGAAATCTGTGGAACACAAAATGACACTAGTTTGCAAATCAGAAGTCCTAGCTTTAAAATTCTAAGGGCCCAGGAAAAAGTTATTTAGTTGTGTTAAGCTAATATGCTGGTCATAATTTTTCCCCGTATTATTGCTAAATATTAAGTTCATGCTTGGATTGGAACCAATAGCTACCTGGTTATAAATCTACCGGCTCTATCAACTGGGCTACTGATTTTCTCTAAGGGCCATGGACATTTGACATTAATCACGGGTTTAAGATTCCGAGATCCGTATTCATAACCTAACCCATATCCCATCTCGGGTGTTGTCACATATTAAAATCAACTGTTCTCATTTCTATTAGATTTAGGTGTGAAAAATTGTAGATGCTATTATTGCATCTAACCATAAAAATTACAAAATCCTGGGGGATTTTTTAAGAGTGAATCGAAAATGCTTCTGTAAAACGTTTTTTTCCCTCGAGCAACTTTTGCATTACTCAAGCCTGTCTGAACAAAAGCCTGTCTGAACAAAACTCAATCAGAAAAATTCCGTACCGAGTGTAATTCGAACCCACAACCTCCGGACCAAGAGACGTAAAATTAAAAAATAAAATTTGAGTGACTGCGTAAATCCATAAATGCCTATGCTTTCACTGCTACGACTTTTCCTAAAAGCCGCACTACGCTGAATTACTTACCTCTACACCAAACCGATAGAATCCATAATTAAACAAATATTTAACGCAATGTAAGATATCTTTATCCACTTCTTTGTAGGAGACCCTTGGAAACATTATATACGGCCGGACTAGAGAACGGCCTTTAAGATGTCTTCTATACTTCTGTCGAGTACATACAACTGTATTCAGAGTGACCACCATGATAACGGCTGAAATGCCGATTAAGAAGAAAGTTAGAGGGTAGCAACTAGATCATACATAGATTAGGGATTAACGTGGGAGCCTCCAAAGCAAACTAGTAAGAAGTTCCCGTTGGACTTCAGTAGATTCAAAGTGTTCGCAGAAGGAAAAAAAAACACGAGAGAGAAATAAAAAAAGGAGAAGGAAAAAAAGAGAGATAAACGAAAAAAAGGAAACAAATCTTGAAGTGAGTGTTTCAGCTTTCATTCGTGGACCTCGTACACTTCAGAGGACCGAGAATAAGGGCGTAGAGGTCGAATATAAATGTCATTCACAGGAAAATGTTTTAATTTTTGTAGTAATGAAAATGGAAATTCCATAGGTTTGTGCGTCCGGCCGGTTCAAAGTCCGTTTCCTGGCCCAAATTTGGAGCCCAGAAACAGATTATAATCAGTTCACAAATATTGTATTAATTATGAATAATTCGACATCAACAAAATGTTTGCCACGGCCAAATGGCAGGTCAGATTATGTACCCCTTTCATAACCTGTGCAAAACGTGCCATAAAACCATTGAATTATTTTCCCATCCAAAGCATCAGCTTTCAATGGTTTTAGCAACGATTCTTGGTTTTTAGTATAGTTTTATATTCTGTGGATCTTGGCCAAATTGTCAGTTTTTGTATTAAGTGTTGAAATACTTCCTTCAACCTATCACTTACTATTATTATTATATAATTCTTTATTGAATGAACTTTTATTTCAGAAATGGTGAAAGTAATAGAAAATAGGAAGGAGATAGTTTTAAAAGGAGGTAAATAATATATATATATATAAATAAATATATAAAAAAAAGGTTCATTCAAAGGGCGGGGTTAATTTCTGAGGAATTCTCTTCCACCCAACCCTTACTTACCTATGTACCCTCTCAACAAATGAGCCAAAGTATTGGAATCTGACACCTTATAGAATCCTAACCATTCGGCACTGTTGTAAGTTTTGTTAGGACCAGGTGTTGAATTCTGAAATTACAATGTATGTGAATTTTTTTTAGAAAATATTTTTTTCAGGATAGCCTATTTTGTAATTTTCATCTATATTTCGTTAACTGTATCTTCGAACTGGGAATATAAAATTGAACCAATGAAATTACCCTTTCAATGCCTTTAGCTTTATTGACCAAAGAAATGGTTCTATTATTGCATTATTGCCTTTTTTGTATTTCTTTAGGTAGAACAAATGAATTTTTCCAAACGATCTGAGGTATAGTTTTAACAGGACAATTTTTTCTTTTGTTTGTCTGTGTGTACCACTATATCTCTCGAACGCCATATCCGAATTTGATGAAATTTGATACACACGTTGACATAACATTCATAGATATGACCTATTGGGCCAACTGGGCCCTCACTTTTTAATGGCAACAACGTGCTACCCTGAGTATAAACATGGAAGTGGAAAGGGGAGTATCAATGATAAAAGAAAATTTACCCTACCCAAAAATCAAAAGAGGAAACAAAATACAGCACAATACTCACCTAACAAAACAAAAAATTCAGTCTGGGTTGAAGCATTTGTATTTCTATTAGGAATTTGACTTACCGTGCAGGTAACGTTCCACTCGTCATGTTTGATGTACTCTATCTGATAGATCATCTTGAGCAGCATAAGGATGGACACGGTGACGGACGTGATATGAATGATGATGTTTTGCAGACGAGAAGACAGTGTGGTCGAAATGACGGTGAGGACAATAAAACTCATATGGATCGCACAAACCTGAAGCCAAACGGGAAACAAAAGGTTTTGGAATGTTCTTTCACAACCGTATTATGAGGAGCTGTCCGTGAAAATGACCCACCTTTTCTGTTTGAGGGGTTGGGATGCTTAGGAGCCATTTTTTTTAAAAAAAATTATCCGAATCCGAACTTGTGTAAAACTAGCCCATACGATAAGTAACACTTTTTTTTAACCTAACGTCTCTCTTTAAATTTTAGGGTCATTCAAGGGGGGGGGAATCTACCCTCCATATTTGGTTGGGCCGAGAATAGTCAGCATTACGAGAGCTCGAACCTACGTGAAAGCCCACCCAGTAAAACCTCGCTGGAGGTTGCTAAAAACTGTGTCATCTTTGCCGTGAAAGTAATGGGGATTTGAATTGAGAAGAAGGAAAAAGTGGATAAATGAAATAGGTGAAAAATAATAAAAAGACAGACATTACAATAATAGCATACCCAAGACAAAAAAATATCAAATTTTGAAGGGGGGTATTTTTTTCGTGAC
The DNA here is from genome assembly GCA_012654025.1 of Pachypsylla venusta. Classification (NCBI taxonomy): domain Eukaryota; kingdom Metazoa; phylum Arthropoda; class Insecta; order Hemiptera; family Aphalaridae; genus Pachypsylla; species Pachypsylla venusta. The sequence goes on along the minus strand of CM022877.1, from coordinate 9,015,415 downwards.
GATTCAAAAGGTTCATTATTGAAAATAACAAAGTTGGGCAAAGTTTTTTATTTGTAATTTATTTAACTATATTTTTCGATTATTTTTGATAATGACATAATGAACTTTAGGTATAAAATGAATCATATGGAGCGATATACTATTTTCCGTCTCCTGGAATATTTTGAAGGTAGCATTTGACCTCAGCCAATTTTTGTGCAAAAGGACTTACGTCGAAAACAGAGATGAGCACAACAGAGAAGAGGATTATTTTGATCATATGAAGCTCCAAGTAGAGCCACAGCAGCTCAATGAACTGCTCGGAATATTGTTTAAATTGTTCCCAAAATCTTCTCAGATGAAAACTTTTCAGTTCTGAAAAAAATTAAACACATTCAGCAAAAAAAAAAAAATTCTATAAAATATAATTACAATCTTTTCATAGAACATTTTATGTAGTATGTATTTTCTTTTGTGGGGGGGGGATTATTGGGGCAAAAAAAAAAAAAAGTCTAAAGTCAGTCGACGGAAATTGGAACTGACTGGAGCGGGGTTTTCCTCCACAAAGCAAAATATCAAGTCTAAATAGACATTCCTATATTAAATAACTAGCAGGATACGCCCGCTTCGCTTGGCGCCTTAGAGGCATGGCCGTTTATAGTTTCAACCCCAAAAGTAGCCTATGTCCTTTCCTAAAGTTTAGTCTATCCCCATACCAAATTTCATCAAAATCGGTTCAGTAATTTAAGCGTGAAAGCGTAACATACAGACAGACAGAGAGACAGACAGAGTTACTTTCGCATTTATAATATTAGTATGGATATATAGTATGTATATATTATTTATTTTAACAAAAAAGGAGGAAATTAAAAAAAAAAAAGAGGGAAAATAAAAACATAAATGCGCCACAGCCCAACCTTGGGCTAAAGCATTTTATTAACTTTCTTTCTACCCATCTTAGTACGGGTCTAAACACTTCTCTTTTCCTAAATTATTATTTTCTGTATATTGTTTATTTCTTGTACTATATCTATTTTGAATGTAAATAAATAAAAGTATTTTGTTTAAAAAAAAAAAAATAGTTGAGAAGTTCACGTTTCAGGACAACTTGGAGTTTAACAACTCAAATCAAGGACCATCAGCAACACAACAAATGTCGTTATTCTTTCCTTCGTTTTTAGAATTTGAACACCTCCCAGTCAGTTTGCTCTAACTAGATGCTTCTCCAAATGGCCAGGATTGAACCAAATCTGGATTGCACAATTTCACGATGGGGAACTGAGATAACTTGGTGTTACTACTGTGTTACCATTTATGATGTCCCGATCAATTATCAGGAGCCCGTATACTGAAGAATACAAGTCCCAGGATCAAAAGATCAGTAGGCATTTCAAATTTCCGATAACGTACAATGATTCCTTTGTTTGGGGATGTATTTTAAGAATATTTTGAATAATCTCTAATCCTCGATCATACAGAATTTTTTCCTAAAGTTACTAAAAGTACACCCCCAAACAAAATAATCATTATGATTGAAAATGTTCAACTCATTTTATAGCACTAACTTTCCGTGCCCAATTCCACAAAAAAAATCTGTATCTTGCCCATGGTCCATACCCAAAAAAAGTTTTATATAGTTATCATTTCAAAAAAAATAGGAAAATGTATTTGTTTCAAACAGTAGAAATCTGCATGCATCAACTTACGTGAAAACCAATGGAAGGAGAATCTCATCGATTCATTCATACTTGGCTGTCTGGTGTCACTCATTTCAGGTTCCGCTGCACTCGACGGCGGAATAGATTCATCTTCAATTGATAGCCGGGACTCTCCCTGAGAATGTAAACGCGATCTGGAGGGACGAGCTTGACTTGTGCCCCTGAAAGATAGTACAGAACTTATTATTAATTTAATTTAAAACATTGCAATCCCTTCTTATCAAACTCTACCTGGGATCAGTTTTTGATAAAAAATATTGTCCTTTCAGTGAAATCCATGCTGGACTTCCTCAGAATACAATATGATTTTCTTCGGTAACATCGCTGATTTTCCTTGGTAACATATACCCATGTTCTCATCTCATACATCTGTCTAGAGTAAAAATAAATCATCATACTTTTTTTTGGGTCAGTTGATATATGTGCGAGGCCACGCTAGTTTTTGCCAGCGAAAAATCTCATAAAATGGTCAGTGGACATACCTCTTTTTTTCTTAACGACTATTTAACATCTAAATGTCATTCGAGACGGAAGGCTTGTTGAACTAGTTTGAGCCCACAAGTAAGAAATAAGGAGTACTAGCAGGTTTAACTCGTTCTTCGCTGCGGATCACTGATAGATTTTATTTTTCGAACCATTTAACTGTTTGAGTTGATAAATTCTGATAATATTACAATTTCATGCCAGCTGGCCATAACTTAGTGAGTTTGACCGAATAATTAACCATAACTCAAAAACAGTTGGACATTTTTGAGTTAATAATAAAAAAAAAAAGATAGCTGACTATACAACGCCGCACCGCACTGTATTTTGATATGCCGCCATATTTGCATAGTAATCTGAAGATCAAATAGTGTCAGATTGGTTCCAGTGTTACTGCAACAAGAACGTTGCACAATTTACCTGCTTTTTATGTCTGATATAGTAAGGAAGTCTTTGTGGAAGTAATACAGCTGTATCACCGTGATGATAACGAACAGAGTGGGCGTCAGAAGTCGGACGAACAACTCCGTCGTTTCAAACTTTTCCAGACCAATATCCAACTGTCTGAAAATAAAGAGATAGATATCAGTCTACACTGAGAAAGAAGAGCTATAAATTACTGTTGTGAGTTAGTAGGGGGCATAGGTACTTTTTAGGATTATCTAAAAAAACTCTGCCGTTCTGAAACATGGGTTTATTATTTTACTGGCTAAAAAAAATTACCCCCTCCAAATTTGATAAATTACGTTTCAAGGTACGCAGAATCCAAAAATCGAATAAAAAACAGTTCGACCGCCGCCCTACGTACCATGTAGGCTGCACGCCGCGCCGTCCGCCGTGATGGTCACTTTTGCACTTAGCGTTGACCGATTTTGATGAAATTTTGGTATGTAGGTTCATTTGGGACCTAAATTGCGCCCCACAACTTTTCGTCACCGTCAGTCACATATATAGGGTTCCATACTAAAAATTTAGTGTGTCCATCGCGTCGGACGGGTGACAAACGGATTTTTTGAATTCGGATTTTGGATTCTATTTACCTTGAAACGTAAAACATAAAATTTTGAGGGGGAGGGGGGAGGTATTTTTTTTCCTTGACGATTAAAAAAGTAATTAAAAAAAATGAATGTCTACTTACAATGTTTTTGGTATCTTCAAATAGTTCTCCCAATAATAGGGAAAATTTTGAAACTGATATGTATACACCATGACTAGAATTAGCATTGAATAAATAATAACGGTCAGCCAGAACCAGTACATCATCTTCCGCCATAGCACCCAGGAAAGCTAAAAACAGATTTTTTTTTAGTATTCATATAAAAAAAATATTCAAACACAGAGATTTATAATATGACATGTCTCCAAAAAATTAAAATTCTTACTTTTTTCCTGAAAAAACATTTTTACGGACATGCCCTTCTAAAAGTTTGAATTTTAAAAGGGAAATTTTCATATTTTGGGAGCCACATGAGACAAGAATGTGTCATATTCATTTCCTCTCCTATGCTAGAATCTTTATCTTCAAGAAAGATAATTTCAAACTACACTAAACAACAACAAAAACAAAAATTGACGATTCATAACGGTAAGATACTTTATCGATAACGAATAGAACAGCAAAAGACACTTGATTAAATCAACGAATGAGACGGAGGGACAGTCAGACAGAGAAACTCTAGCGCTAGTGTTGTTACACGGTTTGTTATTAGCATAGCTGATTTATTTATCAATGGCCCCGTTTTGATTAGATCAAAAGATCTTTTTCGACCCCTCCCGTGTTGTGCTCGCTCTAGCGGCTGCCCACATACTGCATGAATTTCCATACTTTCTGCTCTATTCGTTATGTTTTATCTAAGGGCTAGCAAACACTGCAAAATTTAATCGGGCAACTTTTCATCGGACGATTTAAATTTGGTTGCAACCATTCTGAAACATTTGACTATTCTGTCATCAAGTCGGCCGGTAAAAAGTTTCTAGTGTGCACTAATCCTTAAACTTTGAAATCATACCCATATGATTTGACTCACCTGGAACGTTAGTATAAACACGAGCGCCAATGCCATATAAATGATTCTAAAGATTGTCATTCGAGCACCGCTAATACCAATAAAGAATAACATAGAAGCGACAACCCAAATCCAAAATTTAGTTAAAAGATTTCGAATGGTTTCTCCTACTTGTTGCATTAATTGAGAACCTTTGGTTTTTGATTCAGTGCCCATAGCTAAAGTTTGAAACAAAAAGATTAATTATTTTCAAAAATATATTAAAAGGATACATTTAATAATTTTCTACGGGCACTAGGTGCTACTAAGGAGTGGTTAATGAGATAACCGATGGCCCCTGGGTGAACTGTGATAGTATTCGTACCAACGCGCACAACTAGCCATCGTGAGGACGGCTAATTTAACAAGAACCATTGGATTTGACTAAGGATTTATATTTTGCATTTCAAGTTGATTAGAATTCAAAAAACGAACAAAAATATTCTATTCACCCGCCGCGCCGTTTAGTGGAATTTTGGTATGTAAGTTAGAATGGGGATCAAGTTGGTTACAATTAAAGCTTGACGTCATTATCAGTCAATACAAGGGGTTCCGTACTATAAGGAACAGTAAAAATAATAAATCCAAGTGCTAAGTTTGCCGAGTTTTCAAAATTGAATCGAGAAAAGGAGAGACCAGTTGATTTGAGAAGGACAACGCGACTGCAAAAATCAGAGAGTAGTCAGTAGTCAGTTACAGCACGAGACATGAAACGACTTGAAGAAAAAAAGAAAAATCATATCCAAATTCTGTCTATATTTTTTTAAAGTTGTTGATGTATCTAAAAACAACTGCTCCCCCATTTCTAGATTCAAGCTTGGAAAAACGATAGCAATAGGTCAATATGAGGTTACCGATTCTTAAAAGACAATGGGAAAAATCAAGGCTATTTATAAAAGATGTACCTCTAACTTTTGATCTCGGGGTATAATTTTCTAGGTTTCTGGCGGCACAGTAGCCATATATGGATACCTTAGGCGCACTCGGTTATCAGGTATAGATTATCTTGGTTATTGTACTTTAAAAAATGAAACATTCTATTCTTCCCAGGAATTGGATGCGAGAAGAACTTTTGATTGTGTAAAGACAGAAGGCTGCTAAAACAACATACTTACCAGCACCCACAGATATCTGAAGAGGGGACATTAAATCCCGGACGGCAGAATTTTGTTGAGTCTCGCATCTTTCTTGCATATACTGTCTCAGTGTAATCCAAAACATACTCGTGAACAATGTCTGGGCAAATAAAAACAAAACAAAACACATTTTTATTCAGATAGGTATGTTCAGACAAAAGAATACGAAAAGGTACCCACACAGACGAGAAAAAAATATTGGGGCACTAACTCTTTTTAAATTCTGGGGCACTAATTCTTTTTAAATTCTAACGCTTTTTTAAATACAGATTACTTACTTTCCGTGTCCATCACGAAAAGTGATGGTGGTGGAAGGGTTGGATAGCATATTATGCTACCTTGAGGATGCCGAACTAGATGTTGATTATCCAGGTCCCTACCATGTCCTCTAATAGTAGTCAATATCTCAAATTCATGGGGATGGAAATTCCATAGGTTGACTGGGATTGATCCCAAGCCCTAGAGTTTACCAGTCAAAGCGTCTTAACACTACACTTCCAACCCATCTGGTACCACTTTATTGTAGTCACAACTATTTTGAATTCTTTATTAATCAGATTTTTTTTTAAAAAAAATCTTGTATGTTGGTGGTGGCAGTAACAGCAGCTTGACCAAGGTATGCCTATACAGTATACCCTACAATAAATTGGAAGCATTGTGAAATTTGCCAAAATAGGTCGGTATGACAAGTGATAATGTTTAGGATTTTATTCAATTTCAGCCAGAAGCATGCGTAAATGATCAACTGATAGTTGCTCCTCAGTCCAAAAAAAAAAGTAACCAACATTTGGTGGGTTGGAGTTGGTAAACTCTCAGTTGTCCTAAAACGTATTGTCAAGTATCGTGAAGGCATACCTGTTGATCTCACCTTAATAATAAGAGGTTTGAATGCATAATGTTCAACCTTATTGAAACCAATCTGGTCGGAACCATCGATATATGGTAACTCAGAATCTTCTAAATCCATACCATACAAGTATTGTGCCACCAAAAGGAACTCTGCGTAGAATACAAGAACAGGAGAGGATCGAAGCATGGACTGACGTTGGTTTGGCATCATCCATAGAAGACTTGACCAGAGAAGAAGAATAAATCCTAGCCAACTGTGGTACATTATACTCCATGCCTGAAAAGAAAAAATGGAAAATCCGGTCAAGTGAAGTCGCACTTACTGTTGTCTTTCAAAAGTAGTTGGTTCCTTGAAATAAATGTGCCCCGACGCGACGGTTTGCCATTAACTTCAGCATACTCTACACTCTCAACATCCTTTGCTACACAATTGAATGAACTGAAAAATGAGCATATAATGGTTCCTTGGATGTCTTGAAAATACTATTTTCTAGGTCTTCCTGTAGTGTTTTGCCAGTTACACTTCCTTTGAAGACTGATGAATTCATTGTGCCTGATAATGTGACCATAAGTCTACAGTTGATCATAAGTTGAATTCTTTCATCTTTCTTGTACACATCTAATATTATTAAGTCCAATTCCGCAGTCCATTTTGGTCTGAACACAACAAGAAGGTTATCAAAAATATCCCCAGCAACTTACCATCATGATGATATTGGTGGCTATGTATGAGGTTCGGGTCACAAATCTGGAGATGGTAATGACGGCATCCATTAGGTACTCAAACAAACTCACACCAGGCAGGGTGTCATCTGAAATAAAAAGATTATTTCTTTGAGAACTAAATTATTTACTAGAGACTGCCTTCGTGATCACATCAGATATCAGACTCCATTGTAATTTTGGAATAATTTTCCGAGACCGAATAAAATTAAAAAAAAAAAAAAAAAAAAAAAAAAAAAAAACGTCTCCGTGGCCGAGTGCGCATCACACTTGGCTTGCAACAAGGAGGTTCCGGGTTCGATTCCTGGAAGGGTCGAAAATTTGATAAAAGTTTTTTCAAATTTTTTATTTGGTCTGGTTGTGATTGGGGGTAACTCAGTCTCCTGAGGACAATTGAGTAGCTACGGTAATAGCGACAAGTGGTAGCATTATAAAGAAATTGTTAGAGTGTATCTTAGGCTTAATGCTAATGGAATAATTGTTGAGAATACCTTGTAATGCCATGATGCCCACTAAAATTGTGACATAATAACACAAAGAAATATATACATTTACATTACATTACAAATAAAAAAAAGGTTTTTTTACTGTCCAAAAAAAACATTGGGTGCTTTTAATGTCAATGTAGGTTTATTTCTGAAAAGAGTGCACGGGTTTATTTATTTTTCTGGTACGGAACCCTTATGTATAACTGACTCTTATCTTCTAGGAGCAACTAATTGGCAAATGTGACTTAAACACCAACTATCAAAAGGTTAACAATGTAACTTATAAACTTACGGCTCACAAACGGCTTATTTGATTTTACGTATAAAAATATGGAAATCGCATCGTATAATATCAATTTTTTTGTGAAAGACAATTCAGACTAATTGATTTGTGACAAATGGTTCTTTTCCAAAGAGCCATTAGCTGATTTAACTCGACCACATTCTTCCTATAACATACCCTCGTCCTGTTCATCGACTACTCCCAAAGGATGATTAGATTCTGTCGTACCAGAACTGCTGGCAGCTTCTTCCAGTGATCGTGGTCTTCTATATAGAGATTCTCTTCCTCGAATAAGCTGAAATAATCAAGCCCAGAACAAAACTTTTAATATAATATTTTACCCTCCTCTACTTTAAAATCTACTCCATTTCTAGTTAAATCAGAAGGATGTTTCAAAGGGAAAATGAATGTCCTAAAACTGCCCCTCCCTGAAATTTGAAGAGACGTCCACAAAAGGAACAGGCATGCATTTAGAAATACCTTTTAACCAAAATAATTTATCTGCAGTAATTTAAAAAAGAAAATTTTACAATGCTCACATCCAATACTGGCCCTGTTTAGGGAAAAGCTTTAAATCTTTGTTCTATACAGGTCCGGAAGTATCTCTCTCTTCTCTTCAATTTCTTTCAAAAAATTCAAAACAAATGGCGTGCTTGCATCCATTTAAATATCCCCCTCTTGGGGGTCTGTAAAGACGTTCCTAAATAACCCAAATATAGAGTGAATTTCCGATAAAAAAATATATAGGGCGTTCAAATTTGAGGTATCATTTTAATTTTAATAAAAAAAGACTTTTTTAAAAAAATATTAAATATATTTTTAATTTATTAGAAATAGGTTCCCATTAATAATGAAAAATTATGTCGGCCAAGTGGCCCCCCTACTGGCTTGGTAGGCTCCCAATCTTTTACCAAAATTCTGAATCACATTGTTGAAAATACTGTTGTCAATAATGTCAATGGTTGAAATCTGCTCGATAATGTTGTTTTTAAGCTCTTGAATTGTTGTGGGATTATTGCTGT
>CM022877.1:8984199-8995435 GCA_012654025.1 Pachypsylla venusta | reverse complement strand
CACACCGGAAGGAATTTATTTGTGTTGAAGCTAATGCTTTGTCACAATGCACTTCCCCATGTTATTACTAAATTTGTTGCCTTCGCTCGGATTCTTACCAACAGCCTCCTGGTTACGAATCCGTCATTCTTACCAACTGAGCTACTGAGGCTGCAATAAAAATGTATATTAAAAATACTCCTTAAATCCGAAAACATATTAATTTAAATACAACCTCATTTAAATTAAAAGTTAAGAAATATTAATTATTAAACCCCTGATAACTAATGTGAAGTGTATTCTAAATAGTACGGCCCTTTAAGTCTACTGATACGATCTTTTAGAGCAAATTTCAAGGCGATCTAACTTAGGATACAATGCAATTGCTTAATATTGAGTATAAGGAGTTTATTTCAGTGTGTATATACCTTGATGTTATATGTCACATGTTTTTGTGGGCATCATAGCATTATAAGATATGTTGAACAATCATGAACACGCCCCTGAGTAATAAGTAATCCCCTGATGGCGCTGATATTTCCCTTCTTGATTGCGGTGTTTCCTTTAGTTTTTGCTGACATTTATAATATAAAGGTTAGCCTTGTATCATTTTAGTTCCCCCCTTCCCATTTTCCGACAGCTTCGTTCTCATTTTTCTCCCTTTCCAAATTAGAATTCATCATCAGTTTATAAAATAGAAGATGACCCAATTTTTTAGAATTCAGCACGAGGCTACTACGATGATTTCTTTATCATCAACAATAAGGAGTGTTCGATAGTACCCAGAAGTATGAGACTGCAGCTCCCAGTGAATACTGTCATCTGCTTGGTTTTTTTCTAATAAAAATCTAAGCTTGGAGGTTAATAAATCTGATTACACGGTAATTCACTATAAATATAATTAGGTACGTAGGTAAATATTCTTGAGGTCTTTTTGAATCAAACCCCTTGGTATCTATTTTCCCCCTATATTTAACGTCTTTTTCCTTTGTCTCCCCTGTTCTAAACGCCTTTTTCCTTATTTCCAAAGGCGCAATTTCTTTTAATCCCAATTCTGACATACTAACTTCCATAGTGAAAATAGGTTATTCTATTTGAAGTTTTCCATTCTTGGTAAGTGTTCTTTCAAAATTCGATGAATCGAAGAAAACTTATATACTGGGCGCCAACCCCGTGAACTCTCTGCCCTTGGTAAGAGATAGCTCAAAATTCGATTACTTGTATTTCCAATTCCGGACGCCCAAACCTGGAAACTTTCTATCCTTGGTACGAGTAAGTATTCTCTCAAAATTCGAAGAAAACTCACATTTCCAATTCCGGGCGCCCAAACCCGGAAATTTTCTATCCTTGATACGATTAAGTGTTCTCTCAAAATTCGAAGAAATCTATTTCCATACCCGTACTCGTATTTCCGATTCCGGGCGCCCGAACCCGGAAACATTCTATTCTTGGTACGTTATATGTTTAACATGTAAATGTCATTGGAGACTAAATTTTCTTATTTGAAGGGGATAATTTTCAATACATTTTCATACTCGTAACTCGCATTTTCAATTCTAAACGCCTGACCCCGGAAACTTTCCATTCTTGGTAAGTGTTCTCTCAAAATTAAAATATTTGTAAACTGTAGATATACATATATCTACTAATAAATAACTTCAAAAAGGGCGTTGGCTTTTTTAGATAGCACCCTCTCCCACCGCTCTCAATAATACTTCTGGAATCGATCGACATATTCAAAGTTTAATGTACACTACACAGGATAGAGCAACGACTTGACCCCCATTCCATTAGATATGATATCAGGATTCGGCCACTTGGAACGGCCGATAAATGACCGTTTAATGAACTGACTTTGTAATTACCATCAACTACAAAAATTTCATCATCCAATGCACCAGGACGACGAGGAAGGCATATCACCATAGTTCCCACCAGGTCCCCCCAAAACCATTTTCGGTTACTCTATATCAACATTTACCAACATTTTTTCATAAATGTGTCTAGAAATGGGGAAAACAGTTGATTTCAAGGCCAGACAAACAAGTGAAATCCAGAGACCAAACGATAACTCGATTTCAAACGGTTTGATGAATTCAAATACACAGATAGATTACGAGCTGATTTTAGAAACTAAGGAGTTTGTCTTGTACATTGCCAAATGCCAATTTGATAACATGAGGATTGCAATAGAAGATCTCACACGATTGTCAAAGGATTTGAAAACAAGTTTAGATAAACGTTTGGAATCTTTCAAGTCAACCTGGCTTTTATCACGGCTCGTATTTAAACAATAGTGGCATCATCGTGTCCGATGGTAGCCATACGTATGAGAATCAGCGGCTCTAGATAAGTTGTAGTCTACTGCTAAAGTTTTTAATTGTCATCATACATCTGTTATTGGAAGCAGATAATTGACAAGGGACCCCACAACCATGACAATCACTGTAATATAATTACGTCAGTAACACAATTGTTACAAACATAATGATATTATAGGGTTGCTTTCTGTGTTATTTTACATTTCACCATTAGCTCAGGCAAAATTGGCCTGTGAGGATGTTTACTAGGTGGGTGACTAAGTAGATCCGAAGACTCGTGATTCTGGATATTCCCGGCCCAACCCAGACTGACTGGTTGAGGTCAATGTGGGTTGCCGGTTTGTAAGTTTTGTGCGAGTAGAGGGTAAAACACCCGTATCGAAAGGCCTTAGATATTAGAGACGTACATAAAAAAATTGACCCTTCTGGGGCCTTCCCTTGAGGATCCAAAAATTTAAAAATCCCTAGAAAAAGTTTCCTCTGTAAAATAAAGAAAAAGTTTTGAGACATGACACCCTGTAGATGTAGATGATCACATCATAGTCTATAATAAAAAGTGCAAAGATCAGTTGATATATACCTATTCATTTATGCACTCATTGACTCACAATCAATGAAACTACGAGCAAGCAAAAAATAATCAACACACACCGGAAGAATGTTCTAGCCGTACATATCTCCATAAGAAATGTACAGGCGCAAAGTAAAATGGAAAATAGCCAACGATTATACCACGTTGAATACACCAGTTCCCGTCAGATCACTGAAGTTAAGCAACGTCAGGCGTGGTCAGTNTTAAGAAAAATTAAAAAAAAAAAAAAATTGAAAATATGAATCATGTCTCTAAGAGGCCTGCTATTATTGTCATCACATTCCCTTGGCCAGCGCCGTACCACCTACTACTAGAAAGAGGAATAACATTGTGCATTCCTATAGTACCATACTGGCCACCGGTAACAATATTGATGAACTGTCCTCCAACATAAACAATTATCTTCAGACAATACACAGTTGGCTGAGCGAACGTCACCTCATCCTTTCAACAGAAAAATCCACAACCACTTTATTCACTACATGGACACAAGAGGTCTCGATGGATCTTAATATAAACATAAACGGTCATCGTATCCCCACCGTCAAAAACCCTAAAGAGGATCTACCCAGAGAGACGCGATCCAAGTTAGCCCAACTCCGATCGGGCTGGTCCAGACTTCTCAAATTTTATTTAAATAGACTGGACCCAAAAGTAAAAAATGAGTGTGATCTCTGCCATGGACAACCCCATGACGTCCACCATCTTTTCAATTGTCCTCTAAATCCAACTACTCTCATCACCTTGGACCTGTGGAAAAAACCTAAAGACGTTGCAGCCTTCCTTGGATTGGAGATTAACTCCAACAACAAACTATTGATCTGTAATGATTTGTCGTCAGTCGCTACAAGAACAACATAGTTCTAGCTATCTCCCTATCAAAACTTATCAAACAAATTTATTTACGATTTTTATAGCTTCTTTTTAAATGGAAACCCATTCAAAGGAAAAGAAAATTATTGGATTTTCGGAGATATCTTCCAATCCAATTATGAATAGTGAAAATAGGTCATCCTTGAGATTGTGAAATGTTACTTGAGGGTCGAGTCCACCTGAGCTCAGAGTGTGATATAATAGAGAAGGCAACTCTATAATATTATGTTACAACTCTATAATACGAAAATTAATTCTGAAAAATATCTCCAATCATTTTCTAACTAAGAAGTATAATGTCTATGTATAATATGAATAAAATCTCAAAGAAACAAGAACTCGTTCGATCTGATTCAAAAATGGATTTAATTGAAAGTGATGGTTACAGAATAACAAAATTATTAAAATCTCGATCACAAATGGAATTGAAAAACAAAAAAAGGGAGGAAATGGACGCGCCGGGATGGCTGCATATGTCACTTTCCTTTGTTTTGTAAGGCATATTGTTTGTGTTAAAATTAAAATAAATAAAAAATAATAATATTATGTTACTGACGTAATTATAGTGCAGTAATTTGGCAAGATTAGATATATGAGGACAATTAAAATTTTTAGCAGCAAACAACTTGTTTAGAGCGCTGCATTCTCATTCACGGCCATCATTGGAAACGATGATGTCACTACTAATTGATTGGAATTTCTAGGAATTTCGAATGATGTAAATTTTATAGATTTAATTTTACGGGAAACAATGCCACTGCAATAACAATTCCATATGATCTTCAGACTCTGCACCCAATACGAAGACGAGTTACACTAAAAACCTGTTAATCAAGATCATGTATTTCTGATCTCACAATGAAGATGAGACTCTCATTTTATCTATAGTGCTGCGTCCACGATACTTAGGACCAATGTCTAGACCAGTCTCACATATCTAGTATCTCTCAGTTCCCTCATGGTGTTTTAAATTGATGAAACTTTAGTATAAAGGTCAGCAATCATTTTACCGGAGCAGAATGGATATCTAACGTACAGAAGCGTTGAGACGCCAGGGATGGGTATGTCATATCAATATGATATGTGCGGCCTTTCTCCCCAAACATTCTGCCAATCACAGTTAAAAAACAGTGATTTGTCAACAGTACAAATGAAAAATGGACCACATTTCAAAAACTTGGTTTTGAAAAAACGCTGATCAAAGTTTTTAAATTACTAAAGAGGGCCATATTTCATTTATTTTCATCAATGTGGATGTTAGGGCACCAGATGAAAACAAAGAACACCGGAAGAAATGCTAGCGCAAAAAGTGGCCAACAACTTTAATCCATCTAATTCATTCAGTCGAAATATAATTTGAATTCTAGATAAGAAAATAAATTCATTCTATCATTCTGAAAAACTAACTTACATAATTTTCCTTAATTCCACTTTTCTAAATTTATTGGAGAAAAAACAACATCTCACAGTATATTTCCATCTGACAAAACAATATAGAAGAAGCAACCACCCAGAACTACATTCACCTAAAGGACCAAACTTTATACCAGAGCTACCAAAGGGACAGTAGAGAATTCAAAAATGCAAAGTTCCCAAAAAGGGTCATATTAGGTACATATAGCCCTATTTAGAGACTGCTACATATAGCCCTATTTAGAGACTGCTACATATACCCCTATTTAGAGACTGCTCCTGAAATATGAATCTAACGTAACGCCTGCTGTGTATCACAAGTTTCTTGGCTGCTTTCTCTGTAGGACCAATGACATTGCTCCTAGAGAAATAAATTCCTGTAATTTAGTTGCAGGTTCTTTTATGTTTTTTAAAACCTCAGTTATCAATAGTTGCTTTGACCAAGCATTTTGCTATGCCATCAGCGGTATTGAAGCAATAAATTGCACTGAGGAGCCGGCCATCACCAGTCACCAGTTTATCAACCTTCCCACATACTTCAATGATCTCATGTCCACATTCCTCCTGGATACTTCATAGTGGAGCTGTTTGCCCAACCAATTTAGAATTTCTCTAGTTTGCACCAAAAAACTTTATGGATGGTTGTATGGTTATGTTTCAGACGAATTCCTCGATAAACCAGTCAGTCAAGATTAGATAGCAATGATAAGAGTTCATGGAACACTATTAAAATCTGGCAAACAACGGCATATTTATGACAAGTGAGATGCTATAACGTGATACTCCCTGAGTCGTGCGTGACTGTTTGTGATTTTTAGACGATGAGGTGAAACAACGGAGGGTGAACGTAGGTAGAGGTGTTAGTACAAAATTAATAATTAAAATGAAAAAAATCAGCCCCCTGATGTCTTTATATTCGACCTGTATCTTTTCACAGCTGGAGATGTAAAGTAGGACTCTTCACAGAGAATCTATCTTCGTTTTTATTTCGTTGTTTTAAATCTGGCTCGTATATTTTTCAGCTAGAGATATGAAATATCGCTATTTCCAGGGATTCGATCGATACACCGCGAGTTGTACTCTTGCTGCTTAACTATCATAATTGGAACCTACATACTAGCTGATTCTCGAATCTTATTCACAAAGGGCGAAAAAAGGTTATCTATAGAGAAAATAATAGTCAACATTAGTAAATTAACTAGTGGATCAAGTTGATCAGGTGTTCACGTTAGTGTTGTAGTCATTTATAGAAAAAATATCTTATTCAATTTTTTTTTTTTTCAAAAAACAAAATATTGGGCCCCTCGCGGGAGGCAGGGCCCCCAAATTTTTCAAAATCAAAAAGCCTTTAACACCAGTACCAGTCATAACATATAAAAATTTTACGTTTCTACAACAAACCGCTAAAAAGATAAAAATCATTTTTAAAAAACTCAATATCATTTTTAAAAAACACATAAAAAACTCAATATCATTTTTAAAAAACACATAAAAAACTCAATATCATTTTTAAAAAACACAAAGGAAATTTGGTGTATAGCGTTAAGGGCTTTTCGATTTTGAAAAAATTGGGGGCCCAATACTGTGTTTTCACATTCAAGTGCATTTCGGGATGTATACCGGGGTCAAAATAGGAGTTCACTAACGTTCTAACGTTCACAATAAGCCCAGATGTTTATAAATTATAATCTCTTTTCATAGCCGTTGAAATTGAGTGAGGTCTACAGTTCACTGAACTACCACTATACCCATGACCTTATGGTTTGGCATAGTTTTTTTTATATAACAGGGTGTCTACCAAATCGTCAAAGTGAAATTCCCTGACTTTTCCAGGTTTTTCAATTTACTTTTCCAGATTTTCCAGTGTACTTTTTTAAGATTTTGTCTCCCCCAACTGATTTCAAAAAACACAATATTGGGGCCGAGGGTCCCAAAAACTATACGGCAAATTTCCCTCATACCCTAAAGATATATACCAAAATTTTAGAGGAAAACGATAAAAAGCGCCGCAGGCGAAATTTTTCAGGGAAAACATGTTCACGCATAAAATTGGCTATTGAGATAAAAAAACTCAATTTAAAAAATTCTCTTACTTTTGGCGTTTTTTAGGCCTTTTTCCTAAATTCCCTGACTTTTCCCTGACATTTCCAGTCTCCTAAAATTGCCTGACAATTCCAGGTATTCCAGGATTTCCAGTCTGGTAGACACCCTGTATAATCTCTCTTCATAGCCGTTGAAATTGAGTGAGGTCTACAGTTCACTGAACAACTACTATACCCATGGTTTGACAGAGTTTTATATATATATAATCTCGCTTCATAGCCGTTGAAATTGAGTGAGGTCTACAGTTCACTGAACTACTACTCTACCCATGACCTTATGGTTTGGTAGAGTTTTTTTTATATATAATCTTTCTTCATAGCCGTTGAAATTGAATGAGGTCTGCAGTTTACTGAACTACTACTATACTCATGACCTTATGGTTTGGAAGAGGTTTTTATATATATATAATTTCTCTTCATAGCCGTTGAAATTGAGTAAGGTGTACAGTTCACTGAACTACTACTCTACTCATGACCTTATGGTTTGGTAGAGTTTTTTTTATATATAATCTCCCTTCATAGCCGTTGGAATTGAGTGAGGTCTACAGTTCACTACTACTCTACACATGACCTTATGGTTTGGTAGAGTTTTTTTATATATAATCTCTCTTCATAGCCGTTGAAATTGAGTGAGGTCTACAGTTCACTGAACTACTACTCTACCCATGACCTTATGGTTTGGCAGAGTTTTTTTTATATATAATAAATTATTCTACAATAAACATAAATCTTTTTTCGACAGGTCCCATATTCCTCTGCCTCTAGCAACTCCGCAACCTTACCTACTGCTTCAAAAAGGTCGGAAATGAGTAATTCTGAATAAGTAGGTACCTTCACAATTTAATTTTCTCTAATGCTTCAGTAGAGTACATGATAGAATGTTGGGATGGGAAATTATTTATCTTTTGAGCGGTGTGTGCACGAGGCATGAGAATACGTATGACTAGATGTCCAAGGTATGAGTTATCAGGGGACAGTGTTCCCTCGATATAAATGTGATCCAAGGCTGCAAGTGGGTAGAGAGGCTTTCGAGATATAATCAGTAACGATAACACAGGATTTTTTTCCTCGTTAATTTGAGTATTTGACTACATATAAAAATAACTCTTAATAGTTAGGCGGTAGCAAATGTATCGAGTATTAACTTGGCCTAGTGTTAGATTGCGCACATTGGATTTTTTTTTTAATAAATTTCTTTCTTTTTTCATTATTTTGACAATATAATTAATTAGATATGATGTTTTGGGGTCTTGCTTCGGAACACTAATTCAATCTTCGGTCAAAATTCTAAAAATAAAATATGAAAAAAAAAAAAAAATCTTACATTCGACAATATTTTTTTAATAAGAAATCCAAACCGCCTTCGTGCTGTATTGTTTAATACATTGTAAATACTTTCAAAAAACGGGAGTTTTATATTTTTCAAGATTCTATTCAACCTGGAAATATTCTCTCAAAAGTGACATTCGAAAACTTAGTGTAAAATTAAAACTTTCGGATTTTGACAACCAAGGCACATTTTAACTAATAGGAACCGGATTCGATTCCCGATGGGGTCAACTTTTTTTTAATTGGGGGAAGGGGCTATGTTACGGAGTACACTCAAAATTTCGAGGAAGATTGTGTGGCCAATTTAAAGGGAACAATAAGTGGTAGCGTTAGAAAATTTAAATGAGGCATATAATATAAAGTATGGGAGATAGATTAACGTGTAGGGAACTATTAAAAAATCAAAGAAAGAAAATATTTTTTTTTTTTTCATTTGGCTTAACGTTTCTTTACCATCTATTGGTCATTCAAGACGGGGGTTTTACCCTCCATTCGCTGGAAACTTGCAAACCAGCTACCCACATTGACCTCACCCAGCCTAAGTTGGGTCGGAAAAATGAGCCAACGATACGTGGTTATCCCAAGCGGTCACCCATCCAAGTACTGACCACGCCCGACGTTGCTTAACTTCAGTGATTTGACGGGAACTGGTGTATTCAACGTGTATGATCGTTGGCTAAGAAAATCTTTAGAACACTTGGTAGAACTATCAAATACAAGAAATGGAAATGATTAAAAAACACTTGGCTTCTACAATTTTAATATATTATTCGACACGCGTGTTTCGGATTTTACTCGATTATCAAGAATGAACATTATAAATTTAGATCGCTCAAACCAAAGGGATTACCTATTTCAGATTCTTGTTTTTTCTTATAATGTTGTATACCAACCACCAAAACACCTTAAGATATAAGATATTTTTATTAGTACATAAGATACATGAAAGTACATCGTACATCGTCAATTTAAATTAAATTATTCAAATAATACAAATAATGATTGTAATTTTTTTTTTAAAAAAAAAAGGAAGGTACCTAAATGAGGGGAATTAAATTTGNTTTTTTTAAAAAAAACAGGTAGGTATCTAATTGAGGGGAATTAAATGACCTATTTATATAGGTATACATAAATACAATACGATACGTACGTATCCCAAAGTAAACAATTTTATAGTGTTTCCCTCTTTTTTCACAAATAAATGAAAGCTATACAAATTTAGATGTAGCTTACCATAAAACCTAAAGGCATTAAAGAAATGACAAAACAAAGAAAATTATATAAAAAAGGGTGCTTTGTACAAAATATGTCTATAAATGGCAGACTACTGTCCACCAGTTTGACTAATTGAATGGCTGTTACGAAAAGGATCGGATGCGATAATGTACATCAGGAAACAAGTGTACTGGGTACCTATAGACAATTTGCAAAACCTAGATTCTATGATACAATTATTAAAATATTATTTAAAAAAATATATCTATGTAGCTACTAGCAGTACAAAGGTGAAACGCTCAAGAGAGACCACCACAAATAAATTAACATTAATAATATTAGATACAATCGAGACTCAAAATGGTGACCTGAAGCTCCCCAGAAATTAGAATGCAAAACTTTTAGGCACTAGAACTCCATTTCCACGACCCCAACATTAAGCACGGCAAACAGAAGGAAGTCCGGGCAATTCATTCATAAGGGAACAGTTAAAGTATAACTAAATTGATTGTTCATGATGTTGTAAAAGCCTGGACAGCATGACGATGACGGCAACAGCGAAGAATGTTACATTTCACAATCATCTATCTATTTTGAAAAAGTTGACCAGACGAAAATTAAAAAAATATTTAAAACTCTTTTCTCAAAACAAAAAACTTAAAACTCACCAAGGACAATAATTTAATATTATTATTAGAAAAATAAGGAGAAAAAATCAAAATAAAACGACATGACCACTGTTTCTTTTAGTAAGCTTTTTTGATGAGCAATAAAAACCAATAGTTAACCTTCTCCCGCTTTTTAAAAATCTTCATCTTAAATACAGGGTGTCCCATTTTAAGTGGCCACCTCAATTTATTCCGAAACTGTTAGAGTCACAAAAAAAATATTCTGACCGAATGTTCATAAGAAAGAGGGGGACGTATTATGATGACCTTGACTGACTTGTCAAGGTTGTCCTTCAAGGTCAACTTCATTTTCTTAAATAAGACGACCTGAATTTTATTACATTTTCGGATTCCCCATTTAATTAAACTGACATACCCATGTGGCATATTGAATGAAAACTCTCGCCATTTCCTATACAATGGTTTCCTTTTTTCACTTGTTTGATCATTTTATATATAAAAAAAATCACTCTTGCAATGCATTTCAATATGCCACACGCGGGTATGTCAGACCAAAAAACATTCCCAAAATTGGGGCAAAAAAGTTCAACGAAAACATAGAGTGAATAGTCAAATAGAATTAAATGGGGAATCCGGAAATGTAATAAAATTCAGGTCGTCCCAGTTAAGAAAATGAAGTTGATCTTCATCTGACCTTGAAGGACAACCTTGACAAGTCAGCCAAGGTCATCATAATACGTCCCCCTCTTTTTTATGAACATTCGGTCAGAATAATTTTTTTGT
>CM022877.1:8910986-8981832 GCA_012654025.1 Pachypsylla venusta | reverse complement strand
CGTTTCTTGTCCAGGATTCTCTGTGATATGCCACTTTCCTTTAATGTGGGATCCGACACAGGGCAGGATACGGCAAGTTTAGAAGTTTAACAATTTTTTATAAAAAACAACTCGCCTTTTTATTGGGCGCCATGGGTCCATTTTAGACAGTTATATAAACGTAAAGGGGAATGGCCCTAAAAACGTTTCCTAACCTCTCTATTGGGTTAAAATTGGTTAAAAATAATAATTCATGCAGCACTATTCCTGCCCGGTACCAAATTCATAAATCTTTTCTTTCACAGTGTTGCCAATAATATCTAATTACCCGACTGCGTCCTTAGGTCTATACTTTAGTTGCCCCACCATTTTTTCCACAAAAAATTTATTTGCCTATTTGTTTATATTTTATATTTTGTATCAAAATTTCTCTTGAACCTACAACAGGAGACACTAGTAGTTCTGTTAACCGTATGTCTCACGCTAATTTTTAATTAAGTAGCTATCTGGTTATCGAGATCTTTCAATTTTTTAGTGAGATAAAACAAAAAATAGGCCTCTTACAAGCAAATTCTTTGAGCCCTACTTAATTGCTGACATTGTTCAGTCTCTAAAATCCGACACTGTTGACCTAGAAGTATTGCTTTACGCTGA
The DNA here is from genome assembly GCA_012654025.1 of Pachypsylla venusta. NCBI lineage: Eukaryota > Metazoa > Arthropoda > Insecta > Hemiptera > Aphalaridae > Pachypsylla > Pachypsylla venusta. The sequence continues at coordinate 8,981,199 of CM022877.1, read as the reverse complement.
TGATTTAGTTTTTTATGCCCGCTATCCCGAATGGGATAGCATTCAGCAACACATTAGCGTCTAGAATGAGATAGCATTCAGCAATACATTAGCATTTTAAATGAGATAAAATTCAGCAACACATTAGCGTTTTGAATAAGATAGCATTCAGCAACACACATACTCATTCATCATTCATAATTTATGATGTAAAGGGGAGGGGGCGTGGGAGGCTTTCATTTCAAGAAAGGGGGGCGTGGTACCAAAAAGTTTGGGAACCCTTGAGATGAGCTCCTAAATGTATCCAAAACAAAAATAATCAAATTTAGAAAAGGCGGTCGCTTAGCAAAGAAAGATACTTTTAAAAATTAAGGTAACATCTTTGAAATAGTAAATATTTATACCTACTTGGGGATATGCGGATTACATTACAACCTGGCCTCTATTTTACAAAACACTCACTAAAATGAAAACAACAATGCGTTTTCAACATCCAAAAAATGAAAAGCCTTCACAAACATGGTGTTCCTTCGGTCACGATTCTATTCCAATTAAAAATAGAATCTATAATTTCTTATGACTTCAAAGCATTTAATCATTACTCAAATTTAAACATTTTTAATTTATTATTTAATATAGGAATGTCTATTGAGACTTATTTTGTTTTGTGAAGGAAAGATTTATTTAGTTTTAATTTTCGTCTATTGACTTTTTCATTTAAGAGATAAAAAATGAAACAGTCAACAGACCAAAATGAAAACTAAAAAAATCTTTCCTTCACAAAACAAAATATTAACTATTTTTTTAGAAATTGATAGAATTAAGGGCAGGTTTATTAAAAGAGTACTCGGGGTACACATTATTTCTTCCGCCACAGACTGTTTGAAGATGTTTGGGACAAAATTGGTGGAGGATTTGGTTGAAAAGGGATTTGCGTTCGACATTTCGGTTCTGGCGGGATACAAAGCGTCTAGAGAGGAGGCTTTCGTTAGTTTTACCTGTGGTGGGTCCTCGAGCGGGCCTGCTTTCTAACGCGAGGACTGGAAAACTTATTACTTTAAAAACAGGTTTAACATTACGAGAGTGACGATCCACAGTTTCCACCACAGATTATATACCACTGAAAGATATCAAGATCAACTAGTGGGACGCTGAAATCTTGCATGAAGGTATTTACAGATAAGTACTAAAATTAAATTTAAGGCGTAAATTTCAAATTCAAACTTTTTAACTCTGTGCTATAAATTTTCAGGCTTTGTAGTGTATCTTGGTTTATTAATAATGTGGTGTTACATCTCTGTTGGACATTTGGAACTGCTTAACAAAAAAATCTCGTTTTCGATATAAATTTTCCTGATTCAAAATGAATCAGGAAAAGAAAAAAATGTAATATTTTCCACGACACCTATTCGCCCTATTTACTCTAGCTCTAGATTTTCACAGTCTCTCCGCTTCATGGCTTAAATTAAGCAAGTTTCCTCACTTTCTGTTCCATGCGTTTTGGTAGCGGGTTGATATTGTAAACTTGACAACATTGTTTGGATATCTTCTCACCGTTGAAAATAGGGTATGACTCCGGGGAGAACCGTAGGGTCCCATAGTTGTGGGATTTTTGTCGGGTGACATATCGCGGGAAAAATCCCACCAACCATATTTTTATTTTTGCACTTCTCTTTATTGACATATTTTAACCCCCCTCGACAGGTTAGGAAACGTTTTTACGGCCATGCCTGTCATATTTTAAAAGTGTATTTTAGAAACCCCTATCTTATTCGTATGAAATTAGGCAATTCGCAAAAGAATATGGCATTGATTGAAGAACATCCAGTCCATATTATCCTAAAAGTAATGGTATGAGTGAAAGAGCAGTACAAACATGTAAGAAAATATTAAGTAAAGCACATGAATTAAATATAGACTATCTTGATTTGTTGTTGGTATACAGAGCAACTCCAATACCTAGTTAGGATTATATCCTTCTGAGTTATTAATGGGTAGATTATTGAAAATCAAAATTTTAATTGATAAAGAAAAGTTAAAACCAATATCAAATTTAAACAAAGTTCATGAAGAAGTTAGATATAAAATAAAAAGAAATCAAATCAGGCAAAAAGTTTACTATGATAAAAAGTCGAGGCAGGAAAAAGAATTTGAGAAGGGAGAAAATGTATTTGAGAGACAAAAATAAATGGATTCCTGGTAAAGTGCATGGTGAAGCACAGTTTCCGCGCTCTTTCTATGTGCAAACTAACAGTGGCAACTTAAGACGAAATACTGCACATATGAAACATACTGACATAAATTTTAATCATAGTTTTAATGTTAATTATTGTATTGAAAATTATGACGATTTCTTAGAGAACCGTACTTCGGTGTCAAATTTAAATGAAAATACAGAAGGTCTAAACGTATCCGTTGATAATGATAATACTTTACATAACAAAAATAATACTTTGTTAAGCTCAGAAATTAGTGTTCCGGGTTCAGCTACGGTTTCTCAAAATATAGTACCTTTGACTATTCCTGTTTGTAAGAGCAAACCCAGAGGTGCAACTGATGATCATATTAATATAATATGTGATAGAAATGCTTTATGTGATATTAACCCTTTATATGATAGTACTTTATGTAATAGTAATATTTTATGTGATAGCAATAACTTATGTGATAATAATATTTTATGTGAATCGATTAATAATAGTTTAGACGAGGCCGAGTCAAATTCGAGTTATAATACTCCAATGAAAGATCATAATTATTCTAGAACTCCTGAATCTCCACAAAATGTTTGTTCCCAGAGACCTACTCGTTTGACTCGTTAAATTTCTTGACTTTGAAATGGGTTCTGGCTCTTCCTCGCCCTGAGTTTATTTTAAGGAGGGAGATGTCATATTTTAAAAGTGTATTTTAGAAACCCCTATCTTTATTTGTCATATTTTAGTAACCACTATCTTGTTTTTGTCATATTTTAGTAACCACTATCTTGTTTTTGTAAAAATATATTTTGTTAGTGTTCGGCAGTTTCCTACTGGACATAATACATTCATGTTGTTCTCATTTCAATAATCATTAGTAGCTACCTGGAGAAATCGAATATAAAACATAATACGACAATGCCTTTATTGCTTGAGCAATTTTTTTTTCCCCAAACGGGAAAAATATTTTGAAAACGTGAAAAATATTTTGAACGTGGGATTTTTCCCTTGTTCGAGGACCCTAGGGTTCTCCCCTAAGTCGGACCCTTTGAAAATATATTCTCTTCTTCTCACCGTATCTCGTATCAGTTATGTATTTCTTTTCTTATCACCAACGTGATGAAAGTTTGCAATTTTTGCCGGATTAAAAGCTGGGATTGGGAAAAACGAAAACAAGTTGAGACAGTTGAGAGCTTGGCGTTCCATCTTCCATTCTCTGACTGCCTGTACTTGCGATCCACTGCGAAGATAAGATACTAAAGGTACAAGCTATCCGTAAGTATTAAGTAATGCAGTGAGTGATGCGCGAGTGGGGAATCCGTCTGTTGTCTGGTATTTAACATTAGTATACGAAATTAATTCTAACAATTTTTTTTTTCTCTAAAATAATCTAACGAGTGAAGAAAATATTAGAGGTCCTCTTCCGATCGACACTCCATTGTGTCCCAAAAACGTGTAATCCTTTTAACGATGAATACTAGATCCCAAACAAATCCACTTTGCTTTATAAACATCGATCCGATTACTGGAAATGTACCACTCTGCGCAACAGAACTGACCAAAAAAGGTTGGCTAGTATACGTGGTTAAAATGATTACATGTTTTTTTGGCACATCCTGTATACCTAAGAAGTATACTATCTTAGAAGTGTTTTACTTTTTAGTAACGGAATTTTTATCTCACAAAAAAAAAAAAAAAAAAAAAAAAAAAAAAAAAAATCACGTAGAGAGTGTTCTGATTCCGAAAATCAACATTCTACATCTAACATTTAAAATGAAATTTGAACTTTTATGATTTGCCTCTGCCGTTCTTTAACAATTCGAAAATGTGTATGTCACACAAAAACGCAATTTCACAAGGCATAAACCGCATGTCGCTGTCTGCTTTTGATCCCAACGGATTAAACTGTATACTCACATACACAATTCTGTTGAAAATTATATATTTTTTATGTTTTTAGGAATCGAAAACATTCCAGACTTCCAGATCTACAAAGAGCTCATTCCAAAATAATTTATTCAATCAAATTGCTTTAATTTTTCTCAAAGAAAATGGACGAACATATTCCTAGACCCAGTAAATCGCTCGAAGTTTTGAGAGCCTTAACGAAGAAACAAGAAAATCAGAAATTAAATAATTCTGTAGACACAATAGAAAATCTGACACCAGTAAAACCATGTGCGTTTATTAATAAAGGAAGTTCATCAGTTGAGATCGTGGTGGAACCAAGTCAACTGAATGATTCGACAAATAATGCATTGCCAAAAAAAGATTCAGACGGTACAGTAATTTCGAAATCATTAAGAATTAATTTTTCGGAATCACGCGCAAATCTAGAAGAAAACGGATCTTCAGTCGATATTTTAGATAATATTACTGTATCCCAAAAGTTCAGTAACAATAATTTTGTGGACAGAAGTAACAATCAGAAATCATATGAACACTCAAGACCACAAGGATATCGAAGATCAAACAAACATTCTAGACCAAGAGAAAATCATAATTCAAACGAACTATCGAGGCAAATGGAAAGTCGGGGACCAAATGATAATTCGAGACCCCGGAAAAATCATAATTCAAGCGAGCACTCGGGACCTAGGCATAATTTGAAATCAAATTATAATTCGAGAAAAATGGAAAATCAGAGATTATACGATCATTCTAGATCAAAAGAAAACCAGAAATCAAGAGAATATTCGAGACCAATTGAAAACCAGAGATCAAACGATCGTTCAAGATCAAGAGAAAATCAGAAATCAAGCGAATATTCGAAACCAATTGAAAACCAGATATCAAGCGATCGTTCAAGATCAAAGGAAAATCAGAAATCAAACGAATATTCGGGACCAATTGAAATCCAGAGATCAAACGATCGTTCAAGATCAAGAGAAAATCAGAGATCAAACGAATATTTGAGACCAAAGGAAAATTGGGCATCAAACGATACTTCGAGATCAATGGATAATCGGAGATCGAACAATCATTCTAGATCAGAAGAAACTCAGAGATCAAACGAATATTCGAGGCCAAGAAATAATCAGAAATCAAAGAACCAACGACCTAAATCAACAAATTATCCAAGATCATTTAACAATTCTAGACCAGAGGAAAATCGGAAATCGAATGAATATTCAAGGGTACAGGAAAATCGGAAAACGAACGAATACTCAAGACCACAGGAAAATCGGAGATCGAATGAATACCGGAAACCACTGGAAAATCGGAGATCGAACGAAATCTCGGGGCCAGAGGAAAATCAGAGTACGAACGAATACCCGAGACCACAGGAAAATCAGAGTTCGAACGAATACCCGAGACCACAGGAAAATCAGAGATTTGAGTATTCTAATGACCGGGACGACCTGAAACACACACGATCACAGTTACAGCCAATGGCCATGAAAACCGTTCCCTCATATCAAAATATTCCCAGCAATTTTTCATACCTGGGTCTAGAAATGGGGAAAACAGTTGATTTTAAGAGTAATACCGCTACAACAATAAGTCATAACCAGAGGCCAAACGAAAACTCTATTTCTAACGATTTGGTAAATTTAAATACAGATAGATCACGAGCTGATTTTGTGAAACAACGAAGTTTGTCTTGTGCATCGCAATATCCCAATTCGATATTTGATAATGTGAGGATTGCAATAGAAGATCTCACACGATTGTCGGAGGATTTGAAGACAAGTTCAGATAAACGTTCGTCAGCTGATTTGGAATATTTCAAGTCACAACGTCGTTCTTCGAGAAAAGATTATTTTGAACGGACCAGAGAACATCAGAAATCAATAAATATGGGTACACCTTTGACTAAAAAGACGCAAGAAATAAATTCGGCGCTAGAAAATTTAGGAACTCATTCGAGTTTTCAAGAACCAATGTCCATCGGTTTGAGTTCAGATATAATCAAACCGCATTCGAGCCCCAAAGAGCTGAGTGTTGATGTTCGTTTGAATTCAGGTGTATTAAAGCCGTATTCGAGCCCCGGAGAGTCAAGTGTTGGCTTGTGTCCCGATGCATCAAGTCCGTATTCGAATTCTAAAGAGCCGAGTAACATTAGTTTGAGTTCAGATGCACCGAGTCCATACTCGAGCCCTAAGGAGTCAAGTGTCGGTTTAAGTGTGGATGCATCGACTCCGTGTTCGAGCCCTAAGGAGCCAATTGTCGATTTGAGTCTAGATGAATCAAGCCCAGATTCGAGTCCTAAGCAGTCAAGTGTCGGTTTAAGTGTGGATGCATCGAGTCCATACTTGAGCTCTAAGGAGTCAAGTGTCGGTTTTCCAGATGCATCCAGTCCATACTCGAGCCCTAATGATTCAAGTGTCGGTTTGAGTCCAAATGATTCAAACTCGTATTTGAGTCCGAAACAATTGACTTCATGTTTGAGTCCAAGAAATGTTATATGCAAATCAAATTTGAATCGTAGAAAATCAGTAACATTCTCACCAGAAGTACAAACTTCGGAACCTTATTGGACGGACTCAAGTTTAGATGAATCATCGAAAATTTCGAGTCCAGATATATCATCCAAGTATTCGAGTACAGACAATTCATCAAAGATTTCGAGTCCAATTGATTCTAATAGCTTCTTCAGCGCTTCAAAATTGGTGTTCTGTCCAAATGAAATGGGATCCAAGGCAAGAATTCATAGGTCAAATAACAATAGGGTCACATCAAACACTAACTCGGAGTCATCAATCGGGTAAGTTTAGAGACCTTTTCATAAATCGGGCAAATCGACGAATTTACAATGTTTAAGTTTTTTATTTTACAATGCTGACTTTTTTATAGGATATGGAAAGTAAAATCGAAATTAGGTTGTAAAAGGATATTCTAAATCTACAACGTGTCCCAAAATAACCGGTCACACCCCCTTAACATTTGAACGGCTTTAATTTTTTAATTTTGAGAAGCTCTAGGGAGAGGAAAAGGGCCATGGCCAATCGAATGGTTATGGTGACATCCGGCTTCGACAAGTTACTTTTACTGACAAAAAGTGTCGATTTCTCAAGAAATTTGAATAGAATGGTAGAACTATTGTTTTTTCAAATAAAACTACAAATATAATAAGGAAAAATTTTCCTTTATATTTTTTTTAAAAAAATGATCAGGGGCGTAGCTACTAGAGAGGTCTAAAGCATAATTTTGTTACACCCTTTTTTAGGTTATTTATTTTAAACTTTGATGTAAAAGTTGCCTTATTGTGTTCCAAAATACGTTTCTCATCTACCTAAATCATCAAAAGTGTACATTTTTATCAGTGTCGTAAGAGTACAAAGTGAAATCTCATTTTTTTTCTGGAAGTTAAAAATAGGTCGTTTATAAAACGCCAATTTTTGGGTGAAATTCTGAAGTAAGGTGGTTATTTAAGACAAACAGTGATAACTAACCAAAGTAAGGAAACATTTTAGCGAAAAAAGAAAAACATTTGCCTTAATGGTGCCAGAGGAATGAGACAAAAAATCTATGCAGTTACATAGGAAATATCATTAGTTTTAGATGCACGTTATTTCCTATGTGATTGCATTGAACTTTTCTCATTCCTCTGACCCTGCTGAGAAAGAATTGAGGAGGTTAATATTTATCTTTTTTTTGCTAAAATGTTTCCTTATTTACCTAAGTTACTTATCACTGTTTATCCTAATTAACTACCTTACTTCAGACTTTCTAACCAAAAATGGCCTTTTTCAAAACGGCCCATTTTAACTTCCGGGAGAAAAATGCAATTTGACCTTGTCCTCTTACGACATTGATAAAAATATACACTTTTGATGGTTTAAGTAGACGAGTAACTTTTTTTTGGTAAACAGTAAAGGAACTTTTAGATCAAAGTTCAAAATAAATACCGTTATACTTACAGGGTGTAATAAAATTATATTTTAGACCCCTCTGGCTTTGCCCCTGAGTATTTTTTTTAAAAAATGTAAAGCAAAATTTTCCCTTGTAGTTTTATTTGAACAAAAAATATTTGTACCATTCTATTTAAATTTCTTGAGAAATGGATATTTTTTTGTCAGTGAAAGTCACTTCCAGGGGGTCAAACCTGGATCTCACCATAACCACTCGATTGGCCAAAGCCCTTTTCCTATTCCTAGAGCTTTTCAAAATTCAAAAATTCCAAGACGTTCAAAAGTAAGGGGGAGGGAACCGGTCATTTTGGGAGAGGCTGTATATGTATGATTTCAACTTTATTAGGGTTTACCAAATTCCAGGGACAATAATCATTTTCAGGTTCTATGTATTTGAATGAGTTTTTAAACAATTTTTTTGGAGTTCTATTAATTCTTAAGTCTCGCTCCCTGCGATGTGTGTTACTTTTAGTTTATCGGATGAATCGTTGTTTTCTGTCTGTGAGATAAGACAAAAGTCATTACTGAAAGTACTAACTGGTTTGTTAACGGAGCAGTTAAACTGACAGTTTCTTGGGTGCATTTAATATGTGGTAAATATTACAAATTCATGAGGATGGATTTTCATAGATTTGAAACCACACCCCGCTGTTTACCCATCAGATGGTTTTAATTCTACACCACTAACCATTTGTAGAGATTATAATTTTATGAGGATTAACCTCACAATGACAAATTGAAGAAAATACTATTTTTTTCTTCTTCTTTCAGCATTAAGAAATTATCAGTTGAAGAGAGAAAAGAAACGACCGAACAAGTTTGCAATGCAGTCTGCCATACCAAAGTGTCTTTACAAAATGATCCCACAGTGTGCGTGGGAAGTATTGAAAATCGGCTTCATAAACTAATCAATGGGGTAAGATTTTACAAGTGTAGTTGTGTGTGAAGTGTATCGTTTTCTCCCGTAACTTGCTATGTTGAAAAATAGAATTGTCACAATAAAATGATATTCCTAGTCCTGGGATATCGCTCGAATTTTTGAGAGCTTATGCGAAGAAGGGAGAAAATCAGAAATGAAGTAATTCTGTAGACACAATTGAAAATCAGTTGATTTCGTGGAACCAAGTCTACTGACTGAGTAAATATGTGTCTATAAAACATGCGGCGTTTAAAAATGGAATCGTCAGCATAATTAAATGGAGATTTTTTCATGCACTTTCTTGTTAGAAATAAAGATATATCAAGGGTTTGCTCTATAAGAAAGTATTAATGGGAATGTTTGTTTCAAATGCCCGGAAATATGGCTATCAGGTCATTTTTCCTCCAGCGTCCAAATATTTTGATACCATACTATCGCTATATATTACGGCTGGGAATACTGCCAAATGTTTCGCGTTCATGTTTTGGTTTTGAGTACAAAAAGGGGGAATAGGAGAGTACTTTGTCTTCTATACGTAAACCCAAAAGTTTTCCGTCTATACCAACAAAGCACAAATCTTAGTTGGTAAACTGACTGACTGATTGACTGACGGATAATCAACTTTGCCAACCACTACATCTAAACGAAAATATTGAGACCATTTCTAACAAAGACTATCTCTTTTGGTTGTCATACAAGAACGTATGTAGTTTTGGGAAGACACTCGTAAACTAGTTTTTTCCTTTCTTTCAGAATAATGTCCCATCCATTTCTGTGGCCCAAGTGTACAGCGTACCGTCCATCTTGGAACGTCGAAATACTGCCATCATTCACACGTTGAAATCCCAATTGAACTCTCCATATATAGGTTCCTTGATTTCATTATTAATTGAAGAAAAGTATGTAAAATTTAAAGTAAGTGAAAAAAAAAAACTTTTGAAGGTTCCGTATTCTCTAGATGTCAAAGCCAACCATCTCTATTACTAAGCATACGATGTCCGGCTGTCAGTTTATCTACTTCACAGTAATAAAAATAAAGTTGAAAATTTATTAGATTGTGTCAGTGCATATTGACCACAAAAATTACCGAAATAAAGAAAATCTAATTGAAGATAATTCATCACCTGAAAACAAATAATAACTGATAATCACAGTACAAAATGCTGGATAAAATGGGAACTGATAGGAACCACCATTCCTAATTGGGTATTTATTTACTATTGCATCAATTAAAAGGAAAAAGTACTATTAAAAAGTAAATATAATTATTTATCACCACTATAATCATCAACATTTAAAAAAAAAAACTACCACTCAGCATTTAAGTTATACCTAGTAGTTTTTTCTAGTCAACGCCGGATTAAAATAACAAACTAGAGGCTAGTTTTATTAGAACCTACTTACAAACCAAACTGTTCTAGATTTTTAGGGGGGTAATTTTAAAGGCACCTTGATTTATAGAATTTGTTACTTTATTTCAGAAAACTTCTATTATTGAGCCCTATGCTATCATATTGGCTTCTTCATCCAAAGACTGCGATGAAATTCTGCACGTGTGTTATCGATTTATCTCGAAACATCTTTCTATTCGAACTATCTATGGATCTTCGCCGGAAAACGAGAAAAAATATGTGGTAAGTTTTTTAGGATTCTACGTGAACTAAGTGGCTCCTCTAAAATGTATCAAATTTTAAACTAATTTTTCTAGTCGATTTCAAAGGGTGGTTATGGAGAGTAATAATCTGGAATATAAAATGCAATAATTTCAGGGGCGTAGCTAAGCTGGTGCAGCCGGTGCGGTGCACCGGGACCCCCGAGGATTGGGGCCCCCAAGGCTGGAATCCAGAAAAAATTTGCGTTTTTAGAAAAATACCAAAATTGTACCTAATGAAATAACAAGAAAAATCAATCTTAATAAAGTGATTGACATCTTCAGTGAAAAGAAGGCCAGAAAAAAGAAGTTTTGAAGTGTTCCGGAGTCATTCAAGCCGGGGGTTTTACCCTCTATTCGCTGGAAACTTGCAAACCAGCTACCCACATTGACCTCACCCAGCCTGGGTTGGGCCGGAAAAAAGCCAGCATCACGAGAGCGCGAATTCAAGCGGACACCCACATAGTACAACCTCGCTGGACGTTGCTTAACTTCATGTGGTCTAACGGGAACTGGTGTATTCAACGAGCCATAGACACTGGCTAGTTCGGAGATTAGTGAGTAGAGTAGCATAGTCATTTTTGCAAAATTGTAATTTTGTAAATGTGTTTTTTCTCTAGGCTGGGCATCGACTGGCTTCAAAAACTTAACAGAGAAGGTATATCAAGTAGACACTTTGTTTTAAAGGTCTCGTTAACACGAGTTCATTTCAGAAAACTGGAGCTCTTTGGGATCTACCGTTCACGAATTACAGGGTGGAACATGTGAAAATGGACCCTTTCCGGCCGCACCTAAATGGTAGGTAAAAATGCCTAGAAATAAGTTTTTATGATCCCAAATAAGTGATTTAGTAAAAAAAAAAATAGTGTTCAAGCAAGATGGTTGTCCCGCCCAAGACGACCGCAGAGTTCGAGCATTTTTACACCAAAAATTTTAAAGCAGCTGGATAGGTAGAAGAGGTCCTCGGGAATTTTGTCCCCGCTCACCGGACTTGACTCGATGTGACTCTTTTTATGGGGGTATTTGAAGTCGGTTGTTTACCGAACCCCACCTGTCTCTCTCGAAAATCACAAAGGCCGTATCAAGAAGGCCTGTGAGGACATCACTCCTGATACATTTGAAAAAGTGAGGCGTGAGTTCGTGGCCCGCCTATACCATTGTATGGGGGTCAATGAACTGCACTTTGGGCAGTTCATAAAGTGATTTCACCCTGTAATTCGTGAACGGTAAGTCCTAGAGAGCTCAGGTTTTCTGCAATGAAAATCGCCCCAAAGGTTGGTTTGATTTTGTCCTGATTTATTAATTAATCAAAATTCTCTTGAAAACGCTGCAGTTGTTTTTTTACTAAATCGTTTTCCGCAGTGATAAGGGATCATAAAAACTTATTGCTGGGCATTTTTACCTACCATTTAGCTTTTGAGATCTTGCAGAGAGGCAGATGGGGTTCAGTAAACAACCGATTTTAAATAACCCCATACAAAAGAGTCACATGGAGCCAAGTCCGATGTGTAGGGACACCATTCCCGAGGACCTCTCCTACCCAGCTGTTTTGAAAACTTTGGTCTAAGAAGGCTCGAACCCTGCGGTAGAAGTGGGCGGGACAACCGTTTTGTTGGAACACTATTTTTTTTTTTACTAAATCACTTATTTGGGATCATAAAAACTTATTTCTAGGCATTTTTACTCACGATTTAGGTGTGGCTGCAAAGGGTCCATTTCCACCTGTAATTTGTGAACGGTAGAACCTATAGAGCTCCGGTTTTCTGAAATGAACTTTTGTATTAACGAGATCTTTAAAACAAGGTGTCACTTGATATACCTTTACCTTCTCATTTAAGATTATGAAGCCAGCCGTTGCCCAGCCTAAATGGGTGATCGAGGCCGAGATCCGGGGGGGGGTGAGACTTGTATATATGTACAGAAAAAACTGTATTTCGTTTTTAGGGGGTACTTTTAAACTCTCGACCAGTTCTTTTGGTACAGGTGGGCCATGCTCCTAGAGCCTCATTCGCTCATCATGCACCGGGGCCCCCACCTGTCTAGCTACGCCACTGAATAATTTATATTACCTATATGCAGTGGCGAGCCCAACTTAAAACTAAAATATCTCTTGTTTTGTCTTTCAAAAATTAAATAAAAAAAAGGTTCTATTTAATATTTCAAAGTTTATTTTATCATTATAAATTGGCATAAAAAATTATATATAGCCATACATATATTTCAAAGTTGACCATGGGGTCAACTTTAAAAAGTTTCACCGCTGGGATAAAGGAATACGTTATCCTAAATTCCAATCCGTTCTCTAGGTATTTCGAGAGGCTCTTTTTTTTAACACCCTGTTTTATTTATTTTTGTCATTATTCTTTTTTCATGAAATACCCAATATAATCTACATTTTTATTCTCCTTTCTTTCAGACTTCGGCTGTGAATGGTTGTCATATTTTAATTACAACACCTTTGTGTCTTGAGCGACTTATTAGTTTACAATATTTTAGCCTGAATCTAGTGTTTCACATTGCCTTGGAACGAGCAGACGTACTATTTGAAAAATTCGGTACCCAAGTAAGATATTTTTCAGAGATTAGATAACCTTTTGAATTGTGGACCAATTTTCATAGACTCAGATATACTGCGTGCCACATTGTCTAATATTTGGCCCCTAATACTCGTATAAAGGAATATGATTTGTACTTACTCTGGTTTCCAATCGCACACTAAAAATTGCACTTTCAATTGAAACGAACCCCATCTGAATGGCTGACACCAAAAAGAGTTGTGTGGAAATTAGTAAATATTTTTATTTTTTGGTTTACTCAATTGATAAGATTTTTAAAGTTGCACGAGAAGCAAGTGGAATTGAACTGGTGTATCCAGTGTAATTCCTTGCACAACTTTGACAGCCTTCATCGTCAATCAACGTTCAGTCAACGTTAAGTGGCCCAGCAACATGGAGAATTATAATAGGCTCACCAAAAATATTATCTTTCGAATTATTTCCGTAAATAATCCATCCCTCGTTTATCTTCAGAAGCATGCCCTCAAAACTAAAAATCCTGTGAACTGTAGACCTCACTCAAAATTACCACTTTTTGGGCCCTATTGAGTAGCCTTATAAATAGGGTCCAAAAACTAATCAGCTAATTCTATGAATATCATTTTTGTCCTTACCATATTTCATCAAAATCAGATAAAGCGTTCGAGAGTTATCGTGGTACAAAAAGACAAACTCTCTCTATACATAAAATCCTTCTTTAATAGATTAAAATTTATTTTAGGTTTCCAAATTGATATCCTTGTTACAATCAATATCAAAAGACCGTCAGAAGTTAGTTTTCTCAGAGTCCAACATGCCATGTCCAGATCTACAAATCATCGTCAGCTCTGAAGTTTGGAGCGGTTCAGTTGAACGATTTGTTATGAAAAATATGATAGAACCGGTTTTGATTTTTAGTAATTATTTAGAAGCGGCTATCTATGGAGGCATTAAATTTCATTGCAGATTCACGATGACTGTGGAAAAGAAAGATCGATTTCTGTTAGGTATGTAAGTTGATTCACCAAGTAGAAACTTTATTTTATAACCAGCCCCGGTAGCTCAGTGATCGAGGCGACTGCTGGTATTTCAGGGGTCGCTGAATCGAAACCCAGCCGGGCTGGTATGAGATTTTGACCACATAATAAAAATACGACTTGGGATTACTGCTGGCAGAACAAGACTCATAAGAGACTTAGTAAGTCTTATCTTTATATATAAAATGCAATCAACGTAGAGCCGAAACTATTAATGCTACAGACTTACATTTGGCAGGGACCTTCGTTGCACCATGTAAGTGTGCACTAAGAAAGGATTTTGCAAATTTTTAATTTTAAGGGGTAGAAATCGCGAAAAGAAAATAATCCCCTTAAGAAATAAATTGGAGCGAGAGAGCTAGCAATTAGCACGGGAACGGCCGTGCCTCTAAGGCGCCAAGCTATAGGCCGTAGCGAAGCACGGGTGAAACAGCTAGTTATTATATACAAGGAAAGTCACACGACTTTCCTTATCTATAAAATAAAAAGAGTGTATTGTATTCGGCTGAAATGTAGAGTTTTTACAACATTGCTTCGTAAAGGTAAGATCGTGTATAAACGGATATTGACACATTTTACCAGTCATCACTCATCAACCACTATCACAAACAGAGTCTGCAAAAAAAAATTTGTTGGTCTGAGTCAGGGTTTCGGAAAAGTTCCGAAACCCAGACTCATACCAACAAACACAAGGGGACAGTTATTCCATGTTCCACACAGAAGAGATTTTTTCAAGTTCAAGTCTCCAATTATAAGGGCAATGGATCTGTACAACAGCATGGATACAAAGCCAGCCCTATTTGAATAATTGTCTCGCCTCGTCATAATATACTCACACATTCGCTGCATTCACTTACTCCCTCACACACACTCATCACTTGCACTCATTCATCATTTTCACAAAATATTCATCTCCTTTTTTTCCACTCACTATCACAAACAGCGTCAGTAATTGCTCCACACTTCTTGGAACATAGAAGTGATGGTGCGTAGACGACTTATTTATTTATATATATATAAAATAAAAAAAATGCTCCACACTTCTTCGAACATAGACGCGATGGTACGTAGGCGGCTTAAAAAATATCTTGTTTACTGCTAAACAGACATACACACGGACCAATTGCTGAACCTTGAGATTTGGGCTCTAGTTAGTCCTTTTTTTATTTTGACTTCTTTAAATAAAAAAAGTACCATTCCATTTGAATTTCTCGAGAAATCCACTCTTTTTGTCAAAAAAATCACTTCCGGTGCTCGAACGTATCTTGAAAGATGTTGAAATTTTTTTTCAAGGGAGTGATTTTTTTCTTATTGATTTTAAAGATTTTTTATTATTATTTTTGTTTCAGAAACTTTACAAAACCTTCTGTCTACCTCATCTTTACCTCAAAAAATAATAATTATGTGTGAAAATCAATCGGATGTTTTACATATTGACACATTTTTATCTCATTGTAATCATTTCAATACATTTTGTATACATTCCAACATCAATTCTGTAACCATATCTGAATATCTGCCAAGATGGAATTCTCAAATGAATTCTATAATCATTTGTGAAGATTCTGAAATGTTTAATGTTCCAATCGATAATTGTTCAATACTTATAAATTATAATTTTAGTAATGAAGAAAAATTTATGTTTAAAAATCGATTCAAATTTTTGAAAAAATATTTAAATAATAAATTAATTAATCATTCATTTGAACCAGATCTTATTAAAAATCATGAAGAAAAAATTATTGGACAATGTTATTTATTGATTGACGATTCAAATATTGAGCAAATTATTTCGATTATCGATCTATGCAAACGAGTACGATTGAATGTACCTGATAATTTTAAAGATTTATATTCAAAAGTGATTCGACAGAAAGAATTGATTAAATGTAAGATACCATTGTGTAGACGTATGTTAATGTTTGGAAAATGTAATTCTATTAATCGATGTCATTATAGACATATGATTTTTAATGATAGAGATAGTCCATCTGATCATTTACCGAGGTAAATTATAATTTTAGGGGTATCTTTAGTCCTTTATTGTAATCGAAGGTAATTCATAGGATCAAATACTCAGGTGTGATTTAATTTTAGGGCTATTTTTAGTTCTTAATTGTTACAAGAGGTAATTTGACCAATGAAATACTCAGGTATGATTTAATTTTAGGGCTATTTTTAGTTCTTAATTGTTAGCCAATGATAATACCACGTTGAATACACCAGTTCCCGTCAGATCACTGAAGTTAAGCAACGTCGGGCGTGGTCAGTACTTGGATGGGTGACCGCTTGGGAACACCATGTATCGTTGGCTCTTTTTTCCGGCCCAACCCAGGCTGGGTGAGGTCAATGTGGGTAGCTGGTTTGCTAGTTTCCAGCGAATGGAGGGTAAAATCACCGTCTTGAATGACCAATAGATGTTAAAGAGACGTTAAGCCAAATTTACAAAAAAAAAAAATTGAGGGGGGGCGTAATTTTTTTTTGTGACGATTCCGGTTCATTATTGTGACGGTTCATTATGTGACGGTTCATTATTGAAAATAATAAATCAAAAAGTTCTTAATTGTTACAAGAGGTAATTCATTGGACCAATGAAATACTCAGGTGTGATTTAATTTTAGGGCTATTTATAGTTTTTTAATTGTTACAAGAGGTAATTCATTGGACCAATACTCAGGTATGATTTAATTTTAGGGCTATTTTTAGTTCTTAATTGTTACAAGAGATAATTCATTGGACCGATGAAATACTCATGTGAGCAGGGGCGTAGCTAGGCTGGTGTAGCCGGTGCGGTGCACCGGGGCCCCCGAGGTTTGGGGCCCCCAAGGCCCGAATTCAGGAAAAAAAATTGCGGTTTTAGAAAAATACCAAAATTGTTTTTTTTTTTTCGAATTTTTTTANAAAACAAGGTGTCACTTGATATACCTTCTCATTTAAGATTTTGAAGCCAGCTGCCCAGCCTAAAAGGCTGGCCGAGGCCAAAAATTTTGTTAAAAGTAATCCCCCTAAAATCTAAGGAATACGTGTTTTTGCGTTTTCTTATATTTTCAGCCATTCTCGAGATACGGGGGTGGGGTGAGACTTTATGGACACCCTCTAAAAATATGTACAGAAAAAAATTGTATGCCGTTTTTGGGGGGTACTTTATCCTCTCGACCAGTCCTTTTGGTACAGGTGGGTCATGCTCCTGGGGCCTCATTCGCTTATCTTGCACCGGGGCACCCACATGTCTAGCTACGCCACTGCATGTGAAATTTAATTTTGGCGGTATGGATGTGTTTCATTTTCTGTTCCAGGGAGGGTTTGATTAAATTCATCATCTTATCTGTTATTGATGGATGTGCTTTTACAATAAGAGTTGTTGAGGTAAAACAAAATGGCGAATGGAAACCTTACAATGATAACATGATGTTGTTTCTCTTACAATTCAGAAATTATTTTTCGGATGAAACCAATTGGATTAGTCATTTTGATCCAAAAGTAGGAGATATTGTTGCTGTCCAAAATTCAAATATTTGGGCCCGAGGTCGGATTCTTGAAATAGTCAAAGTCAATGAATTTGGTGATCCAACAGCAGTTCAAATTAAATATTTAGATTTGTGTGGAAAATTTCAACTCTTTCCAGTAAGTAAAATTAAAATGTATATTGAATTTCAATGTGGTAAGTTCGAACGTCATATTCACTATTAGTTTTGGGGAACGGTATATACTAATAATCTCTAAAATCTTCTACCGAACTAAATCTTTATGCTCTGCAATGTCGCCACTATGGCTACTCATATTAAAGTATCTTCTAAATTGTCCTTACGAGGCTGACAGCTCCCCGATATCACAAGCACCAAGTCTAAAATTTTCCGAACACGGGTCCCCGAGTGCATTGCTGGTGTAATACCTACTAGACTAGGACTGCTCCTCTTTCCAGTAAGTATGGTGTAGGAACACTTGAGGAGTTCACATGGCCGTAGGACTGGGGTTTCCGGGCTCACCTCCCGCAACTCCTCGAAATATTTTTACTTGTGATAAAACATCAAATTATGGATTATTTTACAATGAGAACACGTCTGATATATAGGTTCATCATTATAAAATATTTCATCCAATGATCGCATTTGCCGGGTTTTTTTGTTTGCTGACCGAAATGTGTTGTTTTAGAAAATATGAAAAATTATTTTGAAAAATAGAAAAATTATTTTGCGTCACTAAAGGGACTGTTTTGTCTTATGAGTTACAATTTTTTTTATGAGGATGTAACCTTTTCTCTTTCTTTTTTACAGACATCTAAATTGTATGTTCTGCCTGAAAAGTTCAAGGCTCTTCCTGACCGCGCTGTTCTAGCGTTTGGTACAAGATTATTACCAATGGATCAAGATACTAATTGGAATCCTGAAACTATTCGGTATCTTGAAAATCTTATTGAGACGCATAAGATCAACTCAAACAATTATTTTGTAGGAAAGGTAATAAATCTAAAACAAAAAGGTCGATAGGATCGAAAGGAAAGGAATTTTTTGATGGCTGAACGTTGAAACTTGAATTTTGGAACGTACACTTACAAGTTGGTATGAAATAAGAGGAAAAAAAATCGAAAGTNAAGATCAACTCAAACAATTATTTTGTAGGAAAGGTAATAAATCTAAAACAAAAAGGTCGATAGGATCGAAAGGAAAGGAATTTTTCGATGGCTGAACGTTGAAACTTGAATTTTGGAACGTACACTTACAATTTGGTATGAAATAAGAGGAAAAAAAAAATCGAAAGTTCAAGCGGAAGATAGTTATGTCCAAAAATGACGCCCAAACGGTAAGAGATATCAGAAAATGAACCGTTAATGGATACCCTTAAAACTACTCAAAATCTACAAGATGAATATAAAATACACTCTATCTTGGATCATATCCCAACTATGGCAGATTTTCCGATATTTGAATCAAACGATATTTGATTTTCCGATAAAAAAACTGACTGAATTATCGCACATACAGCCACGGGAAAATGCGCGTTCGAAGTTGCGTGGCATCAGGTAGTATTTTGATGTAATAATAATTACCCGATCCAATGATCTCAGTTGATTAAACATGGGGGTTTCGTGCTGAGAACCTGCGCCGGCGTTAACACAAATGTAATTCGTGGTCGTTATTTTTTGGGTGAGTCATTTTAAAGGACATAGACAAATATCTCGCAAACCTTTAGAGATAGGCAGAAACCGTTGATACAAAATCCCCTTATTTTTTGGAGGAAATTTAATGGTGACCTTATTTTTTTTTCTCTTCAAGGTTATTTGATGGTCATCTTTGTTTTTAAATGGAACCCTGTATTTTTTATTGAATTTTTTATTAAAAATGAAATAGTTTTGCTTAAATTTTTTTTTTCGATTTACCNCTTAAATTTTTTTTTTCGATAATTTTTACCATAACATGCTCTGAGTAAGAGATATCTAACATTTGAAGTATTATCGGCACGCACATTTTGAAATATTTGGGCATAAATTATTTAATTTTAGTAAAACATCAAGGATTTATGCACAAATATTTGCATAGAGGGTTGCCGTAATGCTATACATGTTAGATGTCTCTTACCAAGAGCATGTCAAGCACATTATCACAAAAACTGTCAAATCCAAAAATGTTTAAGCAACAATTTTTTCGCTTTTAATTTAAAATTCACACAATCGAAAATGTAGGTGTCTATTTTAAAAAACAAAGTTGACCTTGAATTAGCTCTGTACTACCTTGGGGAAAAAAATCTAGGTCACCATAAAATTTCCCGTAAAAAAATAAGGGGGTTCTATCAGTGGCCTGGAAATATGTCTTGAGTGTGTGAGTGTTTCTTCCAAATTATATTAATAAATAATTTAAGTATATTTATTCCTATTTTACAGATTGTTCTCAGTCTAAAAGGCATTTATTTTCTGGATCCATTTTATTGTGCTTATAATATACCAAGTGCCAACATTGAGGTTAAACATTTTGGACTTCGCTCAAATCTTATTGGCTCTAAAAGGGCGGTGTCCAATGTATCTCATTTAGAAGATTTGTATAAACTTTGCGAAGGCATTCCAAATTCTATCCCATCTTATATGAAATCAAACCAAACGCCACTGGTCGAAGGTATGCTATTATTTATTAGAGTGAACCAATTGAGTTCCTGCTTTAAGAGGACACCTATAGGTATCCTCTTAAAGCAGGACCTCAATCAGGATCTTTTCTTCCGTTATTATTATTAAACTGGTTGCAGGTCCCTAATGGGACTAATTCAATTATTCTGCGACCAGGGGCGGATACAGAACTATATTTGAGAGGGGCGGTTGGGATCAACTTGGAAAATAAGTTTAAATTAAATACGAGTAGGCATACAATACGATAACTAGTAAGTGACCCATTTGAGAACAAGTAATATGAGTTGTAAGCATATTTATTCCTATTTTACATTAAGTTCGAATTTAACAATTTTCCTTTTGTAAATCAATTCAGTTTGAATAAACATTTACATTTTCCAGCCTTGAGGGGGGGNGGGGGGGGGGGGGGTCGTCCCCATCCCTCCTTGAGAATTTTTTTCACATTTGATAAACAAACTATAGCCAGAAAAATTGTTTTTGAAAGGTCATTTTTTATCGTTCAATTTAGTAAACAAGGTGTTATTTTTACCAATTAAGTGAAAATTTTTGAAAAAGAAAAAAAATCCCAAATGTTTATCAAATAATAAATAATAATATTTAAAAATTGTCCAAGTCGCGAGGACCTAAATCAGAAATTATTTTTTCTTCAAGTTAAAAAATATTTGAAAAATAGTTCGTCTCAAATAACAATCCCTTTCAACTAATCCTCTATTGTAGAAATTCATTTTTTTTGTGGAAAGTATTGGCTGATTGGGTTGGCTATTCTTTAAAAAACGATGACAATTTTTAGTTTCAGATCCATTTTCGTCGTTGGTAACACTACCTAACCCTCAATGGGCCCATTTATATTCGGAAGAAATCAATGAATGTTCTATGATTGGACTTGTGGATCCAGGGTTATTCTTTTTGAGACATACAAATTTTCAACGATGGTAAATATATTCTACTAGATATTACCCATCGTGGTTTTACTCGCTATATACCCCGTGTATTATATACAAGGCGTATTATTTGCACCAAAATTATAGAGCTTGTTCCTCAGTCATTTTTTGGTTAGTTTTCTATTTTAAAAATGCTGAAAAAAATCTTTGGTTGGAGTTGGACCAAGTTGCAATGGGACATACACAATCATTGTAAGAAAATTAGAGAACACTTCTTGCCAGCGTCAATGACACGTTTTATAGGATCATTGAAGTCCAGCGAGGTTTTACTTGATGGGTGACCACGAAGGTTTGGTTCCTTTTTATTCCGGCCTTGACCCAAACTGGGCGAGTTCAATCAATGTGTTCATGGAGTGGAGGGTAAAATACCATCCCGAATGACTTAAGATATTCATGTTTGAAATATGTTGAAAACAGGGCAATATGCGTATATTGATGAAGATTTCGAAGATGCTAGGAGATCTGATGGAGTTGATTATCTAGCAACCAGATTTGTTAGTTCACTTAGTGTTAAACAGGGTGTGCCACGAGGAGGCGAAACTAACATTACACCCCATTATGTACTCATATATTTGCCAACTATTTTGCACCCCAACTCATATATTTGCCATACGATAAATAAATAATGCGTATATTTCTGTATTTTTTTTTTTTTTACTTAAATAACATTTGATCATTTAATTGAAATCATACGCAACGCTCTATGAAATCGATGTATGTAAGCTAAAAAGACTTTGGACCCTAATAACTCAGCAAATACTCATGATTTTTTTTAAAAAAAGATACGATATCACCCTCCCTCAAAAACTGATTTACGTTTCAAGGTCTGTAGAATCCAAAAATCGAATAAAAAAATAATTGGTATATAGGTCCCATATGGGTTCTAATTGTGCCCCAAGACTTTTGGGTGCCACCGAATATACCATTGGCGGGGTTTGCCGCTTTTTAGCGGTTTTCAGTGTTGTTGTCTAAGTAGAGAATGGTAAGAGCTGGAGTTTTTCATATTTACTATGTATGTCATATTTGGGGAAATTTGGAAGGTATGTCAAATATAGGGTCTATGTTTTTTTAGCTAGTAAAATAAAATAATAAACCTATGTGTCACAATGCAGAGTTTTTTTTGGTTTCAATTGAATTTTGTTATTTTTCGTTTCAGTTTGAACATTCTCAACAAAGATATCTCTGCTTATGTTGCCGGGAGTACTGATAGATACACTAGGGAGAATTGTAAACCAGGAACCATATGTCTCGCCAAGTCAGTTGATGAGTATGTACATATATTCCTTATCTAAAACATATGTTTCCCATAAAAATATTGGGATCATTGGTAAGATTGAAAGATTCGTAACCAATAGAGTGTTAGTTCGAATTCAAACGGAAAATATAATATTTAGTATTAACATTTGACAGTATATTGTGACAAAGCAATAGATTTAGAAGAACAAATTCCTTATTCTGGTTCTAGCGAGATCAATGGTGTTTTATGCAAGGGTTGACAAATTACTCGAAAATAAATCGGATGAAAGGTACAAGAGTTATTTATTGTACAATACACTGTACATATTTCTTAGGGACTAATTGACAATTCTCATATTCGAGATGCTCTGTCATGTAGCATTATATGAAAAAAAACTTAGTTTTCACTTGACCAAAACGTTTTAGTTCAGTAAGAATTATTTAAAAAGAAAGAAAAAAAAAATTGAAAAAACTTAGTTTTCACTTGAAAACGTAAACCTAAAAGTTAAGTAGGTAAGATTTTTTTTCATTTTTTTCTTAAAAAAAAATAAAAAACTTAGTTTTCACTTTAAGTAAGATATTTTTTAAAATTTTATTATTAATTCTCATATTTTCTATAATCTTTTTTATTTAATAGTTTTCATTTATTTATTTTTACAATTTTGTAGGAAAGTCATGCCGGGGAACTGTTTGACATAACTTCTGGAAACGAGAAAATTCTATCACAAATTTTCGCTCCGAAATAACTCAGCTAGATTTTAACTTCTGAGTAGTTATTGTCCTTTTAAAATATTTTACGAATTCAATTTGGTTGGAATAATTTGGTTTCACATGTCTTTGTTGCGGAGTCACCCTTAAAATCCAATATAATCTCTATTTCTGGATTCAAGTTTGGAAAAAAAAGTTACAAATAGGTTGATATGAGGTTACCGGTGTCGCACAATTTACTTCCTCACAAATTATATGTAGTAATTATTTTACAGATATAATCGCGTCCAAGTGATAGGTCCTTCTGATGACCCAGATAGTGCCATTGTATTCTTTGTAGATTATAGTGATAGACAAGAAATACCTTATCAAGAATTGACACCCATTCTAAGCAAGGAATTCATTACACGTCTTCCATTTCAAGTAAGTTTTCCTTTTCTCAAGAAATCGATAGATGTCGATAACACAAAGAGTCCGACACACGGTCCCCGAGATGAGCCTGATATTCATTGCTATGTTCACTACCATTGATGATTCATAATTTTCTATTTTTTTCATGTAGATCTTGTTTGAGTTTCCCTAAATATTTTAAATAAACTCAAATAATGTTGTTGTAGTAGCGGTTTTTCTAACAAAATCAACCGTTCTTCCATTTATATATGTATGATTAATTAAAATGTTAGAAACAGTTTGATATCAGCTCACGAAAAGTTTTTTATGGCCCTTGAGTGGAACTGTGATGGTGTGCGTTCGAGGTCTTCCTGGTGCGTAAAACTGGTCATCGTGAGGACGAAACTCAAATAATATTTTTTAATAGGTTTAAATAGTATTTTTTGCGAGTAGAGTAATATTTGATCATTTAGTTGAAATCATACGTCACACTATGAAATCAATTTATGTAAAGAAGCCTGGTTTTTGACCATAATATCTCTGAAAATACGCATTCAACTTTTTTTTAAGAGATACGATTATTGTTTTCAATTTTTTTTATATATAAAATTTTTTGCATCAAAATTAATTGAGGATTAATCGATTAATGCGAATCCCCAATTTAGTTTAGAGCTGGATTTTTGGATAATTGTAGTCATTATGAAATAAAATGGCCGAAGGCCATTTTTTAAACTGCACAAGAGATATTTTGTCGGCTCTCTAGAAAAAGGGAAATACAGAATATATAAAATACCACATAAAGATTTTGAGGGCTGACATCCTCACGGCTCGAGTCCACTTCAGCTGATGGTGTTAAAACTATGCGATAAGATATGCTCCGATATTAACTCATGTTGAATAACAAGAGATTATGCAGGGTCTTTTAGTACCGGAGAAAACAGGAAACCACCTTATCCAACAACGATTTCCCTAGACAGCAGTATACACAAATTGTATTTAACCACTTTGGAAGACTGTGACAAACCAGTTATTTAAGTAACTGTCAACTTGATAAATTTAGTTATTTAAGTTAGCTTGATATGAAATATAAATTTCAATAATTTTATTCTTGTATCAACTACAAATACAGTGTAAGCCGCTTTTGTCAGAATCCTCAGTTGGTAATGTTTGTAATTTCAGGCAATAGAGTGTGCTCTAGCAGGTATTCAGCCTTTGGATGGTGAAGATTGGTCCGCCGAGGCTTACGATTTTATGGATTGTATGAACTCAGTATTCGTTCGGGTAAGTTAAAGTTACTAGCCCTTATTAAATAGGGTTTCCTCAGGAGGGTCCTCAAATGGCACCATACTAATTTTTAAAAAAAATATGTGTTTATAAATTTTGTTGGGCTGTTTATTATAGTTGAATAGATATATTCCAGCTTTATTATATTTGTTGGGTTTTCTTGTAATTCACAAAAATTTAATGTCCATCCCTGCAATGGAACAGGTGATAGTTCGACCCTGTTTTATCTATCTAAAACTTGCTAGCTTCAAAGCTAGCATTTTGTTCAAGATAGGTAGAGCATTTAAAACCCTAATTGAGAACTGATTTGATTCTATAACAGAGCGGTCGTGCTCAGTGCATTAATTATCACTTCCTAACTTTTCTCTTCCATCCATAATATACAGTCCACAATTAAAACCGATATTTCACAACCCCCAACACCAATAATTTAGCCATTTATTATTATTTATTTAATTTATTTAAAAAGTAAATATTTTTTAATACTTAACATTAACAAGTTATTCAAATAATACTTAACATTAACATGTTATTCAAAGAATACTCAACATTAACATGTTATTCAAAGAATACTTAACATTTACATGTTATTCAAAGAATACTTAACATTTACATGTTATTCAAAGAATTCTTTACATTAACATGTTATTCAAAGAATGCCTTACATTAACATGTTATTCAAAGAATGCTTTACATTAACATGTTATTCAAAAAATGCTTAACATTAATATGTTATTCAAAGAATGCTTAACATTAACATGTTATTCAAATAATACTTAACATTAACATGCTATTCAAAGGGACATCAAACTAAATTACACAGGATGTCTCAAAATAGGAGCGGAGCTCAATATCTTGAAAACGATATCGAAGTTTAAAAAACGCTGAAACACACATAATTTTCTTTTTATAAAGAGACATTTTTTTTTAGTAGTTATTAAAGTTTAGACAAATGACCTTTTTTCAAATTGATAAATATTGTTTGAAAATAATTAGCGTTGGAGTTTTTTTTCTTGGCCAAAATTTTAGACCTCAACTCATTCTGCAAGTATTCTGCAATAATTTCATCTAGCACCTGTTTCTCTAAAATCAGAGTTTCAGTATCATTTGTTAATGGTGGATTATATTACAAAACAAAATTCTGGAAAAAAAGTCAGAGAATTATTTGGGTAGTCATCATTATGATGTTTCAAAAAAGTGATAGAATGCTCTTACAAACCTGAAAGAAAATATGGCACCTATCTACACGATGTAGTCATCATCATGGGCCGGATTACCTTGTATTGAATAATAGAAGGTTGTGATAAGAAAGCGAAACTTTAGTAAGACCACACTGACCTTAGACATTGTATTGTTTTAGGTAACATCTACGGAAAAGGCTGCAATAGAAACAGGAGGAAATAAATATTTTGTCGAATTGTTCATTTTTGAAGAGAACATTGTTAATGTGAATAAAACTTTGGTCGAAAGAAATTTCGCAAAGTTTAATGAAACTACAAAACATTTGCTAACTGACAATGATGATGAAATTATGGAACATATTGCAGAAAACCAAAATAAAGAAATTTGTGAAGAAGAAAATGACGATCTCAAGTTAGACAGATTTGTTCGACAGTTTGGAAAAGTAGAATCTAATGATGAGGAGTTAATGGAAACGCTTGCACGAGAAATTGCTATTAGAGAAGGTGTTATTGATGATGAGCGAATAGAAAGCGATGGAGGAGACCACGAACAGAAGGGAATTGAATCTGGTCGATTGGATGTAAATGGAAAAGATGGTCATTTGAATGGAAATGGAAAAAATGGTCAATTCAATAGAAATGGAGAAGTTGGTCAATTGAATGGAAATGGATTAGATGGTCAGTTGAGTGTAAACTTAAAAGAGGGTCAATTGAATGTAAATGGAAAATGCGGTCAATTGAATGGAAATGGAAAAGATGATCAATTTAAAGTAAATGGAGAAGTTGGCAATTTAAAAGTCGTTGAAACAATCCGTCAATTGAAAATGGTTGCAAAAGAAGAACTTGAAGAGAGTGAGCGAGAAAAATTGACGCTGAGGTGCGATGAAATCCAATCAAGTGAAGACAGCGATGATTGGGGTGCTGAAGAGATTGTAGCAGAGGTGAGATTTAGAATTTAGTGATCCCTGAATAACCTATATTTAGCTAGTAGCTCGGTTGGTTGACGGTTTCTCAATCAGAAAGTTGTTGGTTCGAATACATGCGAAGTAATAAAATTTAGTACTAGCATGAGAAAGTTTAATTCTGACAAAACATTAGCACCTTATTTCAAAAAGTGAATTTCAATTCAATTTAAATGTTTAAATTAATGTTTTTTTTAGTGCTCTGGGAACCTCAAAACGTTTTGAGGTCCCCAGAGCCCTAATCTCGAGTTTCGGCCATTGGTCCGTGTGTGTGACCAAGATATCTCAAGAGAGGCAAGTGCTAGAGACTTGAAATTTTGGTATGTATATCAGTTTTATGCCATGAACGGCAAAATTTGGTGGAAATCGAAGATATCGTTAGCGGTTTTATGCCGCTTTTTAGCGGTTTTCTCATATCCTGCCTAAAATGAGAACGGTATTAGCTAGAACTTTAAACCTGGCGCCTTTCATACAAGAAATTGAAAAATACAACTTAGGTTGAAGTGTAATATATTGTTGGCCGCTAATTAGAGGTTGAAGGACGCTTTTTGGCAGTTCTGCCTAAAACCAGAATGGAATAAGCTAGAACTTGTGGTGTCTATTCATATTAATGTTATGCATTGAATTCACAAAGACACTTTTAATTGAATCCTAATCTATTGTTGGCCGCTAATTATTTTAGTATTTTTTTGTTTTCCTCATAATTTGATGGTCATTGCTTACTAATTAGGTTGTAACTATGTAAGAGGCTATTCGAATGATATTTATTCGGATGATTATGAGATCCTGTTTCCTACAAAGAACAGGATCCGATAAACTAACAGAGGTTTTCTCAGAGATCTTGGCGGTGATGTAGAAAAAGGTAAGAAATCCAAACCTATTAAGACAAATACTGAAAGAGTTATCTCTTCAGACAACTTCTTTTTATGTCTCCTTTGGCTGTTAGAAAATTATATAAAAATGGATAAGGAAATTTGTGTGATGTTCACACCAGATTTTTTATATGTATCTCGAACGGGATCCGAAATATTTGACTTGAAGACTTTAAATGGACCACTCTGTATAGTTGTATACATAGGGCGCGATACGAAACTAAAATCAAAACTACTGTTAGCAGCATTTTGGCCGCTAAGAAATTTTATAAAAAAATATGGAAAATGAAGGTCTGTGATGTTCACACCAATTTTTTTTTACATTTCTAATAAATACTAAAAATTGATTCCAGGAAAAGTCTGTGCGGTCGCCATATACAACAGAACTTCCTGAAGGTCTTGAGTGGAGTTCCTATTGTCCACCCAAAATTATTTGGTATGAAAATAATGAATTCCTTCACCTCAGATTTCCTCTGCCAGGATTGATGGATTATGACGTAACACTTGCACCACGCTCCGTACATTTCCAGTAAGTAACAATCAAACCAAGATTCAAC
The DNA here is from genome assembly GCA_012654025.1 of Pachypsylla venusta. Taxonomy (NCBI): domain Eukaryota; kingdom Metazoa; phylum Arthropoda; class Insecta; order Hemiptera; family Aphalaridae; genus Pachypsylla; species Pachypsylla venusta. Next base: position 8,952,783 of record CM022877.1, on the reverse strand, counting down.
ACCGGAGTGAGTCCCGAATCCTTTTAACGCTCCCTTGCAATACAAAACAACAATGAGTACCTCAGAAATTCTAAATCACTATAGTTATTATTTGATATTTGGCGTCATCATTACATTACTTACTACTCTCTTTGTCCCGACAATGCAACCATTAGAGATTTGACGTCTCCAATAAAAATAATTTATTTTTTTATTTTGAGTCCATCGTTCATACAAACATTAAAGATCGTGTTATTTTTGCTTGAACAGTTTAACTGAAAAATAACTTTATTACTTAAGTAACTACACCGTTATTTGGCATAACGGAGAAGATTTTAGAATGTTAAACTGTTCAAGCAAAAATAACACGATCTTTAATGTTTGTATGAACGATGGACTCAAAATAAATAAAGGGTACGGAAAACCGAAGTAAACTTTATCTTCCTTTATTCTAGGAATTTAGTAGGCACCGGATGATGACCTTTGACAACCTTCGGTTGTTGTCACAGTTCCCTAGAGAAAAATTTGAATTAGAAAATAAAATATATTTGAATTAGAAAAGTGAAAATAATAGGTATATGAATTAGATTTAGCAGCCTCCGGCTTTTGTCACAGCTTTCTAGTAAAATTATTAAATTAGGAATTAGATTTAGCAGCCTTTGGCTGTCGTCACAGCTCTCTAGTAAAATTATTAAATTAGGAATTAGATTTAGCAGCCCTCGGCTGTATTCACAGCTCTCTAGTAAAATTATTAAATTAGTAATTAGATTTAGCAGCCATCGGCTGTTGTCACAGCTCTCTAGTAAAATTATTAAATACGAATTAGATTTAGCAGCCTCCGACTGTTGTCACAGCTCTCTAGTAAAATTTTTAAATTATGAATTAGATTTGGCAGCCTTCGGCTGTTGTCGCAGCTCTAATGAGACTAAAAATATGTGAATTAACTTTGACAACCTTCGTTTGTTGTCACAGTTGCCTATTGTAAGTATTATGTGCTATAGATTTAGCAGCCTTCGGCTGTTGTCACAGCTCTGTAGTAAAATTATTAAATAGGTTTTAGATGAGGCAGCCTTCGGCTGTTGTCGTAGCTCTAATGTGAATAAAAATATGTGAATTACCTTTGACAACCTTTGGTTGTTGTCACAGTTTTCTATTGAAAATATTATATGCATTAGATTTAGCAGCCTTCGTCTGTTGTCACAGGTCTCTAGTAAAATGATAACATTGGGAATTCGATTTGGCAGCCTTCGGCTGTTGTCGCGGATCTAATGTGAATAAAAATATGTGAATTACCTTTGACAATCTTCGGTTGTTGTCATAGCTCTCTAGTGAAAAAAAAATATAAGAATTAGATTTGACATCTTTCGGTTGTTGTCATAGCTTCTTTAGAGAAAATGTTATTTGAATTAGATGTGGCAACCTTCGGCTGTTGTCGCAGCTCTAATGTGAAAAAAATAATACTTGAATTACTCTTGACAACCTTCGGTTGTTGTCACAGCTCTCTAGTTTTTTTTTGTGTAATATAAAATAGCCGATGAAGGCATTTTATTATAATTGCAATCTAAATACTTAAATCTCACAAAAAATTATCATTGAAAAAAGGCCAAGTTCCACTTTTTCAACCAAAAAATTCCGCCTATGGAAGTAGTGATATCTATTATTGGGGCCAAGTTTATTGTTGCTGCTGTAATCCTGCATTTAAATTTATTATTGCACGTTCTTCTGTCTCAATTTTCTTAAAGTAATACGGGCTTTACACTTGGTCAGTTTTTTCTAAGGGGATTCGTGAAATACTACCGGATATCTGACGGTGTGAAAAACCTGGTGAATTGCTTCGTGTAAAGATACACTGGTGCTTTCTGGAACTTGGCCTGGCGCACTGCCGTGCGTTCAGATCTAATGAAAAATATTATTCTAAGGAAATATTTCAGCCTGCCGTTTGGGTTCTAGAGGGTCACCCCAAAATGACCTCTTTTGACCAATAAATGGATCTTAGAAGGTGCTAACTCCAATGTTAAGGTTTTGGCTGGAATTATGGCCTCAAGGACTATTGGGGCCAAATATCATCAAGATCGGACAAATAATAAAGGCTGTAGATGCGCGAACACGATTTTTGCGGACGGACGGACACACATTTTTTCTAGACCCGTTTTTTGGTATCTAGTCATAATTCGCACAGAAAAGCAAAAAGAAAAAAAAAAAAAAGAAAAAAAATCACCTTTACAATACTTTACTTACCTATACTTCGTATAAGGGAAGATAAAGTAATACAATCAAGCAGTTGTTAAAGAACTTAAAATAATATATTTAAAAAAATCTACTGTGAACATAACACGACTTTCCTTATCTGTAAAAAAAGAAGAAAGTATTGGAATGGGCTGAAATTTTCGATATCGAGTTTTCATTGCCAAAACATGTTTTGAGGTCCCCAGAGACCAAAACCCGAGTTTAAGTATTCGAGACTTCAATTAAAGGTTTTGCGATGCATCCAATACATATGTATAGTTGTAGGTATCGCACATACTATATAGCAAAATTTAACAAACCTCAAATTCCGGTAAAAAGAGGCAAAAACCGCCAACAATAGATTTGATTTCAACCAAAAGGGTCTTCGAGCATTCCATGCATATATGCACCACTTTTCAAGCTCTAGCTCGTTCTCGTTTTAGGCAGAACCGCCAAAAAGAAACCGAAAATCGCTAAGAAGTGGCCAAAAATCGCCAACAAAAGATTAGACTTCAACCAAAAGTGATTTTTTCCGATTCCATGCAAGAAATTGATATGAATGGGCAACAGATTTTAAACTCTAGCTTTTACCGTTCTCCTTTTAGGCAGGATTCGCGAAAACCGCTAAAAAGATTAAAAAACTGCCAACGGTATATTCGATTTCAACCAAAAGCTTAGATTGACGTCTATGGCATAGAACTGACATAAATACCAAAAAGTCTTTAACACTTACCGTTCTTGAGATATCTTGTTCACAGACAGACACACATACGGACCAATGGCTGAAACTCGAAATTTGGGCTCTGGGCACCTCAAACATTGAAACCTCGATATCGAAAATTTGAGCCCAATACAATACTTTCTTTTATATAGGATAAGGAAAGTAAAAATTAATATGGTCTTGGAGGGAGTCAACATTATATTGTATTGTTGGTATGGGTATTCATGTATTGTATACCTAAGAATGCCCGCAGAGGGTTGGACACTTACCGATTGTATTGCATATCACACATCTTCGTTTATATGACGAGAAAAAGAAATACACACGCTCTTATGTGAGTCCGCAGATTGAGGAATCAGCACATTCCCAGAAGAAACATGTGTATTTGTTTTTTCTTTGCTTATATAAACAATGTTTGATATGATTTAAGGTAAATGAGTAAGCAGCTGTCTGAAAGCACCCTTACGACAATTTTCTAAAGTGGTTTCAAAATTATCGTTCAGGGTATATGTCTCCTCTTGCCGCCCAATAAGGACCGTATTTTTTTCGTTATATTCTTGTATAATTTGGCTATCTTGGATGAATTCTCTACTGCCTCTGCTACTGTCTCTACTGTCTCTCCTGTCTCTCCTGTTGCTACTGATGAGGTAATCGTTTGTTCCCAATCATATAGTCTTTTCATCTCCTTCATTATCTCATTAAGTAGAATTCCCATTCGTGCTGGTAATCCACTTAACTCATTCTTGACATCTTCTTCTATTGGTAGACGAAAATTCTTTATTTCTTTCATCATTGATTCTATTCTCCGTTTCTTATATTCTATTATTTCCACTTGATTGTTTACCCGATTCATTACAACAACTATTTCGTATCTAGAATATTGATTACTAGAAATCTTAGAAGCAATATTATTTTGCAACTCATTCTTAAAATTGACCAGGTCTTCTATACTTCTTTTTATTTCTGATGTCTCATTTACGATTTTGTTTACTCTTTTTTGTATATCATCTTCATCTGTTTCTTTATAATATGTGTAACTTGATTGTTCAGTATATGTTGAACTTGCATCATCAAATTGTGATGAACTTGAATCATCAAAAAATGTTGAAGTTGATTCTTCATCTGAATAACTTGCCTCTANAAATGGCAAAGTAAACTAAGTCCCTTAAGGGTCTTGTTCTGTCAGCAAAGAACCCGAGTCGTATTATTATGTGGTCAAAATCTCATATAAAGGATAACATACCATGTCCCTTCTGTGTTTTGAACCCGCGACTACTGGATTACCAGGAAGACGCTGTGACCACTGATCTACCGGGGTTAAGTGAACGGCTAGTTTTAACATCACTATATTTTTTTGTTTCGTCTGTTTCCTTTGCGATTATGATGAAATGTGGTTTGGACATGTATAATGTATAAGGTTGATATAGGGGGTTTGTTTAGAGTTGAGTTTTTAAAGCAAGTATCGCTGATATCAAAAGCGGCCATTTTGAATAGTGCTAGTTATTTTTTCTCCGTTTTTGCCGCAATGAATGGACTAATTCCAGAACAGCGCTTGCAAATTGTGCAAATTTATTTCGAAAATCATGGTTCACCGTACCGGGCTTTACGACCATTTTATGGGCGACATAATCGTCCATCTAAAACAGTTATTTGCTTAACTATGCATCGCTTTTGTACCACACATACTCTGATCGATAATACGCCTGTTGATAAGACGAAACGGATTTACAAGACCAAGCAACATGTCACACATCGCGCGACGTAATCATAAAGTGATTACGTTTGAGAAAACATTTGGTAAGCGCATAATTTAGCGTACCTAATGGACTCCTCAACTATCCTACACGGAAATGCGATTTAACACATTTCTATTATTTTCTGTGGGGATATGTAAAGTCACTAGTCCCCACTGATAAGTCACAAACATTGGAGCACATGGAGAACAACATTTGCCGTGTAATACGGCTTAGGATGCTCGAAAAGGTGGTCTATAATTGGACATCTAAACTTCGCTTCATTTGACCCAGCCACTCAATATGCCCGAAATCGTTTTCAGACCCTAATGGCATACCATTACCCTTCCAATAAATTCATCATGACCATGCCTCAAGTAGTGTGTCTTCTATGTCATTCTCTATAAAAACACCCTATGTAGGATGTTTGGCTATAAATGGGACCCCTGAATATGGTGGGTAGCTGAGATCAAATGAAACATTTCTAACGAAATTCGTTAGTGAGCTAGACGAAGCATAGCCGAGTTACAACGTGGGGAAGGTCATTCTTGAGCAACTTTCAACGTCGTCTTTTGGGTTCTATTTGACCAATAGGTCTATTGATGATGGAATCAGTAAAATTATGTGTTTTCATAAAGATTGGTTATTTCATGTATTAATTTTTTTTTTTGGATACATAGCGTGCTCCCAATGCTGGAAGAGCTGCCCATCCGGGTATTTTAAATTCTTGAGAGGTCTCATCTGATTTGAGATCAGATCTCATTGACTCACGTGTGGCAACAGACAGCCGAAGGGCGAACTATCTCCTCACAACAGATACAATTTAAATAAAAATCTAAAAATTCCGGTGTGGAGACAGCCAGGCCAAGGACTGACTGTTTCCTCACCACAGATACAATTTTACCAAGCAACTTAATGTATGTTAGGTATCCTCAAGCACCATTATGGAGAGAAAATATACTGTCCATTCCACGCATAAAAAGTCTGTGGGAAGAGACAGGAAATAAAATAGCACATTACTTACCAAAACTGCTCTGAATTATGGCTATAAAAATAATGCCACAATATAGTGTTGGTGTCATTGCACTGCTTTTTTTAATTATTCAACCAATGTCAAATCTGAAAAAAGAGCCAAATTTTAAAACTTATTGCAGTTCAATTTCTATCCCGGCATAGTGCCCAACTCCATTCAGCGACCAAGTGGTTGGAGCCCATGAGTGGTTCGCTTACACGTAATAATATTTTATTTTTTTAAATTCTAGGAGTTTTTTTTGTTTTTACACTTCAACTCTTTCAGGGGCAATGCAATTCTGTAATAACCACTATTTTAACATATATTGCGCGGAAATTTTCGAGCTTCCAGTATGTTTCATGAGCAGTATTTCATATACTAAACATCTATTTTCTATGGCACGTTGAATACATTTGTTCCCGTAAGATCACTGAAGTAAAGCAACGTTCAGAGAGGTTGTACCATGTTTGTGTACACGTAAGTTGGAGCCCTCATGATGCTGTCTATTTTTCCATCCCAACCCAGCCTGGGTGGGATTAATGTGGGTATAGCTGGTTTGCAAGTGTCCAGCAAATGGAGGGTAAAACCCCCATGTTGAATGACCAATAGATGTTAAAGAGACGTTAAGCCAAAAAAAAAACTTGCCAATGTGACACATGGGTTTTTTATTTTACAGGCTAAAAAAATTCCCCCCCAAAATTTCGTAATTAGTCCCTAAATTTGACATACACACCAAATTTCAAGTCTCTGGCTCTTACCATTCTCTTTTTAGACAGGATTAATGAAAATCGCTAAAAAGCGGCAATAACCGCCAGCGGTATAATTGATTGCACCCAAAAGTTTCGGAGCTTACTAAGACCCCAAATATGATATACATTCCAAATTTCAAATCTCTAGCTCTTACCATTATCTTTTTAGACAGCAATACCGAAAACCGCTAAAAAGCAACCAAAACCGCCAAGGGTGTAGTTTTGGGGCACAATTAGATGAAAACTATATATCAAATTTCATTCAAATTGGTCAACGCTAAGTGTCAAAAGTGCCCATCACGGCGTACGGTGGGCGGCGAACAAACGGATTTTTTTTTAATTTGGTTTTTAGATTCCTTTTTTTTTTCGTGACAATAAAAGGTTCATTATTGAAAATAGTATTTCATAATGACTACAAACATGTAAATACCATTTATAAAAGAAAATCATAAACCAAAAAATATGAATATTGCTTACCTGATAACCACTATGTAGATGTCGATAGATGCTTTGCTGATATTGAGATATTGAAATTTTTACACCCAATATTGAAAATTGAAACACGTATGTATTTCTACATGCGTGTACAACTCTGATAGGTTGATAGGTGTCTCTACNAAAGAAAAAAAAAAAAATCACCTCTACAATGCTTACTTACCTATACTTCGTATAAGGAAATATAAAGTAAAAAGAAATTATTATTGGAGACGTCGAATACTACTATCTCTAATGGTTGCATTGTCGTGTCGGGAGAAACAGAGTAGTAAGTAATGTAATGATGACGCCAAATATCAAAACCTTAATGTTTGTATGAACGATGTACTCAAAAATAAAAAGAAATTATTTATAGTTATTATTTGTTTTTGAGAGCGTGGGTTCATATCCCAGCCGATTCATGGAATTTTATCTTTGTGATTTTGATATCCCGAACTATCCTCTTTCGGAGCAAGAGCATCTTCCAATTTTCCAGGGGTCCATTTTTCAGGGTGAATTCTGGCAATATGGCCCGCCCAATTCCACTTTTCATAGTTCCTCTTCTACATACTTACTTTTAGTTGTATGACCACGTAATAATGACATTCTAAAATTGGTAATGTAAAGGAATCTTTAGTCCTATTCGGGCAATAGAAATAACGTCAAATAGTATGCTACGCTGCTGCGTCCAGCGCCGCGAGGCACGGCCTTCCTTTACGATGCAATATATTCTAAAGGGATAATATTCCTCTTTTGGTCTTTTCTGATTGTTGGCGTTTTCAGGATGCACTCAGACTCGTGAGTAGTTGTTAATTGAACGAATGAAGTTAGATTTACTTTTAACACCTCTATGTTTCTTTTGCTTGTTTGTCTTTTGTACCACGATAACTATTAAACACATTGTCCGATTTTGATGAAATTTTGACATTAATTGTATTCATTTTATGCCAACCGGGGCCAAATAGTAGTATTTGAGTGAGTGAGGTCTACTGTTAACAGAACCACTAGTTATTGCAGGAAAGGCTATAAACTTAATTACCTACCTTACAGTTGTAAAAGTAGGTTGCTTCTCGAAGCCGTTCCATTTTTGTCCTCTTTTTAACATCTATTGATAAATCGTACCCCCCCCCCGACGCTGGCGCTGGCTAAAAAATGCCATTTTCATTTCAGATTAATATCTTCAGAGAAACCCTATGAGTGTTCAATTAATTTATACGATCAAATCATTCCTGAATTGACAAAAGTCGAGCACAATGGTTTCGAGTTACGAATCCGATTGTTTAAAATGATGCCAAGTGTCCAGTGGTCAAGCCTTGTAAGACATTCTCAGGAGAGAGATATCCGATGGATTCGTTATGACGTTGACAAATTAGTTCAACAAGAGGTCTTGTCTGATTCAGATATCGAGTCATCAGATGACTTCCTCCCAGGACCTCCTGTTACCAAAAAGAGTAAGTTTAATGAATTTCTTTCAGGATCCCTGGGTATATAATCCAGTACCTCAGGTAAAGTTTTTCAATTGTCACTATGGACATCAAAATATGAGGATGGATCTTTTTAATGTACATCAAAATATCTCCAAAGCTGTTGGGAATAAAAGATATAAATTCTGCTAAAATTGTCACCATATCAAGGTAGTCGTTCAGTCCTTAAATTGTCAAGACATAGCAAAATTACAGAGTTCGAATTCGAGATAGGATAAAATAAAATTTTAATCACATATAACCGCCATGTCTCTGGCGGCGATACATATAAAGGAGAAAACTCTTGAGATTTTAATATCAGTATCTATGTTGGTGTACCCATAGTAATACTTTTAAAATAAAAACGATTTTTCTTTCAATGTACGAGTACGATAACATTTTTAATTTGCTATCCATCGATGCATTTCGCCAGTTACGGGATCATCAGGGTCAAAAAACATAAACAAAAAGAGAGAAATGTATTAGATTAATTAGTTTGATTATTTTCAATTTTTTTCAAATGAAACTGAAAACTAATTTTGGATTTAAACTCAAAACTATTGAGTTATTCAAAAATATTTTTCATATTTGGAGAATTTTGAAAATAATTAACCTAATACTAGATCTCTTTTTTTATGCTTTTAGATCCTGATGATTCCGTAACTGGCGAAATGCATCGATAAATATCAAATTAAAAAATTTATTGTATCTTAAAACAAAAATTGTTTATATTTTAAAAGAGAAATTTTTGTTAATCCATTTACGTATCTAGTAGGGGTTGTCTGTTTCAATTCCAGATTCCAACGTAGGACACGTTTTCTTGTAGCGAAGGACGGGTGAAACAGCTAGTAATAAATATAACATAGTCCTCTTTTGATTTTTTTTTAAACGCTTTTTGTTGTTTATTTTGACTAACGTCTTTACAAACTTTGTTTTAGTGGTCAAAAAGGAAAGTGTTTTGTCGGATACTAATGAATCTCCAGAACAGACAGCTGTCGAAAGTGATTGATGCTTCTGACTAAATAACTGCCGTCCTCGCGATGGTTGAGCAACCAGAACAAAGTGAAGCGCATACGATTACAGTTCCAGCCAAAGGCCATCAAACCCATTTCTACCATTTCACCCAACATGAATCCAAAAATGCGAAGAACCATTGGTTTTAAGAAGAACAACAAGAACAGCCAACTAGCTGTCAAATAATGCAACATTTTGTTTCTAGTGATACAAGAATAACTTCATTTATCATTGACCGTCTTTTTGCTATTATAATAGTATAGTATCGTTTTCGAGTGATGTTTCGTACATACACTCCTTGTTTCCTTTCCACCCTTTATACCATTTTAAATTAATCTGTGAACAAGTTTAACCTCAACACTACACTGACAAAGGAAGATGTAGTTACCAAATATCTATCCTTGAAGTGAGTTGAGCATTCTGTTTTTAACTATTACATATATCTTTTTCTATAGTGTTTGGTATACTCCTTTCGGCCTACCGCTTAAACCTACCGTGCCATCGCTCTGATCCCGCCGCTTCAAGTGATAAAAGTTTTCTAGTGTATTTTCACCGTCTAAATTTATCAATTTTTAAATAAATTAATCCAAAACACCAAAAACACTATTTATTATTATTTATGAAGAAACTAAGTTTTCGAAAGGATGGAAGTTGACACAACTTCCATCTTTAGACTCGACTAAACTGATGGTGAATCGAATGATTCGAAACTAGTTTCTTCATAAATAATAATAAATTGTTTTTTTGGTGTTTTGTTTTAATTTATTTAAAAGTTAGTATTTTTTAACACTTATAATTAACATGTTATTCAAAGATTTAAATCTAAATTTATTCACCAAGCAAATTATAAAACGATTAAATTGTTGCGCTGTTATGACCGTTTATTGATATATGTTGACCGGTATTTGGGATATACATATATGTATTTCTTAACTACTACTTCTGTGGACTGTAGTCACCACGTAAATTTTATTTTAGCCCTCGTTGGCCCACTAGGGCCCAAAATATCATCAGCTAATTCCATGACTGTAGCAAGTTTCATCAAGTCTCAGAAACTACGGTCATACTCTGGGCTTGCAAAATCCTGCTGGTTTATTATAGAATCATAGGTATCATACGTAGAATACCTAATTTTGTGTATTTCCGCACCGTTCGTTCTAGCTTTAGTTCTTGTAAAATTATTATGGTGTTTTGATTTTTTTTTACTAAACAAACTGTACGATTCCACTTCATATTACGCTCAATTTATAAGTTGTAGTAGCCTAGATTGTACAAGCTATATACTTTTTGCCATATGACTAATATGGCATTGGGGTCCTTTATCTTTAAGTATATGGAGATAACATCTAGATATTCTAAGTGAGATCTATGTATATATAAAACTGAAATATGTTTGTGTGTATGTATGTTTATTTGTCCGGAATTGTTTGGCCAGAAGGAAAAGAGATATCGAAAAATTGATGGGACTAGACCCCCCAAAATCATGGGCTACGACTCCAGATAAATTATCAGAATTCAATAAAGTCGAGCCGTTTTTTAGTTATGACCGATTTTCCGATTTTTGAAAAAAATCAGCAAGTCACGGTCCAATATCTCAAATTTTGTTGCGACAACATATCAACTCAAAGCGAGAAAGATATACATCCATATTCACGGACACAATCTGTAAAAAATAGAGAAAATTAATGACGCATGACTGATCCAACGGCATTGCCAAATATACTGTTACCATTATAAGTAAAATAATCATCATCAAATATACATCCATATTTTAAGTGGCTTTTTAATAACACAGGTCTGCGACCAAAAAGCTGTTCTGCTGTTTTCAACTTATTTATATGTATTTTGATGCGCTGAATCCGAAAATGAACTCCGTTTTGCTGTATCACGTCAGGATTTTTCACAAAATGCAAATACAATTTTGACCTATTTTTCCTATAATTAGCTACGATTTATGGGTATGTAATGCATTTTTAAAACGTATTTCCCGCATAAAACTGAATAAATAAATAGATAAGATAAATACACAATACCTATACTTAATGGACAATATTATTTTGATTGGGATGTATCGTAACGCCCTGCAAAAACATGTTCAATGCAGTGTCCAGCAGGGGAAAATTGACAACCGTTCATGTGATTCCTGCCCTATTTTACCCGAAAGGAAAATTTGGTTTATTGTAGATATCGATTCCACTCAATGACGCCTGTGCATTGATTTATTAAAGCGGAGTTTGAAGGGAGTTTTACTTTACTCTTTTGAAAACATTCTATGTTTTCAAAAGAGACCTAATTGTAAGTGATTGTTCAGAAACTAAAATATGAAGATCATGGTTGGCAAATGTGCGGTGATTTGTTGATTTTGTGTATGGTTCTTGGTCCACAAATCAAATAGATCCTCGTTTCTCATACCTAAGGGATATTTCAGACCGAAAAAATCACTAGTCTGAGGAGATTAGGCAGCCAAGGACGCTTTGAGCAAAACAATGTTCTTGACAAAAACTTGGTACCATCAGAAAAAGATCCTCACCCCCCCCCTCACCCCCCGTCCTTCCTCATGTAGCAGTTTGTGAAATCACTTCCAAAACACGGAGCATGTTTCAGTTATGTACTTGGAAATTTCCACGCCTGTCAGAGGAAAAACTGAAGAAAAGTATTTTTTGGACTCTGGTCCAACAAATACTATATCATGGTGTTAGCAAACTCTTGATTCGCCAGAAGTCTTCCGATGTCTGCATTGGGACACTTCTGGCGAATCGAGAGTTTGCTAACACCATGAAATATCTTCAGAGAGAAGGATGGTTTACATACAAATTTCTAGACAGCAATAAAAATCCTGACTAAAACAACATTGGTAAAAAAACGTTAAAGTCCTTTCAAGGCCTGGATTGATTTATGGGCTATGGTACATTTTCTCTATTCCCACTTGAACTATTTTCTGAAAACTTTGGGGCTGTGAGCGATGGAGAGTAGATACCAAGAAAAATTGGGCACGACAAAGATGGCAGACTACTGTTAGATGCTACGGAGGGATATACCAGATGCACATCGTAAGCAAAAATATACCAAGAGAAGCCTCACAGTTAAAAAAACGATTTTAGATGTGCGCTGGAGCTTATTTAAATTAAAAACCTATCTTTCAAACGAAAAAAAAATAACTTATGACTTTTACGTACAATTCATATACATTATGGGCATATCAATGGAAAATATAGACACCTAATTTGTGAAAAATCCTGACGTGATACAGAAAAACGGAGTTCATTTTCGAATTCAGCGCATCAAAATACATATAAATCAGTTGAAAACAGCAAAACAGCTTTTTTTAAAAAAAATTTGCTGACCTGTGTAATTAACTTAGAACATAGTTTGCAAAATTATGACTAGCCGTTTGGAGTTGCAAATTCGAATCCGGGATGGGGCAAAATAAATTTTCGAAAATACTAATTGTTTACCCAAAACGTAATGAGATATCGAGAAATTAATAGGAGTGGACCCCACCAAAACCATAGGCTGAGACCCTAGAACAATAATCACAATTCAAACGTGTCCAACCATTTTCGAGTTACGGCCGATTTTCCGATTTTTGTATGGGTATCACTAATTCTGTGGCCAAGACGGTAAGAGATGTCGAAAAATTAATAGGCATAGACCCCTAACTATAGACTGAGACCCCAAAAATATTAACAGAATAAAAAAAAAATGTTTAACCGCTTACGGCTGATTTTTGTATGGAACTTGGAAGAATTTATTTGTTCAGCTAGAACGGTAACTGCCTGACTATATCTATATATAAAAAGTAGGAATATTATCAGAATTCAAAACTGTCCACCCGTTTTCGAGTTACGGAAGATTTTGCGATTTTTGTTTGGGGATCACTAATTGTTTATCCAAAACGGGAGGGATATTAAAAATTTATGGGAATAGACCGCCCCCCCCCCAAAAAATATAGAATGAGACCCCAGAAATATTATCGGCATGAAAAAATGTCGAGCCGTTTACGAACTATTTTTGTATGGAATCATGGAATAATGTTAGCACGGGAATGGCCAAGATTCTAATGCGCCAAGTGAAATAAGCGCAAATTTCTGGACATCAGATAAATTATCAGAACTAAAAAATGTTAATCATTTTCGAGATAAAGCTAATTTTTCGGTCTAATTCTACAAATTTCCATCGTGGTGTAGCACGGGGCACAACTGCTAGTCTTTCATAAAGGTCTCGAAATTTTTTAACCTTCAACACTCATTACGATAACCAACAATATTATCGGAGAGATCTTTAATAAAGTTCTTGACATCTTCAAAGATGTCAATTTCTACGTTATAGTATTGAAATTTTCTTATTCCTCTAGCCCTGCTCTAAAAGTAATGATAAGTTTAATGTTTTTTTCTTTCTTTTTTGCTCCTTTTAAGGTTACTTATTACTGTTTGTCCTAAATCACCACCCCGCTTCAGACTTCCTACCCGAAAATGTTTTGAAAACAGTTTAATTTTAACATCCAGAAAATAAAATCATATGACACTGCTGAAATGTACACTTTTTCATCACTGTTTTGGACTTTCATATAAAACGTCACTTTTATAAACTCAAAACAAAGACCATTTTACGGGCCCTTTGTTATTTTATTTATTTATATTTTTTGAAAAAATGAAAAGTAAATTTATAGCTGTTCACAGTGTCCGTTTATTTACTGGATGCCCGATCCGTTTTTTTTACTGGATGTGATTTATATTTTTTACTCCTGTTCACACTATCCGTTTTTTTACGGATCAAAAGTGTCCGTTTTTTCCTCTTCCTTTTCAAGGCTGCTTTGCAAGATAGACGTGTTGGGCGACGACAAAGTTATAGTCCTGTGGTATTTTTACAATAAGCTGAAAAATCGCAGAAACAAATAAAAATATTGGGTTTATCCAATTTGTCAAAAAAGACTATCGAATGGAGCTTTTCATACGTTGATCAGTGATTGAAGTGACGAGTCTTAAGTTTTTCAATTATTTCAAATTACCTATATTAATAATTTATCAGCTTTAAAATTAAAGCTGATAAATTACTTTCTGAAATAAAAAAATCTAATATCCTTCTTCACTGAACAGAATCAAGAGCACTACTGATTGAAATTAAAAGTGCATCCGTAAAAAAAACAGATGGTGTGAACAGGATCTGCGCGTCATATCCGTTTTCTTACTGGATTGATGTTGACAGCGATCCAGTAAAAATAATTACCGTCCGTTTTTATAACGGATCGGATGCAATGTGAACAGCTCCATTTAAACCAAGCTGCCACTCGGCATCCAGTAAAAAAAANAAAAAAAAAAAAAAAAAAAAAAAAAAAAAAAAAAAAAAAAAAAAAAACGGATCGGGCAATCAGTAAAAAAACTGACAGTGTGAACAGGCTCTTAGTCCTTATATTATTTGGACCATTCTCCTTAATTTCTTGAGAAATCGACCCCTTTCGTGAATAAAAGTCACTTCCGGGGGGTCAAATCTGGATGTGAGCATAATAAAGACATCGTATATAAGGTGGTGCCTACAATTTTCATTTAAATATTAAATCTACATTTGTTGTAAAGAAATTATAACTTTGGGGCGTGCCCTTCCATTGGAAAGCGTTTTGCGAACTTTTTTGTAAAATAAAACAAGATTTTAAGGAACGCACCTTTTCTTTGTACCTATGTGGCAGGGGCTGTCTGTTCCAATACGACGGCCCAAACGGTAGCAGAAAGAGAAAAAATTATGGGAATGGACCCCCCCCCACCCATAGTCATGTTTTACGACCCCAGAAATATTATTAGAACTAAAATATGTCAAGCCGTTTTCGAGTTACGGCAAAAATTCTAATTTATTCACCAAAATCGGACAGTCACGGTCCGATATCTTCAATTAATCGCGACAGCATACCATCTTAAAGCGAGAAAGTTTTAGATGGCCGTTTAGTCATTATTTTGGGACATTTTCTGCAAAGGTATGGCCAGCCATTACAGTTACGAGTCCGAAGGAACGGGTAAAATAAAATTTAGAAAACACTAAAAATTCAGAATGGCCGTGCCTCTGAGGCCCCTGGCGAAACGTTTTAATCTTGATTTTTTAAGGTTACAATATACAGTGTGGATACAAACCCATACTCCCCTCCCCCCAAATTCCATCGTCCTTGAAAAACGAAAATAGCAGTATTAGAATCATAACAAAGCACTCGTGAAACGGATTCGGTACAAGGTCCGAATGAGGACAAGTTTTTACGGGAGCCATATTTATTCATAAAAATCGGACATTCACGGTCCGATATCTTCAAATTTGTCGCGACAACATAATTATCAACTCGAAGCGAGAAAGTTTTAGGTGGCCGCGTAGTCCTTATTTTAGTACATTTTCTACAAAGGTATGACCAGCCATTCCCGAGTTACGAGTTCGAAACCAGAAACGGGCAAAATAGTGTTCAATATAAGCGCCAAGATGAACGTTTTAGTCCGCCCCCCAAACCAGAAAGGTTAGGAAACGTTTTGATCGGCCATGCCTCGATGATGAAAATGTTCGCATCAAGTTTGCAAAATCTGCCCCCCCCCCGCAAGATTTCTTTCAGGGCCTTTGAAAACACACACATAAAAAGATAATAAGTAGCCGATATAAAATTGGTTCCCGTAAAAACTAGTCCTAATTCGGACCTTATGTCGTGTTCCTGGCGAAATGGTTTTCTTTCTTCAATGTTCAGAAATATTTAACTAATAAAATACGGCTATTTATTTCCCCTCGGTTTCGTATTTCAATGAGCGCCAAATTCAAACTTTTTGTTCGTTTTTTTTGGAGTCTTGATTCTTTATCTCTTTTTGATAAAATGATAAAGATAAGTAAGTCTAAGTCTTTAAGTTTAGTTTTAGTTTAATTTTTTAGGAGTTTTCTGTAACAATTATTATTTAATAATATCAATAAGTAAATTCTATAGCCTTTTC
This sequence comes from Pachypsylla venusta, assembly GCA_012654025.1. Lineage (NCBI taxonomy): Eukaryota > Metazoa > Arthropoda > Insecta > Hemiptera > Aphalaridae > Pachypsylla > Pachypsylla venusta. Next base: position 8,936,465 of record CM022877.1, on the reverse strand, counting down.
TTTAAACCTTCAAACCATCGTGTTTCAAGTTCACAGGCTTGTCGAAATTCTAGTCAGCGACCTCAGTCTCATTGTGCAATTGGAATTGGATGATGATTGTTAGATGTTTCTTCAAACAGAACCGTTCAAGCTCTCAGTTTCATAACGGATTTAGGTTCTATTCAAAATCTTTCTCTGGTCCTTCTAGTTTGGAGTACTGTATCCAGCTAGTGAGGTAAGTTATATATTTCCTCTTATGGTTTCTGTAAGAGTTAGCAAAATTAAAAGAAGTTATGAATTTGATCCGGGTCAATCAAAGTGACCCAAATATAATAAAATTCCTAGCTAATAATTAATAGTACTTGTGGCTTGTGGATCTCACTCAAACAATGGACTACCATGAGGACCTTGGTGACACAATAAGGCTCCACAACTAATTCTATAAATGAATGTCCATAACATGTGTAAAAATTGGGCCAGGCGTTAGAGAGTTATGTGAGAACGAACAGATAAACAGACTTTTAAAGAAAAATCATGGAATTTAGAAACTAGACCCCACCTCGTTGGGTCAGTAAACTTTATTGATTGTCTGAAGTGCACCTCATCTAGGACTAAGGCAGCGACAGGTGGTTAAAAGGTGTTTTTACCGAATCTGGAAAAATGGGATTCCTTTAAAGTGTTCCCTGGATCATTTAAAATAGATTTATTTACGGAAAAATGTGATTTTCTTAGCTATGCCCCGCTGACATGTATAGTGATTTAGGTACACTGTAACCATTCTATGAATGGATCAGTATTCCTGTGAGCAAGGCATGGCTAAAAATCACATTTTCTGTAAATAAATAGATTTTAAATGATCCAGGGAACATCTTCAAACAATCCTCAGGCCAAAAATAAAGATCTTCACGCACTCACAAGACATGCAATTTTGTGATATCTGAAATTCAGAAAAATTGCATATGTACATGCTATCATTAAGATGTCTTGTTGACATTTAAAACCATTTTTTTATACGAGTATCCATATTTTTTTTCAGAAAGTTCGACTATGAAAACTTTCTTTGTGTTTTATTACTACCTAAACGTTATCAAAATGCTTCATTTGTGATAAGAGCTTTTAATATTGAAGTTGCTAAAGTTCAAGATAATGTCAGTGATGTGAACATTGGAAATGCTAGACTTCAATTTTGGGAGAATGCTGTTGATAAACTTTATACAAATCAAATTCCTTCCCATCCTGTCTTACAAGAATTGAACAAGGTGAGTTAAAGTTTGTTTAAATCTGAATTAAATCTTCTTTTTCACAATTATTTTATTAAAAAAAAAAGAGAAATGGTAAGAAAAAAAGTTAACTGTTTGTCAGGAGGAACAAAACTTCACCCTTTCCCAATTCTATTTGAGGTCGGCGTTGTCTTCCTTAATTCTATTATGCTACAACCTTTTTTTCTTTTAGGTCCTACTCTCTTTAGGTGTATCCTCTTCTGGCACGGTATATCTTTTCATATTAGCAATCTTTGGTTTGAAGCAGATTTTTTAAAGGCTGGATGTCCTTCCTAACACCAAACCTCCTGTATTTACACGGGTTAGGACCGTCAACTAATGAAGCTCACTTGCTCCTTTCTACATTCTGGGTCACTGGTGTAATCCGGCCCAATTCATAAATGTATTTTTTAGCATAGGGACAATATATGGGCCTGAGAGTGACATCGCTACATTTTTCACCGAACGAGTTTAGTTTTGACTTCACGATTTTTCTTTAAACGTTATTTGCTTGTTCGTTCCACAATACCTCTGAACGAATTGTTCGATTTTGATGAAATTTCGTATGGAAATTATTGACATCTGATTAGTTTTGGGCCCTGATAGGTTAATAGAGGCCTCATGGATGCCCATTATTTGAGTGCGCTCTATAGAGTTAATATTTAGGATAGTTTCATAAAAACATTAAAAAACACTAGAACTTGGCAAATAAGGCGGTTGTTTAAACCTTTTTTTACTTACAGATTGAAAATCTCTCAAAACGAAATCTGAGAAGATTAATATCGTCCAGAGTGTCGCTCTTAAAATCAAAAAGTTTTAGAACGTTGGAAGAACTGGAAAATCATTCAGAAAATGTCGTGTCCTGTGTTTTTTACTTACAATTGCAAGTGGCAGGTAAGTGGTAAAAGCAGCTTCCAGCAGTCTCACCAAGTTACCTTGAATAACTATAGCCTCCATTGGAAAAAACATCCATCAGTTCTGTGAGGCCATGGTCGGTAAAACCTTTTCTAGCCTACTTGGTTGGAGGAACAGTACGAGTGCCGTGTTAGATTACATTTTTTATGACTATGCTTCGGCAAAGAACTAAATTTTTCAAGAGAATTTCTACTTTTAATTACTCCCCGAAGGCAACCTTACCAATTAAAACAATTGGTGCTTTTTTGTTTTTAAAAAAATATTAAATAGAAGTTTGATGAGTATTGAAACAGTAGAACTCCAATTTAAGAAAAATCAGTTCAAATTTGTTCGCGATAAAAGTCGTCAGCACCAAGTAAGCCTCTTTTCATGTCGTACTGGTGCGTAGAACCTCCGTCATTGTGAACCAGTTCAGTTTTATCACTCGTAAAAAATTCAACTGGATCGCCTTGCAAAAAAAAAAAAAAAANAAAAAAAAAAAAAAAAAAAAAAAAAAAAAAAAAAAAAAACAGCAGGGCAGGCTTGTTCAGGAAAAAATATGTTCAAGTAAATAAAAGTCACCTTAGGATTGAGCTTCAGCAACAATCTCTCTTTCCACATCTTTTACAGGATCGACCAAGATTACAAACTCCTTTAGGTTTTGGTTTAACAATAAATTCTACTTGGATTTTATCCATACTGGTGCAAAGTTCAAGCTCACTCTTTCTTGTCAGGCAGGATGGTAGCAACGAATTCATTGAATTTCTTGCTATGTCTATTATACTGCTGGATTTCCGGCTGATACTTTTAGTTTTAGAACAGTTTTTCATAGGACATTTTTTGAAATCAGTATTTTGTGGACAGTCTTCAAATTTCATTATAAGTTTTTTTGTTTGATTTGTGGGACAAATAATGCTTTCTGTTGACGTCGACTGGACAAAATAAAAAATAAGACAGTTTTATTTTATCTAACTAACCTATAGAAAATAAAATTTCTAAAATAATTTTGAATCGACTACAAATATAATTGCTGAGTCTCGATCGCTTTCGTTTGTTCGCTAGAAGATGTAACAGCCGAAAGTAGTCGGTAGATTTCTGTCTGTTCGAATAATCTGGATTTTCTTTGTAGGATTCTTTTAGGAACATGTCTTATTAATATTTAGTTAAATGATCTGGGACGCAAATAGAAACTCTTTATCACTAACTGTTTTGTAGGAAATAATTTTCAAAGTTTCACAAAAAAACTAGACCTTGAGTTATGGTCGTAACCAAAATTTCAAATTCCAGGGTTGAGCCCTTCGAAAGTTAAGACGGGGGAGGGAAACTTTATGATCGCATTGTATACGCTATCTGTGTGAATGCAAAGAATAACGTTGATTCATTGCTCGGTTGTTGTGTGAAAAAAAGGATTCCATTACCTTGTGAAGACATTCCTCCTCGACAGATTCTTCTTCGTCTTCTTCTTGTTCGTACAATTCCTCCACAAAGGCATAAACATAACATTTGAAATAGGGCCACAGATATGAAAATATAAAATAACTTATATATAAATAATTAACTAAAATGATTAACTTTATAAATGCTGATAGATAAGTTACGAACAAACATTTGGGTGTTAATGACGCTTTTGGTGTATTCACTCTATTCGCTAGTTTTTTACATAATGACATTTTTGCTTCAAGAATTTTCGTTGCACAAATAATAGTTTAAATTTTGTTGATAAAATTCATAATTGTTTAAATTTTGTTTGCCAAGGGGAATAGTTTCAATTTTGTCGATTAAATTATTTTATAAGATTTTTTGATAAAATCAAACTTTTGCAGCTGGTGAACGTTTACTTTGGGTGAATGAAATAATTTTGAATTTAAATTTGTGTTTTGTGTCTGATGTGGTTTGGTTAATATTGTTTGGGTAATAGTATGTTTTCAAAGCAATGATTTTTATTATTTATTAAATTTGAACAAATTTTTTTAAAAAAATATTTTGAGCCAATTTCAATTTCGCACGACTATCAAAAATAGTATGTAGCCAATTGAATTGTTCAGTGTATTGTTGTGGAAACTATCACATGATTTAAAGGAACAACTTTTCTGTACAAAATGAATTATAAAATCACGAGACCTAATACATTTTGATAGTGGACACGGGAACAATCTTTTTCTTGTAAATGAGAACCCCATTGAAATGGGCCAGCGCAAGTTTAAAGTCTTTTGACTGAGATGATGTGTACTGCGAGGATTTTGGCCTGGCGCATGAATCAAATGAAAACAAGAGATTCCATCCTCCAAATTGCTACATGCGCAGAAATACATTTAGACGAGGTAAAACTATAATTAAAAGGAATTTAGGTGTTCATGTTGTCCAAATAAATATTCTTTATTAGGTACATTTACTCGTTTAGATCAAAAAGTAGACTAGAAAAAAATCTTGGATGCTTATAAAAATAAATATCATAGGAGTGGGCCAACTTAAGATCAAAGTGTCGATTAAGGTGATTTGGGCATAAGGTGATTTAGACATACGGGTACATATACTTATTATCATTGAGTAGAACATTATTAAAACAGCACCACCAACTTAATTTCGAGACGAATAAGCGTTTATCCAATTTGTATTTTTGAAGTTAATTTAAAAACATTATATAATTTTGGATAAAATTAGATTTTTCTAGGTTCCAAACAGATACTATTAATTTTTTTTTTTGGAGCTAGTTACAAACTTAAAATGTGGATTAATATAATTTAAAAAGTCTTTTTAAACATTTTAGGGGTGGGAGATTAATTAATTCACTTTAATTTTAATTTATTTTGAAAAAGACCTTTTTCTTCCGTATTTATTGAACTGAAGTAGCCATCTTTGTTTTGTTTGGAAGACATAGTTGTACCAACATGAAAAAAGTAGTAAAAGTTACTAGGTTTGAATGTCCAGTGCAAGTTTGTTTATTTTATCTATATAAGCGTTAACATGAAGTTCCCCCCCCCCCAGAGAGGTTAGGAAACGTTTTTATGGGCCATCAAACGTTTTGATGGGCCATTTTAAGCCTCGATTAAAATTGTTCTTCTCTTAAAGTCGCTCCCTAAAAACTCTTGCACCATTCGGAAAAAAACTAAAATAAATTAAATCGGTGTGATTTTTTTTTCCTACTATTCTCTGCATATTTAAAAAAAAATCCGAATTAACATTTAATTTCTCCAAAGTTTCGTCGATTTTCATACAATAAAATTGTGAATTAAACGTTTAAAGTGAGTTTTCTCCTATTTCCCACCATTTAATTGTGAAAAATTAACCTTCTACTTTCAATTAATCCATATTTTAAGTTAGGTTATTTGCTCAGAAAAAAATTATTAGTATCTGCCTGCTCCCTTTTTCTAATAATATAATTGTCTATATTCCATCCCTCGTTGTCATCAACACCATTTTTCGTTGTAACCAAACCACTCTCCTACTGCTCCCCTTATGTTTTCCACAGCTTAACAAACGCGCTATCTATATAAACGTTTTGTTGATGATTTACCTAAATAATATTTTTTTGTAAAATTAGTTCATCCATATTTGAAACGTTTCAAAATGATCCGAAGAACATTTTAAAACAAACCCAGGTTTCTATCTTCAAAAATGAAAAAATATATATTGACTTATTCTACCCCTTATTTATTGACTGTGTTTTAGGTATTGCAGACCTCAACGCTGATCATGCTCTCTCACATTTAGGCAAAGCTCAAGGTATTTGCAATATATTAAGGAGTGTTCCTTATCTACCACGTACTTCCCCATTACCAATTGACATATTAGCATCGCACAAAGTTTCTCAAGAAATGATTATACGTAAAGATGAATCAAAAAGTACGAGAGATGCCATCTTTCAAATTGCCAGCTCTGCAAAAATACATTTAGACAAGGTAAAACTATAGAACTTTGATTAAAAGAATTTAGGCGTTTATTTTGACGGATTAAAAATATTCGAGATTACCTTTACTCGCTCAGATCAAAAAGTAAACCCAATATCTCAAGAACGAATTCAAATAACGCTTAAAGACGTATTTCTTTGTTCGAAAAGGGAAATTTTTAAATTTTGGGTATTTTCAGGGGAGGTTCCAGGGGTCAACTTTCAAATCTTTGTATACCTTTTGTAAAACAGATAAAATTCTATATCTTCTATCTGTCTTATTATGCTTTTACTTGACATATTATCCCAATTCAACCAAATTCCTTTTGTAATTATTTTTGAAAAGTGAAAGAAAATGAAAGTATTTTGAGATCGGTACTCAAAATAGTTATTCCAAGTTGAATTCAAGCTTTTTGAAACATTTTGCAATCATAACTCTACGTCCGCGTGATTTTAAAGTCTCAATATTTTTTGTTCAAATCACTCCAACTGTAATGTCTTTCATGTCTTTTCAAGAATGGTTTTCAATTTGAAAACAAGTTCACTGGTCAGACCCTGGCTGTAGCTCATAATGATATGTGCCATTGTTTGTTTCAGGCTCGTTCTTTAAAATCTAAACTTCCTCTCCAGTCACTTCCATTTTGCTTGACGTCCATACCAACTGATTCCTATCTAACAAGACTTCGTCAAGTAGATTTCAATTTATTTCATCCTCAATTAAAATTAACGGATGGGTTTCTGCCAGTGAAGCTTTGCTGGAGGAAAATTAAGAAAACTTATTAACTCACAACTTTGGTAAGTTTGTAAGATGATCCGTCTGCTTATTGTATCACTCTTTTTTACTTTCTTGGAGAACACATTTATATCAATGATAGAAATAAGCATACTGATAAAGTGCAAAGCTCAGTTAATACAGCGTGTCCCAGAATGACATGTCACCCGTAATAATACGGGGTATAACAAGACCCATCTACCTCCGCCCGTGAAATTATTTTTAAAAAATGGTAAGAAAGTTGTTTTTCATTTTATTTGAACAAAAAATAATTGGACCAAATGGGGGGTCGAACCTGGATCTCACCATAACCATTCGATTGGCCATGACCCTTTTCCATCCCTAGAGCTTTTCAAATATTCCAAGCCGTTCAAAAGTTAACGGGGGAGGGGTGTCATTCTGGGACATGCTGTATACTGACTGACGGACAGATTGACAGACTCATAAAATCCACGTTTCTCTGCAATGGCTAAAAGTAGGAACTAAAAATTTGGAACACAGATTCCTTTTACAATGTAGGTAGTAAACAAGGAAAAATCGAAAGTTCAAGTGGAATCGAGTTTTTGCCAAAAGGACGTATTCCAGCGGCACAATTACACAGCCCAAACGTCAAGAGATATCCAAAAATAACCGAGCATGAAACCCTACAAACCCAAAACTTTCTGGAAAAGGGACGCATACGAAGTTTGTTCATCGGTTAATTTTACACTTATAAAGCTCAAGGCCAGTTAATATNAAAAAAAAAAAAAAAAAAAAAAAAAAAAAAAAAAAAAAAAAAAAAAAAAAAAAAAGACACCACATTGTTATACCGTACTCAATTCCTTCAGGATAAATGTAAACTCTACTGTACTTTGCTTCAAATCTCAGCTATGGCAGATTTTCCTAAATGTGCTGACTTTCCCAAATTTTGTATTTCTATGAACCTTATCTTGACAAATAATGAACACCTTAAAAAGTAGATCTCGCGGCTTTGTTATGGGATCTACTTACCTAATTTCATTAAAATCAGACAATGCTAAGTGTTAAAAGTGCCACTTACTCTTTTTATTTAATTTTTGGCAGTCCTCACGGTGGCCAGTTTGAGTTATTAGGACGATCTGAAACGCAAACCATCACAGTTCAAGCCAAGGGCCCTGAAATGTTTTCCAACTTCTTATAAACCTGTTTCTATTATTTTTTAAACATGAATCTTAAGATTCTATATATGAATGGGACGAACAGTTAATTTTAAGGAAACTCCGCTCGAACAAGAACATTTGAATTTACGTTCTTTGAAATATCAAATTTTAAGGTTTTCCAGTCGATCCAAACTGTTTGGTTTATTATTTTTGACAAAGGATGTCGGAAATAATGAACGAAAAAGATCATTAAGCCAGCTTCTTTTGCACTTTGAATACACCAGTTCCCGTAAGAAGTTAAGCGAGGTTTTACTAAGTGAGTGATCAAGTAGGTTAGCGCCTTCGTGATACTGCCAATTCCGTCTCAATCTAGGCTGGATGATGTAAATGAGGGTAGCTAGTTTGTAAAAGGTGGGTAAATACCCCCGTCTCGGATGACCTTATGAGCTTGATGTCAAAGAGATGTTAAGCACAGAAAGAACGAAAAAAACATTTTTAATACGAAACCCTATGTATGTAAGTAAGATATTACACCCGGTTATTTATATACCAGGCGCATGATAACTATCAGTACTCAAAACTCTCTCGACCCCTTCTTTCGTTATGAGATAGGTACCTCATTATCTACCAATATGATTCACAATTCACCTGTTGAAGTGTTTTAGTTATCTCTCGATACCAGGTGAGAGAGGCATTGTAGAAAATGGCGATCGCTATGTTGTTTACGTATCTACATAACTGTAAAAAAAATAGTTAAAAAATAATAAATAAAAAAATATATATATTTTTTTACTATTTATTAATTTTTTAAATAATTGATTATTTTTATAAAATTATGTGATTTTTTAAATTTATTTTTAAATTTTCCGGTTTAATGTTCCGTTTTCTTCTTGTTGTTTTATGCGGTGTTTTTTATCTGGCTCCAAGGAATTCTGAGCAATTATTTCTGATTGAGTATTTTCTTACATTGTAAGTATTTTTTTTAACCTGTCGTACCTGATGTGGGTAACATTCTTTAATTTACCTTTAGATTTAATTTAATAAACTCGTCTACGTTTTTGGAGGATATGTTACACTGTATTCGTATTTGTAAAGCAACGTCCGGTGTGAATTATTTTGGACTGATGTCCGTGTAAGAACACTTCAACTTATTTGCGACTCATTATTTATGTTTTGTACATTATTGTTCCTTGTTTCATAATATTTTTGGTTTACCGACCTCATTAGTTCAGTTGATTAGGAATGTGGGTTTCGTGTTGAGGGTCCCCCCGAAACCATAGTCTAAAGTCCAGAAAAAATATCAGAATTCAGAAATGTCCAAGTTACGGTCTTTCGAGTTTTCGAGTTACGGTCGATTTTTCGATTTTTGACCGAATTTAGACGGTCATGGTCCGATATCTTAAATTTTGTCGCGACAACATATCAACTCAAAAAGAGAAAGTTTTAGGTGGCCTTTTAAGCCTTCATTTGGAACATAGTTTGCAAAAAACGATCCAACCGTTTTCCAGTTATGGCCGTTTTTCCGATTTTTGTAGGGGGAATCATAGAATACTATTAGCTTCGGATTTTTGAAAGGGAAATCATTGATTACTATTAGCACAGGAACGGCCATGCCTCTAAGGCGCCAAGCTATAGACCGTATCGAAGCACTGGCGAAACAGCTAGTTTTCAATAAAGCCCGGCTTCTCGCATTTGCGAACTTCACGGTTTAGGTTAGGCTCATAGAAAACAGCAAGTTTAGCCCTATTTCCTTGTTTAATTTCTGATGACAAGAGAAGTCGGAATTCTTGATTTGTAAATAGAGGTTTTGTCCGACGACTTTCATGTTTATTTAAAATTTGGTCCTACGTACCAAATTCCATTAAATTTGTTCACCTTTAAGTTACAAAAGTTCCATTGACGACGGAATCCGAATTTTAGATTCTACATATCTTGAAACTTTTAATACTAAATTTTGTGTAGGGTGGGAGTATTTTTTGTTTGTTAATCGGTCAGGACTCATAATTATTTTTCAACCCAAAGGTTTTTCAGTAGGTACTTGTGTGAGATATGTGGAATTGTATTATCTCTACCATACACTATGCAGTTTCAGGTCGACTCTGTCATAATGCCTTGACCTCACTAGTGCAAGCCGGGTTGTCAGTTCTATTTTATGAAGGACATTTTTACATTAGAATGAACTTGCTTTACCAATCTACATTATTATATTATAGCTTATATAAAATTAATAATTATTATTATATTGGTTGCGTGATATTGTTTGGTCCGTCACTTTTGGTTCACTAGTAGTTCTCTGATCTATAGACCTTAATTACTTAAAATGACCATCATTTTTCAGGGGTGGCCCAATAGTGTCCAAAATGTCTCAGCTAATTTTATGAATCTAATGATTGTCCATACCGTTAACTTTCATCAGAACCCGATAAGGTACAAAAAGACAAATAAAAATTATGGTTTTAAAACTGGACCTCCACTTTTTTCATACAATATTGAACTTTTGTTTGATGATACTTGTTTCCAAAGTACGTACGTAGATTTCAAAAATTGAATAGTAAAACTCCGTTCATTCGTAACTGTTTGTAGTAATATCGTCACTTGGGCTGACTGAAATTCATCCAGATCCCATTTGGAGCCTTGTTGATCCTTCAATTTTCAGGGCCCACTGAAATTTATCTAGGTCCCATTTGGAGTCTTGTTTATTCTTCAATTTTCAGGGCCCACTGAAATTCATCCAGGTCCCATTTGGAGTCTTGTTGATCCTTCAATTTTTAGGACCGACTGAAATTCATCCAGGTCCCATTTTGAGTCTTGTTGATCCTTCAATTTTCAGGGCCCACTGAAATTTATCTAGGTCCCATTTGGAGTCTTGTTGATTCTTCAATTTTTGAGGGACAGTATTAGCATTATATTTCAAGAATGGACGTCTCCGTGGCAGAGTGTGCATAACACTCGGCTTGCACCAAGGAGGTTCCTAGTTCGTTTCCTGGACGGGTCCAAAATTTCAAAAAGATTTTTTCGAATTTTCTTTTTGGTCTGGATTTGTTTGGTTGGGGGTAACTCAGCCTCCTGAGGAAAATTTTGTAGCTATGGTAATAGCGACAAGTAGTAGCATTATAAGGGAAATATTGTTAAAGTGTAGCTTAAGACTTAGTGATATTGGAGTGAATGTTGAAAATACCTTGTAATGCTATGATGTCCGCAAAAATGTCACATAATAAAACAAAGAAATATACATTTACATTATTAGGATCTCCACCAATTCCAGAGGATTATTTCCAAGACCCCGATCCTGTCGGGATTAGGGATCAAAACTCGTTGTGTAAGGATTCAACCTTGTTTGTTGAGTGCGTAATGTACTTTAGGAATCAACTTTCAATATTGAACCTTAGGAATAGTGTACCGTAGGAATCAACTTTCAATAATGTACCTTAGAAATCAACTTTCAATAATGAACTGTAGGAATCAACCATAGAAAAATTGATATTTTACGTTTCAAAGTACGTAGTACGCAGCGCCGGGCCGTGAGCGGCACTTTTGCCAGTTAGCGTTGACTGAAATTTGGTTTTGTAGGTCCCAAATTTTTTCGTAGTCGATTCTTCATTTTTAGAAATAATAAATCAAAGTAAGTAATCTAAAGTTTTTCAAGTTATGATTGTTGGCGTATGTAAAAATGATAACTATAGAAAGGTCATTATTATTTAACAAATTTATATTAGACATCCTATTGGTACTTTAAAAAACACTGCCGTTACTTATGACGAGGATTCACTTACTAAAAGTAAGTGAATCCTCGTCATAAATAAAGGTAGTGTTTTTTAACTATAGACATTAGACAGTCTGAAAAGAAAAATTCAAATAGGTTTGGACCCCCGTTTTATTAAAAAAATAATATTTAAGTAAAATGAGCAACATATTAATCTAACGAGAGAGTGAACATGTTGTATCCCAAGTATCTCTCTTTCCTTAACTCTCTGATGATGGGTTTAAGATACTTTTCAACTAAAAACCGGTTCAATTAAAAACAGGATGGTTCAAGAGAAGTGAGTGGTTAAGAAGAAAAGATTCGGTAGGGCTATATTATCAAAGATTGGGTAGGGGTATATTATCAAAGATTGGGTAGTGGTATATTACCATTTTTATTAAGACAATTTTTGGTATACGATATTTTGGTTTATTTTTTTTCAATAATAACCTTTGGAATCGGCACGAAAAAAATTATCCCCTCTTAAATTTGATAACTTACGTTTCAAGGTACGTAGAATACAAAAATCGAATTAAAAAAAATCCTCTTTCCGCCTGTACGTATTTGGTACGTATATCACATTTGGGGTCTCAGTAAGCTTAGAAACTTTTGAGTGCAATCAAATCTACCGCTGGTGGTTTTTACTGCTTTTTAGCGGTTTTCATTTATCCTGTCTAAAAAGAGAATGGTAAGAGTCAGATACCTGAATTTTAGTATGTATGTCAAATGTAGGGTCTAATTATGCCGCAGAAATTTGGGGGGGATTTTTTTAGCCACTAAAATAATAACCCCATGTGTCACATTGGCAGTTTTTTTTTTAATAGAGCTGCAGTCTCATTAATCTAACACTTATTTATACTCGCAGTCTGATTCATTTTCCTTCTGGTGACCGCATAATTTCGCGTAATGGAACCCAAAATTATCGTGTACGATCGTGCGATTTAACACCATTGCGGCAAAACAATTTGAAATATACAAAATGGCAGAACAGTGAAAGAAACAACTGCCAAAATGGCCGCTTTTTAAAACAGTGGTACCAACTTGAAAAAACTAAACTCTAAAATATACCCGTTATAAAAGCGAATACCAGAGAACTTCTGCAGACAGTAGATGACACTGTGTGGTTTTCTACACAATATAGTTACTATTGAAGTGAACGAAGTGAGATCTAGTTTTAACACCACGATTTTTCTTTAAACACGTGTTTCTCTATCTGTTCGTTTCACAGCAATTCACGAGTTTTGACTAAACTTGGTACGGACATTAATTACGTATGGCCAAAAGGTTGCCAATAATTTGAGTGAGGTCTACAGTTCACAGAACTACTAGTTCTATTTCCGTCTGGTCTAGGATTATGTTACTTTTCATTCTCCAGGGAAATCGTACAAGTGTATTACACAAGCAAGATACTGACATACAAAATAATTGTCTGAAAACTATTGAAACCTGCGTCCACCCCCCCACCCCAATGATTGCAAAGTTACCCATGCCCTTGTCACCCTCGTTCAATGTAAACATTATAGGATGTTTGAGGTTTATTAGGAAAGGGTAAAGAGCGAGGGCGGATATGGTACCCTCATCTCCGTACTATAAGAACAGGGTGTAACAAAATTGATGCAAAAAAAATGAAACCAAAATACAGGGTGTACACATTTAGGAACCACTCTATTATCTCAAGAACGGATTTGAATTTTAAGATACAACAAATTTAGTACACAATATTGTGTGAATTTAATGTTAGCAAATTTGTTTTCTAAGCTTCAATTTTTGAACCCAATTTCAGTTTTTCAAGTGGAAATACCATTTTTTTTAATTTCACTTTTGAAACCGTCGAGAAAATGTATGAAAATCGTGAAATACATTCACACTTTGTGTTTTTTTTTTTTTGCAATTTTCTTAGTCAATAATAGCGAGCTAATCCCATTATTATTATTAATTATTTATTGTGTTTCAGAGGTGTCTAACCTCTGACACATTACAATGGAAATATTACATTCCCCTATCCCAATCAAAATTAGACAAAGCCAGATAAAAACAATAGTTAAAGGTAAAAAAAAATCCTTGTGGTGACAAGGACGGGCCAAATTTGGTGGTCTGTAATAATACTCTGTAAAAAAAGAAAAGAAAATGGTTAGTTACAAAAATTAGTACTTAAGAACTTACTGTAATAATTAGCTGTAAAGAAAGGAAAGTGGTTAGTTCATGTACTCCTCTAGACTGTAGGGAGCGGTTTCTATAAGATGATTTTTTAGGTGCAACTTAAAATCTTTGTAGTTCATAGTTTTGATTACATTATCTTCATTGTTTTAAATTTTTATACCCTTATCCAAAAATGATTCCCCGAATACCGATAGTCTTGAGTGTATTAGATTTTTGGCATTTCTCGTATTGTACGAGTGTGCCATTGTCGGTAAAAGATGTTTATTTTTGTGATTTGATATATCACACTGTGTTGAGCAAATTAATTTTCTAATTATTGTGACGGAGAATGGCAGCAGAAAAAATGCGAATTTCGTCTGTCTAAAAAACAACAACATTAAGTGTGAATATTAATATAAACGTAAAATTTCACTAGGGTTTCAAAAATGAAAAAGAACACGGTGTTTCCATTTGACAAACTAAAGTTGATGTCAAAATTGGCAACTTTGTAAACAAATTGTCAACATTTGAATTCACTCAATTGATTTTTTGTTTTCCCAATCCGTTCTCGCGGAAACACCCTGGCTAAAGGCAATACTGTGGGATGCTTTTATGTAACGTTAAATAAAAATGAATATAGTGCTCCATTGCGGGCATGCCGGGAAATTAAATCTCGTATTCTGGGCATTGCCAAATGATGCGGTATTCCGCAGAATGAGGTTGCACATAAATAATATGGAAATATAATTTATAGGGTGTCGTACATAAAGGATGAAATTGGAACCTTGAGTACATGCTGCTATCGGAGGAACGATAACTGTAAAATAATTTGTTGAATAATTTCATAGATTTTATATGATAGTAGCCTTATTCTATACAAATAATGATACATGATACCATCTGTAATATCTAAATGGATTGGAGGTTGAAACCAAAAAAATGTCCACTCGTGTTTTGCGTTGCAGACATCATGGAATCCATACGGTATCGTGTCTGTCTGAAGACAATAGAAAGATTTCGCAAATTTATCGGAATACGAAAACCATCCCGTTGTGTCGAGTTTTCGTCTCTGCACATGACAAATATTATCGGAGCTCGGTTTTCGTTTTGGAAGTCCCGATAATTCGTGTAGAGTTTATCGGGCTGCTTTTTGGTAAACGAAAAGAAAACTAGTTGAGAAAATTCCGCGTAGTTTCAAAATATATATAATTCACTTATAACATGAATATTTTTTTTCATTCGTTTTCGTATATCGTGGTGTTGCGAAATTTAAAAAAAATCTACCGCCTATGAGACACGAAACCCATAACCTTATCGTTTTCGTATTGATTATGGGGACCCCACAACAGATTTGCGAAATCTCTCTAATTTCTTGTGTTCGGTTTCGGCATAACTCGTTTATTTTCTACCGCTCATCCAATTTGGATGAAATTTTCTGGAATTACTGACTGAATTAGATTTAGGCGTTGATAAACCATTGCAACCGGTGTCCACATATCATCACGTTGATCGCATTTAAAACTGACCATTCAGTCATTCTATGACTGTGGGCTTTGGTAAATCACTACAACTTTCTCCTAGCTCAGAATTCAAACTCAACTCTTTGGTTTTAGTAGAATTGTAGAATTCATTTTGAGGTCAAACATAAAGAAACTGAACAATTTTAGAAAAAGAAAATAATTGCATCATCTTCAGTGAAAAGGGTTCTTGCGCACAATTTCTAAATTATAAGAAACTGAGGATAGACAAACCTTACTCACATAAAATGGCGTCCACGAGGCTCCAGTTTGGCCTAATAGGACCCAAAAACTAATTCGCTAATTCTGTGAATAATTATAATGAATGTCCGGCCATACTAAACCCATGCCCGAGAATGCTTCGTCTCTCTGCTGGGAGTGAAGGATCTGTCAAAAAAGCGATTTCCTTTAGAAATATTGAAACCACATGATTTTCCCCTCCTATCTTTCTTTTTATGACAATTTTGTTTTGGTGGTACGGATGTTATTCTTGTACTTTTTGGGGCAACTAAGGTTAACAATACTCCATTTTAAACTAAAATGGAATATTCTTAACTTTTAATTCAATCGGACTTAAACTGATCAATGTTATTTGAGTTCAAATTCAGTGTCGAGCCAAGTATACTATAAATGTCCAGACCACGGCACTGAATTTGAACACAAATGTAAAAAATAACATTGATCAATTGAAATACGATCCTTTTAGTTTAAAGTTAAAAAAATGTTAATATTAATTATTGATGTGTGATGTAAAGTGTATTCTAAATGGTAAAGCGCATTAAACTCCAAATTTAAAGGCTACTCGACTTAGGATACAATCCAATTGCTAATTATAAGGAGTGCTTTCCTGCCACCTTGAATCGTCAAACTCCAAATTTAAAGGCTACTCGACTTAGGATACAATTGCTAATTATTATTATAAGGAGTGCTCCCCTGTCAACATGAGTCGCCCTGTATGTATGAATTAATTTAATTCAATAGCTTGTTCTTCATTTTAATTTCTTTTCTTTATTTATTTTATTAGACTGAATGCACAATTAACAAGTCAGTTGTAAAAAAAATCGCATTTAATGTAAGGGTGGAACTAATTTCATGGGCCCTGAGCATATGCTCCGGCTTCCAAAATATTTGAACATGAGGCGTGAAACACTCTAGTACTGTGAAAACAACTCTCGATCCACTAAACCAAAACAGTTTAGTAGGATCGGCAGCGGACCTATTTTCTTGAGTATTTGAGCAATTTTTTGAGTGTATTACCTTTTTGAGTTTTAATGGACGTAAAAAATAATTATTTGATGTGATCAGTTCAAGACTGCGATATCTTTGTCAAACTGTTTTGTATCGCACACACCTTCATACAGTGGATGTGATCCAGGCAACGAAAGGTTAGATCAAGACTGACTTATAATCGGAAAAATATGATCTTTAAATATTCTCGCATCACGTTGCACAGTGGGACATATAAAGCTGGCCAAAAATCGAAAAACCGGTTTTTATTAATGATTTTTTTTTACCTATTGTTAGACAAATAAATACAGTAGAATTTAACAAAAACTACGGGATGGGTTTGTTTCCTGACTCTGAGACGAAATCAAGGAAATCTATCAAACTAACAAATGTATCAGAATATTTGTGGTATCTTTAAATTTTGACGGGAAAGATATTTTCCCCTATTTGTTCATTAGTTTCAGCTTTTATGTATTTCTAAATAAATATAGATTGCCTCCAAAATATAGATACTTATGAAACACCCTGTACAAATAATTAAACTTTAGTTTGACCAGTTTTTTTTAAATAAAATACCTAATTGTTTTCTATTGCTAAACTTTCTCTGTGTAACATTCAGAATGGGTGAGGCTAATTTAAAATGTACAAAACTAATCAGAAAGAATTATTTTGCCCCCCTCCCATCCCGATCAACAGTTTGAGCGGGCCAATTTTGGTGTATTAAACTTAAAGTAGTTAAAACCAGACCTCTACTTAGCTCGGTTAACGAGTGGGAAAGACCGGGAAACTGCTTTTTATGTAGCAATTTACTACCTTACACAATTGTAGAACGAATGTTTATCGTTGGGTGACGAAACCTCAGAGAATAACCCGCACCGAAACGGACAATGTGTTCGAGAGTTATTGTGGTAAAAAGGACAAAAATACAAACAAAACATAAGTCGTGGTGGTAAACATATTATAGTCTAGTTGGATTTTCAAAATAAAATCTTTTTGGTTTATTATTTTCAATAATATATCTTTGGCATCGTCACGAAATGAAAGTCACTCCCCTCAAAATTTCATATATATTAAAAAAAATTCATATTAAAAAAAAATCGATTGTCCGCTGTAACCTTGTCCGAGTTGGGGTCTTATTGTGGGTCCGAAACTTTTTGTCTCTGTCAGTTACATATATAGGGTTCCTTACTAAAATTATTGTAATTGCATCAAACCCGGTCAACACTAAGTGCCGAAAGTACCAATCACGCCAGACGTTGTGCGACGTACAAGTACGGGGGGGGGGAGGGGGCGAAATTCAAACGGATTTTTTTATTCAGTCTCTTTGGATTCTACGTACCTTCTTTGAAAAATAATATATATATTAGAAGTTTTTTTAGCTAGTGAAATAATAAACCCACGTGTCACATTAGCAGAGTTATTTTCTTGAAGCCTCCTCTAATGCACCCCATCGTGGTAGGTACTAACAGTAATCAGCTCTCCTACATTCTACACTCATGTGATATTACGTGATAATCCCAGAGTCTGTTGTGGATTGGCAATGCTGATAGTTATTGCTCATTAAGCCTGAGAATTAGACTGCCAGAACTCCTAGGCAGATATACGTTTTAAGATCATAATAATACAAGATACCTGGTCGAGGTAACAATCACACGAGTTTACGTAAAATATTGCTTAATCACGCGAGATATCGCGAATGCTCATGAGACATATTCAGGGTGTCTGTTTTTTATTATCAGTCTCGCCATCGATTCAGGGGGTCAACATGAGATTGTATTTCTCTTTAGGCATTATTCTTTTAAATGTTTCCTTACGAATATATGGAGCTATTGTAGACCGAACAGTGTGCGGGAAGAAGACTATTTTCCGCCCCAAACTTTCATTATGTGTATGTTGGGTTGGTTTACACAAGTTCTACCCGATTACCGAAGAATACCGAATGAAATTATTGGTAGGGACCTTACAATCCCATGTCTACGAGATCAGCAGAAACATTCGTAAAAAAATTTCCGAAAAGGACGAATTTTTGTCCAAAAAAATTAAATTTGAAACAAATTTAAAATTGACTGAAAATATATCACGGCTGTAGCTTGATTGTCACATTTTGTTCCATATAATCGTTAGGAAACATTTACGGGCATATGCTGTAAGAGAAAATAGACTTATGTTGACCTGCTGAGTAGATGGTGAGCTGATGTAAAAACGGACACTCTGTATATGACGTCAGATATTGCCAATTCTCATGAGACGTAGATTAGCACACTGTTATTGTTTGGTGTAGTAAAATTTATGGGCTGTGGTTTATGATAGGCCGAACTGTTGTTGTGGTTTCTTATTTACAATAATGATGAAACTGGAGGGGGGGGGGACTGACCACGGAAAAAATCCTACCCTCAAAATTTGATATTTTACGTTTCAAGGTAATTGAAATTGAAAAACCGAAAAAAAAAATCCGTTCCTCCGCTGGCGTTGACTGATGTTTAAATTTAGGGTTCCATTTGAGGTTATAATGGTCCTCGAAACTTTTCGTTAGGAGCCCTTTACCACTATGCTGCTGAGGCAGTTTCCAAGTGAACTATTACAGGTTAGACCTAGTTGTGATCAACCTTTATCAACTCCTTTGTTAGCAAACCAGTGGTTTTTCGCATAGGTAGAAATAACTACAGAACTAGCGCTAAACGCTAAACTATCCCAAACTGTGGATTTTGTAAATGTTATGATGGCCCTCGCCTAAAACTGTGATGGTATGCGTTCAAGATCGTCCTGGTGCAAAGAAGTATTCATCGCGGGAATTTTTTTAGTCACCACCACTGATGATAGTTGGCTCCCCATTTTTTTCTTCGGTGTTGTCTTCAACTTCTTCCATACTCCGCCACTTTTCATAAAGAGATCGACCCTGAGTACATCAACATAGTGAACATCTTCTACCAGTCAGTATCCTCACCCCCTTCCATACTCCACCACTGTTCACAACCACATCTACTCTGAGTACTTCAATATAGTGAACATCTTCTACCAGTCAATATCCTCACCCCTTCCATTGTGGAACTGTGGCGCAGGCCACTGTTCACAACCAGATCTACTCTGAGTACATCAACACAGTAAACATCTTCAAACATCACCCTTTCCATACTCCGCCACTGTTCACAACCAGATCTACTCTGAGTACATCAACACAGTGAACATCTTCTACCAGTCATAACTTTCTATTTTTTGCTGATATCTACAAGTGTTACCTATCCGGTAGGAACTTTGCATGTATGGTTTACTGAGTGTCTCAGATAAACGTGCAGAAAAACTCCAAGAAGATGACCCGGTCAGTTGGTGGTCAAAAGTACCAGTGTTACCTCCTTACCATTTCAAATTATATTTCAAAATGAGATTTTCACAAGTTTTATCCATCACGTCTCGACATTCTGCATAAATTTCAACCTTCCTAAGGCTCGTTTGG
Organism: Pachypsylla venusta; assembly: GCA_012654025.1. NCBI lineage: Eukaryota > Metazoa > Arthropoda > Insecta > Hemiptera > Aphalaridae > Pachypsylla > Pachypsylla venusta. The sequence continues at coordinate 8,916,481 of CM022877.1, read as the reverse complement.
AACCCTAAAAGAGCCATTCAATAAAAGTAGAAAAAGGTGGAATTGTGTGATGATGAAAGAGTTGGAAGAATTAGTCGTTGATTATTAAACATTTAAAGTGTATTTTTTAAAAGAATGCAAATTTTGGTTTATTATTTTCAATAATATACCTTTAAAATTGTCCTCTAAAAAATGTTTCACGGTAAAAGTACATAGACTCCAAAATTTGCAGCGGTACCATCTTTATGTACCCTATTGGTGAGATACTATAAGTTGTTAAACCTCGTCTTGTATGCATATGGTGTGACTGTGATAGTATCTTTGAAGCAGATACCTACTTATTATAAGGATGGTAGATTTCCTATAGTTTCAGCTAGAGGTATTGTTTCTGTTCTGCCCAACTAATTATACACTCCTTGGTATGCATAATAGACACTTGAGAGCAAGTGTAAGGAGAGTTAATCAACAGAACTGCACATATAAAAACAATACGCCGAAGAATCACCTAACGAGCCAAGTTTGGAGCGTGACGACCAAACTAATGATTCGGCTAGAAAAAAAAAAGGTGCGAATATCAAACAAGTTTCTGTTAAGAAATTTACTTTTAAGGAAAAAATAAAATTGTAAGGCATTGTAGCCGCGTTTAAACGTTTTATAACTTCTCCTGTTTGGTGTAAGGCTTCAAAAACAATTGAAAATTTTCATTTTTGTCTTTCGTGTACTTTTTCCTTATAGATTTTTAATTGTTGAAAAACATTTTTTTGCATTAATTTTTAAATTTTTTATTGTGAAAAAATTCAAATACTCGCCGAGGAATGTAGTGAATGCAATGTATGCATGTGTGGCGTCCTTATGGTGGCCGGTTCTATGCACGAGGACGACCTGGAACGCATACCATCACAATGCCAGCCAAGGGTCATCAATACCTTTTCGGTAACCTCATATTAACCTATTTCTACCTTTTTTACAAAATTAGAAAATTAATTATTTTAAGAGGACTACACTACAATCACAACAATGCATTTGTGGAGTTAGAATACTTGAACACAATTGTTGCATGTCTAAAGCAAATCTAAATTGAATCGCCTTAAAAAATCAAGAAGTTGCTGCGTTTTTAAGGATTTTTTTTCTTTCAGTGTAGTTGGCTTATTGGGACATCACGCTGCAAACTTGACTCGTTAGGTTAGGTGATTCTTCGGCGGTTTGTGTTTATGTGTACAGTTCTTTAATTACCTCTCCTTACAATTGCTGGTCCAGCTCCTCAGAGTAGCATAATATGCTACCCAACCCTTCCACCGCAAAGCAAGGAAGTACGGATATTGCTCGTAAATGGATTTCAGTTGAACCATATGTCTACTTACCTATCTGTGTAGATAAATATAATTATTCAGTTTGGGTTTTGGTTACTAATGTGTTTCAGTAGAACGAAGTGGTTATGCTGGGCAGACCTTCAATTTCTTATCATTGATGAATATTGCGGACTCTGTTGAACCATCTCTTCTCTTTGTATATTGCCTCAGGCAAATATTGTGTTGAAGGTGGCAGACATTGTAATTATTTTATGATTGACTTCACAGTGATCTCAAACCGTGCAAATAGTTAGGTTCAAACAAATATGTTGTTGTCGTTGTACGGGTGTTCCCCTCAAAATATTGAACGCGAATGCGGGAGTGATTACGGGGTTTCCATCTTTCCAAACCTCTCTGATTGGTAAAAGGTATAAATGTAGGTTGGATTACGTTTTTATGACCATGTCTCGTCGAATAAATACTGTGGGGTATGCAGCCCTTAATCACACACCTGAGGAAAACCCCTCAGTCATAATGTCGTGTTATTTCTTGTCACTGAACCGATTGCAGTGATATTTCCAACATTGACCGATTGTAGTCTTATTTCCGGACATTGAACAGATTGGTGTGTTATTTTCTAGTAATCAACGCGCAAAAGTCTTATTTCTTAGTATTGAACTGGTTGCAGTGTTATTTCCTAGTATTCACAAAGAGCAGTGTTATTTCCCAACATTGACCGATTGTAGTCTTATTTCCGGGCATTGGACAGATTGGTGTGTTATTTCCTAGCAATCAACTGGCAAAAGTCTTATTTCCACCGCTTGTAATGTTATTTTCTGTCCAATAACATTGCCATGCCTGAAATCATTTTTAACAATATTAAACCTGTTTTTGGTAGAGCTTAGAAATTCAAGAAATAGTCGTTTTAATTTAGAAAGACTCTGAGAGATATTTTCTTAAACCAACAAATATATTTTTAGAGTACATTAATCCTTACAATGCCATGTTTGCTTATCAGTATTAGATAGACGGCTTATGTCTAATAGGCTAGACCAAATTATGTCTCACCCAAATCCGTATTTTTACATATTGTCTGCTTTGAACAAAATTCCTTCGATTTGAATTAATTTTTAGCGTGCCTTACTCGATGAGTAAGAGAAATTCTGTAAATAAGCCATCGCCGTCTGTCGTCTGTCTGTCACAAGGCTGTATCTCAGGAACTACAAGTGGTAGAGAGTTGACATTTGGAGAGATTCCTGAAAGCTTTTTCACACCGAAAATGTTACCCTTGAGAACTTTTTCACAGGGGGGTTACCTGTCTGATATAGTTCTTAAAACGTGAACTTCATGGTCTCTTAAACACAGATATATTTTATTTNAAAAAAAAAAAAAAAAAAAAAAAAAAAAAAAAAAAAAAAAAAAAACGTTCTTTGTTGGACACCCTTTAAGTTACTGATTGGTTCCAAGGCTGATTTCTCATTGTAGCAGCAATCACAGGCCAAAAAAGACTAAAATCAGTGATATTGGTATATTTTTCTTTTATCATAGCGAATCATCTCTATCGCCTGAGAGCAAGCCCAGAAACTCGGCAATGTTATTCTTTCTTCGATCAATGGTGGTGGAAGTTGTTATACAATCTTTATAGTTGAACAAATGCTCTTTATGGTGGGAACTCTTGCCACATAGGTCGCAATGCTCTTTATGTTGGGAACTCTTGCCACATACGTCGCATTATTCTTTATGTTGGGAACTCTTACCACATAGATCGCACATGTCCTCAACTGATGGGTCTAGTCTGTGGAGACATGAATTCAGAGTTATATTAAATATCCTGTGTGAAGTTGGGCCAAGACGCTGGAAAACATCTTAATATTTGTTGTTGTTGACTTCTTTTTGTTATTCAATTGACTTATTTGATATTTATTCTTTTGTTTCAGACTTACCGTAGTGTCTTAGAATTACAAATACAAATATTTTCAATTTTAGGTAAGTCAAATATTCTATAATTAGTATCGTACACGTTGAAAAATCAACAGGAATGACTCTTACAAGGCTAATTTCACACAACTTCTGCAGTAGAGCACCGATTATCCGAAGGCCAGTCATCCGATTCGATGGTTAAGCGAAGGAGACCTGGCGGGATATAAACGAGTCTCAAAGCTGAAACAAACAAAAATGTTTAACTTTTTATATTAAGGTTAGTTCTGTACTGTTTGTATCACGAAAATTATCATTTAAAAGTACATGCATAATTACACTTTTAGAATGCAATAACGTATTTTATTGGTGTCCCACACATCCAGCTACCCAACAAAAAACGAGAGTTTTTTTTTATAGAAATATTCGATTATCGGGGGAGAAAATCGCTTATCCTAACACCCCCTGCAACCATTGTTTCAAATAATCGGCGCTCTACTGTAGCTTCAAATTCTTTCCAATGGTGTCGGCAAAGATTTAAATTAATGCCATACATGTAGGATTCACCAACCCAGAACGTAATGCGTTTTATATTTCGAGGAACAAATTTGACTCCGTGTCTGTCTGTGGTCAATTACTAGATTAATAAAAATAGCAATCAACTCACACAGAACATCACTTACACTTTATAGACAGACATTCCTGGAACTGCATAGTAAATCATAATCTATACTTTAACGTGATACAAATTAAAGCAATCGAAAGATTGGAAAAAATCTAGTGTAAACATCACACGATTTCTATTTTTTATGTGGATTTTGCAGAACTAAGAGGGCCAAAAGGATAGCTCTAAAAGTATCACTCTACAATGTTATGTTATGTTCTAGTTTGGTAAGGTCTGCATTCCGATTTTTTTATATGGTTGATCTTTTACTCAAGATACGATTCTATGCTAGATCTAATTAGCAGTCTATGGAGTAATTAAGTTGTAACCAGCGGCTCCATACTTGAAATAACAGGGGGATATTGTCATCGGAACGAAAGGTAGGCAATCCTTGGTCGGAATACCGAGTGGACTTGGCACGAAGAACCAATCGCCTGTGAAGTCCAGTGTTAGACAGGATCCTTGAAAAATGCCACCGATAGATTTGATTTCAACATAAAACATTGTGGTGGGTTCCAAGTATAAAATTGAAATAGGTACACATTGAAGTTGTAGTCCTAGAACACTTGCCGTCCAAGAGATCACACACATGGACCAATGTCTGAAACACAACATTTTTACTCAAGGGACCATAAAAAGTATTTTGTTTTTGAAAACTCGACATTAAAAATTTCAGCCCATTACAATAATTTCATTATTTTTAGGGCTTACGAAAGGTAAAAAGTCATAAGTGGGCGTATAATTATTGTTATTTATTCCTTGATACCACCCTGTATTTCAAAAACTAATTCCAACTACATATTTGAATTAAGTCATCACACCGGAACACCCTTTCATCTTTCGCCGGAAGTTAAAGAACAACAACGTTCTACCACAGTCACTGAGTAATCTGACGGACGCAGCGCAGGGATTCGTGAATTCACTCAGTGACTCATTCAATCCTAGTGGAAAACATGTTTGCGTTGATGGAAACGGATTCAACTCTGCCTATTTAGTACACACTCCTAATGGACCTTTTAGTGGAAAGTTACCTCTAGACGAGGTTAATGCTCGGAGAATTTTCTACCACCTAACCCTATTTAGTACACACTCATAATAGACTTTTTAGTGGAAAGTTACCACTAGACGAGGTTAATGCTCGGGGAATTTTCTACCACCTAACCCTTGGAACTCTGTTTTTATGTGGACAAATAGTCAATGCCCATATTATCTATATGATGTTTACTCTCTGTCAAGTCCACAGTCCTCATCACTCACCATCTCGAATGAAGTAGCTGGTTGGTTTCATAGTCCATATTATCTGTATGCTGTTGAGTCTCTGTCAACTCCACAGTCTCATCACTCACCATCTCGAATGAAGTAGCTGGTTGGTTTCATACTCCATATTATCTATATGATGTTGAGTCTCTGTTAACTCCACAGTCTCATCACTCACCATCTCGAATGAAGTAGCTGGTTTCATACTCCATATTATCTGTATGATGTTGAGTCTCTGTCAACTCCACAGTCTCATCACTTACCATCTCGAATGAAGTAGCTGGTTTCATACTCCATATTATCTATATGATGTTGAGTCTCTGTCAACTCCACAGTCTCATCACTCACCATCTCGAATGAAGTAGCTGGTTTCATACTCCATATTATCT
>CM022877.1:8798118-8906310 GCA_012654025.1 Pachypsylla venusta | reverse complement strand
ATCTTTATATATAAAAGGCAATGTCCTGAGTGACTGATCAACGTAGAGCCGAAACTATTAATGCTACAGACTTGAATTTTGGCAGGGACCTTCGTTGCACCATGCAAGTGTGCACTAAAAAAAGATTTTGCAAAATTTTCATTTCAAGGGTTTAGAAATCGCGAAAAGTAAACAATCCCTATAAGAAATACATTGGAGCGAGAGAGATAGCATGATACATGTATGTAAAAATGTGATTTTATTTAAAATATGCGCGGGCGAAGCCGCGATCGGGAGTTGCTAGTTTTCTTATAATTATGTAACCTAATGATTGTATAAGATCTACAAATAACTGGTATCTAGTTAGTGTGGATTACAATGTTTGTATATCTATATTGCCTTTGACATTTAAAAGTGTCAATCTGATAGTTTCTAATAAGAACCAGTCTTCTTGGGCGGTGCGGTGTTCTAATATGAAATATCCATACATGGCGCATGGGCAGGCACCAATGGCCTCATAGTACCACTTAGCAACAGTCCGTGGGATTTCCGTAATTTTTTATTTTAATTTTGAAAATATTAAATTTCTTATTTTTATTACTTAATCTTAATGCTCAACGTCAGATTGTCGCCTGTCGTTAAGTTAAGATGTATTTTCACAATGATTTTTCTCAAGTCTGAGATCTTTGGCTCAAATGGCAGAAGGACACCCAAAAGGCTAGATCCTCTCCTCCTTATCTCTTGTTATACGAGTACTGAATTCAATGGCGTGAATTTAATGGTTCCTTGGTAGTCTTGGAAATATTTCTTCCCTAACAATTTTCCCTCGAAGATTGTGCTGATGAATTCAATGTGATTGCTAACGTGACCAATGAGTTCATTTTCCATGATGTAATCAAATTGATCAGTTGTTTTCAATTTCCAGCTGTATTTGATAATTTCTCTTTCTTTCATTCCAATTTTTCTTCATTATAGAGGATAGGATTTTCTTGATTCTTGGAGGGACACAACCTAGAAACATATTCTAACCTCACATTTATATGTTTCCCTACTAGAGAGGTTAGGTAACATTTTACGGCCATGCCTCGCAAAAAAATCATACAGGAAATTTCTTACCCTGAATTACTCCCCTATTTCGGATTCATAATAAATCTCAATTCTATGTATGACAAATATAAAGGACTGCTTAACATTTCGAAAGGATAGCGGGAGCGTTCCTCGTTCCATCAACTTCTGTACAACGCCTATTTGATTCAATGGTCCTCAAACCACATATTCGACCTATCTACTCGGTCCAGGATACTGTGCATAGGTATAGACAGCCATATCTTTGCTACTAAAATAAGAAGGCAGTGAAGCACTTTTTGTTTTTAAAGAAGTTATTCTGTTGGCATCAGACCGAACTAACCAACAACCTCAGCGTCTGTCAGTATTTAACATTAATTATTATTATTAACTGGGTGTGACAGAAGTTTGACAACTAGGTAATTAGGTAATTATATTTTTTGAAAACCGGTTGTAGAAGTAGGTAGGCGTCATTATTGGTGTTTACCTTGTCAGCCTTTGTTAATCCTTGAATTTTTCCAAAAAAAATTCCAAAAATATTAACTTACACTGAATTACCGAATTTATACCGAATTTATTTTTATACAGAGTGAGTAGAACATTTCCAACACAAAATACTTTAATACGTACCTATATGCCGTATTCTTTACAAAGATGTGGCCATTTTGTAAATTTTGTCCTTTTTTACGAAACAAGTATAAAATCTTCGTAAATACTAATACAAAAAAAAAATCGATACTTACAATCTATCTTCGTTTTTAGATCGTTCGTCCCAAAAATTTACATTATTTTTTACTGGGCGAATTCACTCAACTTTGGCCTGAAAACATTTCAACCCAGAAATGGGCATACATTTGATAAAAAATATCCGTACTAAGCTGACGTCTCATGAATGATATTTTTTGAGTGTATCCCCGTTTTTTGCTAGCTATACTAGCAAAAAACGGGGATACACTCAATTCAATTGGCTCGTTATTTATTTGTAAAATGTTTAATTGTCTTTACTAGTGTCGCTTATAATAGTGTAGCTTATAATTCATGCGTTTTTTGTTAGTTATCCGCTCATAACTCCGCCAATATCATTTAGCAGCCCAGTACTTTAGTCAGACCCACAGACCCTGTATCTGTATTTTCCATTGATCAACTCCAGAATGAAACACGTTGTAGGTATTCGTTATAGTGATTGGTTAAGCGCATGCGCAGTACAATCTAAACTGTTTTGTTTATGGTCTAGTTAACCTACAAATCAAAATGACTGATAGATTGAGTTCGCGGAGTACATCTTCATACAGAATGAATCAAATACAAATGTATGATTGACGCTGTAATAGTAAAAGTGCAACTACTACTTGGGGAAAACAATATTTTTCCAGAGTGTGTGCTCATTTGGAAAAACTTTGCCAATTTAGCACATAAAATTGAAAAATAGAAAATTGAGCAGGTACTGTCTGTCCAATTATTTTTTGATACGAAGTGAAACAGTCATTTTTTGAACGCCAAGAAAGAATGCTGTGCTATGTTATCTCGTACTCTCCGAAAATACCGCTGCGTGCTATAATTCCCTGTCAAGTCATCACCTAAAAAAACTATATATTTTGGACCCCACCTTTCACTCTTCTTCCTTCTAAATACCTATTTTGTATAAATTCCTGCCCTAAATTCAGTGGCGGATTTACCGTAAAAGCAACATAGGCCATGTCCTGGGGCGGCAAAATATGGAGTAACGAATGAAAGCACTAACGAAATTTCTTATCAAAATAGAGGCGGCAAGTTCTAAATTGCCTAGGGGCGGCGAAAGTTTAAATCCGTCACTGCCTGCACCCATTCAATTTCAGAATTTTAGTTAAATAATGACCAATAACCGCATGATGAGATGTGGTAGAAATTTAAACACAATAGGTATTTCGGAGAAACAGAGGATGGCGAGGCCAAAAATAGATTTCTTATCGTTTATTGGGGGTGAACAAGTGGCTTATAATATACTTTTGTAATTACAGCTTTTTTAACGTGGACGAGCGGATATTTTGCGTGAAGTCTTTTTTCCACGTAGGGATGACTTCTTTTTCTTATAAAACTAATTTTGACATTTTTGTTTGTTTCAGAAGCCAGGCACTCTGATAAGGATGTGCAATGGTGATAGTAACCAGGGTAAGTCTAAGTCACAGCAGAAAAATCAGTTACCCACAGTGACCTCAACTAGACTATATTATGCCGGTAATAGTCAGCATCATGAGGGTTCAAAACTAAGTAGTCACCTATGATAACCTCGGCGCACGTCGCTTAACTTCGGTGATCTTACGGGAACTGGTGTATTCAACGAGTCATAGGCGCCGCATAGACCTTTGCGTTTCTGTAAAGTCAAAAGGTTTTGTTTGGAAATGGTCCGACGGATTATGGAAAAGTGATTTATGACAGTCGCTCCCAAGTTGATTTGAGAACCACTGCTATTGGATTAGAAATACTGAAATATGAAGCCTAGATAGCCAGAAGTATCTGTTTGCCTCGTATTACGGACATGGCCCCCTCAATTGAAAATTCAACACAGATCCCAGTAATTTCCGGTGCTCTTGTTTGTTATATTTGGTCAGACCGGAAATTTGTTCTGTGATTGATGAACTTTACGGAGCGAAGTAGTACCAATAGGAATTTGATATTAACCCTTGTTTAGTCCAGGTGAAGCTAAAATGTTAATAGGATTGAGACTGATTTGGAGTTGAATAATATGGGTCCATTTCTACAGCCCCCCACTTTTGAAATTATATACTAATAGGGATTTACAATTAACTCTTGTACGCTAAAATATTATGAGCGAACCCTTTTTCAGACTGATGAACGTAACTCGGCGGAATAGGAAGTGAAAATTAACCCTTGCTTAGTCTGAGGTTATCTAAAATGTTGTTGTTTTATTTCAGGGCGATTATATATGGATCGAACCAATATCAGGTCGAGAGTTCGATGTGGCTATAGGTGCTCGGGTCATATCAGCTGAGGGAAGGAGAATCCAAGTCAAGGATGACGACAGCAAGGTGAGGGGGTTTCGGATAGACGAAATATTTCAGAAGATTATAAACAGTTTGTGTAATAAACAAAATTACAAACGCTAAGCTTATTTTCTTGGAAATTGAGTATGTTCGTTTCGGCTGAATTCAACTGGTTTTATTCTGAATGCTGTACAGACGGATAGCTCTAAGTAGATGTCCGGTTCCATGCATCTGGACGACCGGGAACGCATCTACTAATACAGTTTCTACCAAAGGCCATAAAAATATATTCGGTTACCCCATATCATCCTTTAAGTAAATGTCCGGTTCCACGCATCTGGACGACCTGGAACGCATACCTACTAATTTTCTACCAAGGGCCATAAAAATATTTTCGGTTACCCCATATCATCCTTTATCTACCATTTTTTAAAAAAAGATTCAACCCGAATTCAAAAATGGGGAGAACGGTTGTTTTTAAGAGGGGTACCCCTGCAACACGACACACATATAGATCTAGCATTGAATAATCTGTAAAGCTCAATAGTCTGTGCAATTTTGTGCAATAGTGGACGCAGCACTTGAAATTGCGAAAGGAAAGGCCGCCACAATTAATAACTTTTAAGACGTCTCCGTGGCAGAGTGCGCATCACACTCGGCTTGCACCACGGAGTTTCCGGGTTCGATTCCCGGACGGGTCGAAAATTTGAAAAAGGTTTTTTCGAATTTTCTACTTGGTCTGGTTGTGTTTGGGGGTAACTCAGCCTCCTGAGGACAATTGAGTAGCTATGGTAATAGCGCCAAGTAGTAGTATTATAAGGAAATTGTTAAAGTGTAGCTTAGGCTTAGTGATATTGGAGTGAATGTTGAAAATACCTTGTAATGCTATGATGCCCACAACATTGTGACATAATAACACAAGGAAATATACATTTACATTAAATTACATTTACATTAATAACTTTTAAAGCTAGGATCAATCAAACAATATAAAACAATTGTTCCAACTCAAATCATATTAAATACCTTTTATTAGAATGCAGATCTTAACAACCTAGAACATATTATATTGTGGAGGGAGTCTTTTAGGACTGTGGCCGTATTTGGTTTGAAAACAGAGTGAATGTCGTTGAGACCGTTTGCAAGAACATCTTTGGTCAAAGATTTCATTCTGAGAGGTTTGTATTTCTATAGTTAATGCATTTTTTTTAACCTATTTGTCAAAGGGACAACGTTTTGTCAGAAGGCCAAGTTTCAGCTGGTTTATATGGGACTAACCTTACTGCACCATGTCCTTGTCGAAGTCACAGAAAATTATTTTGCAAAAGCAACTTATAGTGGTATCACACCATTTGTCGTGATGCCAAATTTTGTCATTTTTTCGACTTCACAGTACCAAACAGTGTGATCGGCAAATATATTTGATGAAATTTGCTATTTGATTGTTTTGATAGCAAATACAAAAGTGACCAAAATTTGTCAAAATTGTCTGATAGGGTTTAAACGCATGACAAACACGTTTGTCGTTTTTGAAAACTTTTTCATTTATCTTACCTTTAAAAATTATTTCTGAGGCGTCTGTGGTCACCCAAGTTCTCAATTATCGAAAAGAAAAACTAAATTAACTTTTGATCAAAAATCGTATTGGAAAAATAGAAAATATCAAAATGTTATTTATTACAGATAAATATCTGGTTATTATAGTATAATACACAACAAAATTTGAAAGCAAATAATTTTGTCCGAATGTCTCATCAAATAGTGTGATAGGGGCACAAATATATACCAAACACAAAATTCAATAAATTTACATCAAATAAGTTGTGCCCAAATTTTGGAATCATGTCAAATAGTGTGCTGCTAACTTTTATTTACATTTAAGTTACACCTCTGTATGAGGTAATGGAAAATGAAAGTAATCAAAGAAATAAATAATAAATTTTGACTAATTAATTTTCTATTGTTTTTATTTTGACAGGAGGCGTGGCTTACGCCAGAACGTCGCATCAAGGCGATGCATGCGACGTCAGTTCAGGGAGTGGAGGATATGATCAGTTTGGGAGATCTACATGAAGCTGGCATACTCAGAAATTTACTCATTAGATATAATGAAAATCTTATTTACGTAAGTACCTTACAATTAATTCTAGATTGACGTCATTGTGCAGGTATGGCCAACGATCGGACAAGATCTTAAGCAATAAAAATTTAATTGGATTGTAAATGTACTATTTGGGTTCGAATTATAAATTAGTGTTCTGATATTTGGTATATTTATCGTCTTATTATATAATTTTCAAACTTTAGAATATTCGAACACGCGATATTAATTTTTTTTTAAGCTTGGAAACTTTGGGGTTACTGTTAGGCATGTGCACAGGTTAACAGGTTAAAAAATAGAGGTTAAAAGTAAATGTAATAAATCCGTCTTTAGTTCATGGCCGTGTTTTTATTTGTTAAATCCAAAAATTGTTTTCTTCTTTTTAAAAAAAATATATATATCTCCTAAAAAAGCACTAGCTCTTTAAGAAAAAAAAGCACTAGCTCTTTAAGAAAAAAAAGCACTAGCTCTTTAAGAAAAAGTATGGCCGAGTTCATATTTTACTTTTTGGGCGAGATTTTTTTTTCATACAAATTTTGAAAATACACAACACAAAATGTGAACTGAGGTTCATATATTATTATAAATCAAAAAAGGGCTAAGATTTCTACTTTTTTACAGTAAAAAAGAATCGCCTTTTTTTTCTCAGCATTTTTTATTCGATTGGTTTACATATGAAATAACTAAAAATAAGCCTACAGTCAGCAATGAAATCATGAAAAAAATATTTCGGTGAATCTGAAATCCCGAACTTTGATACGATCATTTTTCTTTGTTTGTTTATTTGTATTGCCATAACTTATTCGTAACCCACTTCCAACTTCTCGGTTTTTATCGATCTGCCACTTTCTTACTAACATGGGTGAGTAAGAGAGTTGTTAAAATTCATATTACTGAACCTGTTACAGTGTTACACAATATTTTTTAATAGAAATGTCAATTCCTCTTTACAGACGTACACCGGATCGATTTTGGTTGCTGTTAATCCATATCAAATTTTACCTATCTATACGGCCGAACAAATTAAATTGTACAAAGATAAAAAAATTGGGGAACTACCCCCTCATATATTTGCAATAGGAGATAATGGATACACCCATATGAAGAGATTTGGACAGGACCAGTGTATAGTCATTAGGTAAGTGAATTTCCGGGTGGCAATCTACAATCATACCAATGCCGGAGACCTCCCCATATATTTGAAACCGGAGGCAATTGATACCCATATGAAGATATTTGGTCAGGATTACTGTTAAGAATTAGGTAAGCGAACTCGCGTATGGAAACTTTGTCTTCAATAAGAGACTGAAAACAAAATCCTCTGAAATAAAAGTTGCCCCTCATAATTTGCGTTTTATACAGCAAGGCACAAGTTTGGATCCTCGACTTTTAATGAATCCGTATGACTTGTACTAATTCAATTCCAGATTATTTAGCGTACAGAATAAAATGATTGAGAAGTTTTACTAAACCTAGATAAGAACAGACTTTTCCGATATGCTCAATGAGTGAATTTTATAGAAAGTGTAATAACAACGTATATTTCTATGTGTTATTATGTCACATTTTATAAACATCATAGCATTACAGTGTATTTTCAACAATCATGCCAATATCAAGCTGTACTTAACAGAGTCACTTCATAATGCTACCATTTGTGTCTATTAACATAGCTACTCGTCTCAGGATAAAAGCCTCCTGAGAAGAAAAGACTTTTAAAATTTTTCAAGTTGATCAGAATTCGATCCCCGGTACCTTCCTGGTACATGCCAAATATGATTCACACTCTGCTGCTGAGACCATCGTCAAGTATAAAGTTCTGTGTTAAAGTTTCATTTGATCTGGGAGATCTAACTTTAAGAACTTAATTTTTGTTTATAGTGGAGAGAGCGGTGCTGGAAAAACTGAGAGTACAAAATTGATTTTGCAATATTTGGCAGCCATCAGTGGGAAACATTCTTGGATTGAACAACAAATTCTTGAGGCGAATCCTATTCTAGAAGGTGATAACTTATTCTTAGAAAATGATCGGTCGTCCTCAAAATGACTGGTTCTTCGTACCGGGACGACTTGGGATTGGTTCTTCGTACCGGGACGACTTGGACTTGGTTCTACGTGCCTGAAGGACGCATACCATCACAGTTCTGGTTAAAGGTCATGCTTTCTTTTAACCTCATATCAACCTCTTTCTACCATTTTTAAAAACATGAATATATAATTAATAGGGAAAAGGGTTGATTTTGATAGAAACACTGCTACTATAACAGCCAACAGTGATTACCGGTTCGCTGTTGGCTGTTATAATAGAAAAAATCGTTTAAGAAAACGATTGTTTTTCTTCGCTTTTAAATTGCAGTCAAGCTTCTTCTCAGCCAGAAAGGTACGTTTAACCGGTTTTACGACTATGTGTTCAGATTTTTTAGTATGCTTTGTCCGTAAAATCGTAGCCTGACCTCTCTGTTAAACTCGCTTTTTATTGGCCCTCATGGATCAATTTTGGACCATCGTACATACGCAATAGAGGCATGGCCGTAAACACGTTTCTTAACCTCTCAAATTGGGTTAAAATTTGAGAGGTTAGGAAACGTGTTCGTTCATGTGTTGAGTATTGTTCTGTCGTATGGTCACCCCAATATGAGACTCATATTAAGTCCCTTGAGTCTGTGCAGCATAAATTCTTGAGAATTCTTGCATATAAAAATTTCCAAAAAATAATCAATCATAACTACGAATCGATAATGTCATCTCACAATGTCATTGGTCTGCGGGAAAGAAGAGATATGCTGGATCTTGTCTTCCTTTACAAAATGCTAAATAATCAAATATACTCTCCAGAAATATTAAACAANAAAAAAAAAAAAAAAAAAAAAAAAAAAAAAAAAAAAAAAAAAAAAAAAAAAAAAAAAAATTGTTAAAAAATGCAAAGGGTTGCCAAACACTCCTCCCAGGTTCCAGAACCCTCTGTTTGGGGCAAATATTAGTTCATCATCTAAACTGTAATAAACCATAATTATTTAAATGTTGAACTTATCAACCGTGTGTATGTTACTCCGCTTTGAAGTGATGGTTTAGGGGTTGTACCTTTCCTTGGTCAATGAACAAGGTGGGAGTCGTTGAAAATACTAACAAAACAACATCATCAACAACTTCTTATTTTTTTACAGCCTTTGGAAATGCTAAAACAATTCGAAATGACAATTCTTCACGTTTCGGCAAATACATAGACATTCATTTTAACCATCTTGGCGTTATTGAAGGTGCCAAAATTGAACAGTATCTCTTAGAGAAATCTCGTATTGTTAGTCAGTCCAAAGACGAACGAAATTATCATATTTTCTATTGCATTCTCGCGGGATTGACGAGAGATGAGAAAAAGTCGTTGGAATTGACGGATGCTTCACAATATCGATATCTTACAGGTGTAAGTAATGGGAATTCAAGTTTGGTTGTTCATTATTTGATCCGTGGCCAACACAGGATTAAGTGAATCATTAAACACTAAAACTAAATCTGCGCGTCCTCACGATGGCCGGTTCTATTAAAATTGTTCCAGTCAGGGATCATCAACCAAATTCAGTGAATTTGTGTTAACCTATTTCCACTTTTTTCCAAACCATAATAAAAATGGTACTACAAAAAATAAATCTTTGTTTTCCTAGGGAAGCTTCCTGCTTCTATGCCCATAGCGTCTAGGAAAATAAGAACTTATTTGTACAGGAGAAGAAGTACGTCTGATGCGGAGAGAACTAGAAGCGAGTTATCGCTAATAGACGACCGTTTTTTGCTCCTTAATTACATAAATTAAACGGCAAGAGATACCAGAGGCTGGTACAGCTCTTCAAGCTACGCCAACGGTAGAAAATTACTTTAATGAAGTCAACTGAATTATCTGTGACGTAATTCTATTAAAAATCACTCCAGGAATGCCCCCCGCCCCCGCTATGTCTCTGTTTTTTGCTTAGTATCAGATTTTCCTATATTTTAAAAGTAAAATACAGATATAAATGTTTTTGACCCTAATGCATTCTAAAGCCACGGGAAATGGCTCATTAAAAGTTTCAGGTGATACTACTTATTTTCTGTATATTATTTTATTATGAAAATTCAATTAAAATTTTGAGCTCGAAATTTGGAAACTTTTATTCGATTTAGAAACTTCTCCCAAAATATAATCCTGGTGATAGTACACGAAACTTTTGTTAATCTTTCTTCCCACAGGGCGGAAGTATAACTTGTGAAGGAAGAGACGACTCGGCAGAGTTTGCTGACATTAGGTCCGCTATGAAGGTACTTCAGTTCTCTGACGACGATATTTGGGATGTATTTAAACTATTGGCAGCCGTCCTTCATACTGGAAACATCAAGTACAAAGCTGCTGTAATAGGTAAGAATGTGTGTTGTTTTAGAGCTATCAAATTTATAAGTTGGCGTTATTGAAGTCGATGGTAGCCAGATGTGTGAGCATGAATCTGCATGTTTTAAAATATCATTTTTCTAAAATTTGAAATATTATTTGCAATTACCTCGAGTTGTGAAGGCCATAGAGATCGTGAAGAAATCGTTATTGAAGAATAATTCCTGCTTTATGCAGCTCCAAATAAGTTTTGTCAAACGCGGGAGTTTCTAATTATCACCTTATATGTATGTATATCTTTTATTTTAGCGTGGGCCCCCAGAATCATTTGAAACATGACGGTATAATTACGTCAGTATCACAAGGAAATGAAATGCAAAACATAATGACAATACAGAGTTGCTTTCTGTGTTATTCTAAACCATCTGCTTAAGTGTACTCAGCATATGAAGATGTCACTTCAAGTAACTTCTCTCATTCTCAAATATGGTTAAATATCTCTATTGTAAATCATACAAAGATTACAAGAATTTAGGTCCTCGGCTAACGTATATTTCTTCTTCTCCAAATATCTTTTTCAGATAATTTGGATGCCACTGAAATCCCTGATCATTCCAATGTGAACCGGGTGGCCCATCTTCTAGGAGTTCCTAAACAACCTCTCATTGATGCTTTAACGCGAAAAACATTTTTTGCTCAGGGAGAAACTGTGGTACGTATTCTAGACATATTTAGATGCCTTACTTTATTTCGTGGTTCGTAATTTTTGGGGTATTTTTCTTTTTTCGTGGTAGATTTCAAATGTTTATTATTGAAGATAATGGCCTAATATGTATCAAATGGGAGCCATCTTTTTTTAGATGATTTGGATACCACTGTAATTCGGTCACAATATCTCTATTGTTGACCATGCTTATATGTTTCAAGTTTGTCATCTGATATTCAGTTTTGACCGATTCTCGAGAAATTTGCCAGTTTGTTTTATCTTTTTTTTTTAAGAAAAGAATCACATACTCGTATTATTTATATCAACACCTTTTTTGATATAAACCTCTTATTTACCATTTTTCCAAGGCTGAATCCAAAAATGGGAACAACCGTTGATGTGTAGTGGCGCTGCGTTGAAGTTTTTTCTGCCCTCTTATAATTTTGGGAAACATTTCTAGGATATATTTTCAATAGTTTGAAGCAATGTGTTCTTTCTGTCCTCAGATTTCAACTTTATCAAGAGAACAATCAGTGGACGTAAGAGATGCCTTTGTGAAAGGCATCTATGGTCGTCTTTTTGTTTACATTACCCACAAAATTAATAGTGCAATTTATAGACCAAAAAATCAAGCTAGATCAGCTATGGGTGTTTTAGATATTTTTGGATTTGAAAATTTTCACATAAATAGGTAAGTTTTTGTGGGCTGTATATCTCGATCTCTTTGTTTTTGGAAAAGGCTTAATCGTTATTGTGTGAAAATCCATTGATTCGACTACAATTTTTGATAACCAAATTTTTTCTAACTTCTCGCAGACCTAGACACAACGCCGACATAAAAAAAATCACTAATTTCGTCCAACGCTGAAAGTGACCCTGTGAGCGCACAAACTTCTACGTACCTTGGAAATTAAAATATCCATATTTTATGCAGTCTTTCTGGCCTAGAAAGACTGCAGAAAAATTCGAATATATAAATCGATTTTTTTATTATTGGCCATGCCTAACGAACTAAAGGTCATCCGGGAAACAGAGTTCCAGTACTGCTATAAAGAACGTAAAACCCGTCTCCAGCGCTGTATCAACGCTTTAAAGAATTATTTTGAGGGCGGTGATTTTGAAATATAACCAAAAAAGATCTTATCTAATTATTTTATTTTGGGACCTCGAGTGTGCATCAGATCATACTCGGCTTGCACTGGGGAAGTAACGGGTTCTAATCCTGGGGGGGTCGAAAGTTTGGAAAAGGTTTTTTCGAATTTTCTACTTGGTCTGGTTGTGTTTGGTTATAGCGACAAGAGGTACCATTATGAGGTAATTATTAAGTATAGCTTGGTGTCTTGAAAAAAAAAATGTCAAAAAATACCTTGTAATGCTAGCATACCCATAAAATTTTGATATACTAACACAAAAGAAATATAAATTTACTTCTTTTTTACTTTATTCACAGACCTCCTTTGACTTATGATATGATGTTAATAAATTATTCCCCATTTCTCTCTCTTCCTAGTCGTCCAAATCGAGTGGGGTCTCTGCAGTTCACGGAACCACTAGTTTTACTCATTGATAAAATTGACCCATTTCATTAATCATTAATATTAATAAAAAATTATTAATATCTGATTTCAGTTTCGAACAATTTTGTATAAACTACGCTAATGAAAATCTTCAACAATTTTTTGTCCAACACATTTTCAAATTAGAACAAGAAGAGTACAACGTGGAGGCCATCAACTGGCAACACATTGAATTCGTTGACAACCAGGACGCTTTGGATCTGATAGCGATCAAACAGTTGAATATTATGGCTTTAATTGATGAGGAAAGCAAGTTCCCCAAGGGTACCGATCATACAATGCTAGCAAAGTTGCACAAGACACATGGCTTGCATAGAAATTATTTGAAACCTAAAAGTGATATTAATACCTCGTTTGGTTTAAATCATTTTGCCGGAGTTGTTTTCTATGATACGAGAGGTAAGAACATATCCTCGGCCTAATTAGCAAGCCACATTTCGTAAATTTTGGGTTTTCTATAAGGTGTCTAAATTTCTACGAGGTTTTTTTTTCTCTCCTGCCTTAATTATTCAGGTTACACCAGTGTAGGATATATGTGCCTTTCACATGAAACAAAAATCCATTTTTAGTAAACTATAAATGAATTTTCAAGTGGGTACCATATTTCCTTTTTGTTTTGTTTTATTTATATATTTAAATTATATAAATAAATATATAAAGAAAATAAGTTAGAAAAAAAATATTTATTGGGATTGCCTCAAATCTGTCAGACTTTATTTGTGATAAAGTCAATGATTCGATTTAAAATCGTAATATACAAGGTGTTTCCGAAAAGTATACAGAAAATTTAAGGTGACGTTCTGTGGACCCTTTTATAGGAGATGTTTAAATAAAAGACCAATCTCGCTCCCCTTCGGAGAGACTGGGGTGCGATTCCTTTTGGGAGGGAAAACTGTTTCCAGCAGTTTTTCAAATCTGAATTCAAAAATGGGGAGCGCCAACGATCATACCACGTTGAATACACTAGTTCCCGTCAGATCACTGAAGTTAAGCAACGTCGGGCGTGGTCAGTACTTGGATGGGTGACCGCTTGGGAACACCACGTATCGTTGGCTCTTTTTTCGGCCCAACCCAGGCTGGGTGAGATCAATGTAGGTAGCTGGTTTGCAAGTTTCCAGCGAATGGAGGGTAAAATGTTAAAGAGACGTTAAGCCAAATTTTTTTTAAAAAAATGGGGAGAAGTGTTGATTTTGAGAAGAACACCACCACTACAACAACAATGTATGGATTATGCAGTGTCCAAATGGAGTATGCTCACCATGGGACACTGATGTAAATATTTCAATTTTGTTTTTTTTCCCCAACAGGTTTCTTGGAGAAGAACCGGGATACATTTAGCGCAGATCTTCTTCAGCTTGNAAATGGGGAGCAGTGTTGATTTTGAGAAGAACACCACTACAACAACAATGTATCGATTATGCAGTGTCCAAATGGAGTGTGTTCACCATGGTACACTGATGTAAATATTTAAGTTTTGTTTTTTCTTCTCCAACAGGTTTCCTGGAGAAGAACCGGGATACATTTAGCGCAGATCTTCTTCAGCTTGTACATATATCTAACAATAAATTCCTCAAAGACTTATTCATAGATGATATTGGAATGGGCTCAGAAACTCGAAAACGAACGCCCACCTTATCAACCCAATTCAAAAAATCTTTGGACTCACTCATGAAAACTTTATCGTCTTGTCAACCATTTTTCATTCGATGTATCAAACCAAATGAATTCAAGAAACCAATGGTAAGTTGTTGTACTGCAAATTGTCGCTCTTTTCATGGATTCTATTTTTTCGATATTTATTTTTAAATTAAATTAAAACACTTTATAAAGGAATTAGTTTCGAATCATTCGCTTGATTTGAAACTAGTTTCGTTATAAATCATTATACATAGTTTCGTTATAAATGATTTTAAATAGTGTTTCTGGTAAGTGTTTTGTTTTAATTTAATTTTAAAAAGAATATTTTTTCGGTCTTGTTCCCTACACTGATTTTCTCCTTTGTAATGAAATACTTTAGGGATTGGATCTTTTTGATTTTGTTCCATAGACTGATTCGCTCATTTTTCTAAATGAATAATTTGCTCGGAAAATTCAGGAAAAAACCAGGAATGCATTCGAAGGAACTGTAAGGGATGTGAAATGGTCAAAAGTTCGAAAAGAATGGAAGAGCGAGTTGGGTGTGGAGCCTTCCTCGAGTGAGGGCAAGAGCACACGAAAAAAAATCATTTACCCTACTATTGATCATGCAAATAAACTTTTGGCTGTACAATGTGGGCACTCACGTATGTTTGTATGTCCATTAATTCGGCCGAATTTATTAAGAGGGTTTCTCTCCCAGTTCTAATAAAAATGATGCCATCAAAGATATGGAATTTGTGTGCAATAGGACACGGTTAAAGTAAATGCTATATTTTTTTTTACAGCTATTCGACCGTGGACTATGTTGTCGTCAATTAAGGTACTCTGGTATGATGGAAACAATTCGGATTCGTCGGGCCGGATACCCTATTCGTCATACATTCAAAGAATTTGTTGAACGATATCGATTTTTAATACCCGGAATATCGCCATCTCATAAAACCGATTGTCGATTGGCTACTTCTCGTATTTGTCAAACTGTGTTGGGACATTCTGATTATCAACTTGGTCATACCAAAGTTTTCCTTAAGGATGCTCATGATCTGTTTCTGGAACAGGAGAGAGACAGAGTTCTAACAAGAAATATTTTGGTCCTGCAGAAAAATATTCGAGGATGGGTGTACAGGAGAAGGTTAGTAAATCATTTTGACACCTCATTTTCAGAAATGAGTCCTGTGGGACTGTCCCGGAACAATGTTTCTAAACTTCATATTGTATAATAAATCTTACACATTGTCCGAATAGAACTAGAATGTCTTTTTTCACTGGTTTTGGGTGCCATTAATATGTGGTAAAACTCGCAAATTCGTGAGGTTCAATATCCATGGGTTGGTTGCATTTGAACCCACGCCCTACTGTTTATCAGTCGATCGTCATACCACTGCACCACGAACCCATTATATATTATGTCGATTATTACTCAAACTCATGCTTAATAAAAGCACTGTTGACAAAATAGTGGCATTTTAACTGAATGAGGTATACATCTCATATAAGTACTAGTCATTTTTCATCTGTATTTTTAGTTTTGTATGAATTGTTTTTTATGTTCCCCAAATTTTAATATTTTGAGAACGTAATCTGATTTTCTTTGGAAATAAATGTTTCTAATTCTGTTCTTAGGTACAAGAGACAACGAGCAGCTACCATGATCATTCAAAAATATTGGAAAGGTTGGGCTCAGAGACGTCGCTATCAAAGAATGAGAGTTGGATACATGAGACTGCAAGCTTTGATTCGATCTCGAGTGTTATCTCATCGTTTTAGACATTTACGAGGTCACGTTGTTAGTTTACAAGCTCGAGCTCGAGGTTATCTGATACGTCGAATGTTTGCACAAAAAATGTGGGCAATTATTAAAATACAAGCTCATGTTAGACGAATGATAGCACAAAGACACTATCAAAAGCTAAGGGTAAGTAAGGTCGATACATATCCGTAGCACAGTGTCACATCATGACGTCATTAGATTCTTTTTTTGTTTAAAATTAACTAGGCACATCTTCTACTTGTTGACCGAACTAAGTGTGGTCTACTTTTTTACCTCCACGATTTCTATTTTGTCTGTTTGTCTCAAATGCTTGTCTAAAAAAAAAAACCCAAAAGGTCACTTGAGAACAAATGGCCCAAAATTTTAGTGAAGTGTACACGAAATTAGCTATCACAAGTATGATGTATTGTAGGAATAACATATTTTTGATGTCAGAATTCGGTCTTTTTTTACTAGGGAAAAAATCAATGTTAATAATTTTTGTTTCTGGTCTTGTAAATAAAAAGAGCGTTTTTTAAACAAGAAAACTGCATCATGGAAAGAAAAAAAAGTCCAGTGAACATATCTTTGGCAAGACTTTCAACATGAGGCACATAATGTGATTTTTATTTTATTTTTTGTAAACGAACCATTGTGGTCCTTTTTTTCCAGTTCGAATATCAAAGTCAAATTGAAGCATTAAAATTAAAAAAGAAAGAAGAACGAGAATTGAAAGAAGCAGGAAACAAAAGAGCAAAAGAAATAGCTGAACAACATTATAGAGATAGATTACAAGAATTGGAGAGACAAGAAATAGAAAATGAAAACGAAGAAAGAAGAAGAATGCAAATTAAAAAGAATATAATAAACGATGCAGCCAAGAAACAAGACGAACCTGTAGATGATAGTAAATTAGTGGAAGCCATGTTTGATTTCCTTCCGGATTCAAATGGTGATCACACGAGAGAAACATCTGTGTTTAATGTGAGTACATTCAAGCGGTATGGATTTTTCATATATAAATGCACATGACAGCTCCCATGGCACAATTGTCACTGCACATGTGAGACCCGGTCACGGTGGTTTGAATGTTTTGGGGCTCACTCAGCCCCTAAAGACAATCAGTAGTTATGAAGATAAATGCGCATAGCGACCCGGTGCCAGTATTGTAGTTAAATTTTAAAAATTCAAACATATTGTATAATGCTGCTTTGGCGAGCACCAAAAATTGACATAATAAAACAAAGAAAAAGTTCTTTTAACGCACGCGAGCGAATATAATTGATAAATAAATAAAATAACTCTTCAATAAATTCAAGCACGCGGTAGGTACTCGATATTAGTAGTTCCGTCAACTTTATTTTGAGTCAGTTTACTTGAAAATATCATCAAAGCTTTCGTGACTCTTAATTATGGAAAATTTAATATAAACTCGTACAAAACACGAGCCCATGGTTAAGGTATGATGGAGGCACCCTGTCACTTATCACTTTTTCATGAATTATCTGTCCATCTTAGCTGAGTGCGCATGTGGAATTTACGTCTCGTTGATGTGAAAAATACGAAAATATTCTCTGTAAAGCCCGCTTACACACAAGTTTTAATTAAATGTAGATGGTTAATTGCACCATCAATTTTCAGTGGTTGTGTGGAATAGCTACACCTGTGAGAATCCTGCCACGTTAAATAAAACCAAAAAGGTCAATTTTGCGCCACCCTGTATGTCTTTTCCAGATATATATTTATTTTGTCTTTCTAGGATCTTCCTGAGATGAAGACTGATCAACAAGATCTGATCACATCAATGCAGATTGGTCCTGAAGATGAAGAAGACCTCACAGAATTTAAATTTCAAAAGTTTGCTGCCACGTACTTTCAAGGCAATGTCACTCATCAATATTCAAGAAGTCCTCTAAAACATCCACTTTTACCTTTACATACACAAGGCGATCAACTTGCTGCGCAAGCTTTATGGATCACCGTGTTGAGATTTTGTGGAGATTTGTCAGAGCCTCGGTATCATACGATGGAAAGAGATACCACTTCGGTCATGTCCAAAGTGACAGCAACTTTGGGAAGGAACTTCATTCGAAGTAAAGAATTCCAAGAAGCTCAAATGATGGGCATGGACCCGGTAAGTTCAAAATTACTATTATTATTGTTCAAGGGTTGCAGTTTAGCCACCGTCAATGGCACGTTGAATACATCAGTTCCCCTAAGATTACTGAAGAGGAGCACCATCTGATGAATGACCACGGGTCCGAGCCAATGTGATGCTATTTTCATCCCAACCCAGGCTGGGCGAGGTCAATATAGGTAGCTGTAATTTTTCGGTAAATTTAGGGTGAAAATTTCGTCCCAAATAACCTTAGATGTTAAAGAGACGTTATCCAAAAAAAGATGTTTCCGTTTTCGATGTGGCTTTATAATTACAACCCAAGGCTGTCCGGTTGATATCGATTAATGAAAGATCTCAACAAAACGAATTGTTTACTAGAATCGAAAGGGAATTTTCCGGTACGGAACCTCTTGGATACTACTGAGAATAATGCTGAGCTATCAGTTTATTCATTTTAAACGATCTAATCCAAAAATGATTTCTGGAATATTTTTTTAAAATGTTTTTCCAAAGGTAGAGAATTTGAAATTTTGTGAGATTGTTTATTGATGTAGTTTTAATCTTGGCGAATATTAAATTCCTCAAAAGTAAAATCTTAACCATCACACCATTGACAAAAACATCGTACTGGACTCTATCTGTAAAACTGGAAAGGTATAAAGTCGAAATTTTCGCCGATTGTGTACTTCTGTGGCGTTGATCTAGGCAAATAGTTCTTTTTAAATAAGTCATCACAAAATCACAAGATTAAAAAAAAAAAAAATACGGAAGACTTGCATTTGACCATTTTTTTATGTTTTTTTTTTCAGGAAACATTTTTAAAAGCCAAACCAAGATCAATTCGACACAAACTAGTCTCCCTAACCTTGAAAAGAAAAAACAAACTTGGCGAGGATGTAAGACGACGTCTCCAGGATGATGAGTACACCGCGGATAGTTATCAGTCTTGGTTAGAAGCGAGACCAACATCCAATTTAGAAAAGTTACATTTTATTATTGGACACGGCATTTTAAGAGCTGAACTCAGGTTTGTAGATCTTCTTAATGCTTGAAAATGGCTGTTTCCTAAAAGGACTTATTTTCATTAACGGTAAAAATGAGATCTAATTTTCCCAACCTACAACACGAATGAACCTAATCGGAAGTTTTTGCATCAAAGCTAAAAAAGATTCCCCTTATTCGGGGTATAACAGGTTTTAAATTTGATCCCATTTAGGTTTGCTCCTGATTATTTTTTTTGAAAAAATTAAAAGGTGGTAATGTCTTATTTGTGATATTTTTTTTTTCTTTCGAGAAACTCACATTTTTTTCCAAAAAGAATGATTGTGTGCCTTTTCTTATCCCTGGAGCTTTACTAAATTCAAAAGTTAAGCCTTTCAAAAGTCAAGGAGGATGCACGGTCATTTAAATGCATACATTTATATCAATTAAAGACGAAAAAAGACATCGCCAATGACACATTGAAATACAGGTCACAATAGACCTAAGTATCCCCGCCTCCTGGTCACAATAGATCTAAATAAAGGTCGCAGTGATAATTGCAATCAGTCTCAATAGAGACCTGCAACCAGTTTAATAATACAACAATAAATAACACTTTAAAAACAGCAGTTACTGTTAGATCACCGAAGTTAAGCAACGTCCAGCGAGGTTTTACTTGACAGGTTCGAGCCTTCGTGATGCTGATTTTCCCGGCTCAACCCAGGCTGGGTGAAGTCAATTTGGGAGGTCTGGATAGCTGGTTTACAAGTTTCCCTCAATTTGAGGGTAAAATCTCGTTTTGAATGTCCTTTGATATTAAAGGGACGTTAAGCAAAAAAAAAGAGGCAAACGAGCAATACATTTCTCCTTCAAGACCATTGAATCTTCTTTTTCAGGGATGAAATTTACTGCCAAATCTGCAAACAACTCACCAATAATCCTTCTAAATCTTCTCATGCAAGAGGTTGGATTTTACTATCACTCTGTGTGGGATGTTTTGCTCCTAGTGAGAAATTTGTGAACTATATTCGAGCTTTTATTCGAGAAGGCCCCCCAGGATATGCACCCTATTGTGAAGATAGACTGAAAAGAACGTTCAACAATGGAACGAGAAATCAACCGCCAAGTTGGTTAGAACTACAAGTAAGTTTTTTATAACTGCAACTCACTTTGTATCCTATGCAGGTCAATCTCCGTGGCAGAGTTGTTGAGAGCATTGACTTTTGATCCATAGGTTGCGGGTTCGGAATTTCGCCTGAAGCAGAAATTTTCTGAAAGCTTATTCTGTGTCCCCTGAAATAATCTTAAAGCGGTCTAAAATATAGATTTATTTCTTTCTTTAAAAAAGTATTTAAATTTTATTTCTTTTTACATTATTCCCTCGAGTAATATAACCATGGTGTCTCAAAGAATTCATAGGAGATTGATTGTACGTAATGTATGTGCCAAGACGCACTCAAAAAAAATCTGAACAGCCTATCTTTCAGTTTGATTTGGAACCTTTTATCTGGAGCTGCTCTGAGATCAGTAGCTCAGCTTGTCTCATAATTCTGCACCAATTAAGCCAGTATCGATCGAACAATAGAAGACTGTCGCTCGAAACACAGGAATGCAGTAATTTTTGTTCGTGATGTAAACCATATATTTGAGTGCATACCTACATGTGGGGTGATCCTTGTCGGCTGTAGCCTTCCTTTGTCTGTAAAAAGCGTGAATGTCGTTGAAAACGGTAACAGACACTTTGTATTTAACGGTTGATAATCTTCTTTTTCCAGGCTACCAAATCCAAAAAGCCCATTATGTTACCAATAACTTTCATGGATGGAAATACTAAAACTCTTCTTGCTGATTCGGCGACCACAGCTCGTGAACTATGTAATCAATTGTCAGACAAAATTGGACTAAAAGATCAATTTGGATTTTCTTTGTATATAGCTTTATTTGATAAGGTAAGAAGTAATATTATTTTAGATAGAAATTTGCATCAGTAGGTAAAATTTATAAGACTTCGACGAGTGTCTTTGTCGGGTATCCGTGAGTATCTCCGTGTGGGTTGTATCCAGAATTACTAGTCTATTATGTCATAAATCAAGATCT
The DNA here is from genome assembly GCA_012654025.1 of Pachypsylla venusta. NCBI lineage: Eukaryota > Metazoa > Arthropoda > Insecta > Hemiptera > Aphalaridae > Pachypsylla > Pachypsylla venusta. The sequence continues at coordinate 8,884,962 of CM022877.1, read as the reverse complement.
TAAATGGAAGATCTGGACTAGACATTATAGTTTGTACTTTGTAACTTGGAATACACACAAATAGATATGACTCCAGGCATAATTTTAGGGATGCCAGAAATAAAATTTCCCTTGAAAAAATTACATTTTAGAGAGACATGGCTGTGAAAACTCAACGTGAGTTGAACAAAAACGTAAGATCAGCCTACCTTTTCACGGCCATGATTCCCCAAAAATTTGGATTTTTCAAGAGAAATTTAATTTTCTGGCGATTCTCAATTTTTGTCTTCAGTAATGTTCGAATCCAAGTATAAAATACAATCTATTCATCACACTGTTTCCATGATCCTATCGATGTTTCACGCACTTTTTTTTCTTCAGGTATCTTCTCTTGGTAGTGGTGGCGATCATGTCATGGACGCTATCTCTCAATGTGAACAGTATGCCAAAGAACAAGGTGCCCAAGAAAGGAACGCTCCTTGGAGATTATTTTTTAGAAAAGAAATATTTGCTCCTTGGCATGAACCCACAGATGATCAAGTGGCAACCAATTTAATCTATCAACAAGTCGTTAGGGGAGTCAAGTTTGGGGAATATCGATGTGATAAAGTAAGTGTTCGGGGGAGCAATATCACATAAAGTATTGCGCCAAAATGCGGTCGGTGTTCCCTTTCTATCTTCCATATGTCATAGAGTGGTTAGTTATGATAGCTTTATTGCTATCGAAAGCGTTCCAAAATAACTTTTAAACTTAAAAAAAAATAATTATTTTTAAAAATTAAAAAAACATCCATTTACAGAGTGTATTAGAGAATATTTCTGCGGTATGATTTTCTAATTATATAACCCTCTTGTTCGTGTTGAGAATTTGAACTCCAAGGAATTTTGCAGTGCAATAATTGTCAGCTCCCTTTATTCATTCTATCACCTTTGTGCATCTCATCAGATCACATATTTGCCCAGATTCTCTAGCTTTCTGGCGCCTGACGAATTCTTTTCTTATTCGGGAACCCTAAACCCTTCCCCCAAGAGTATATTTCGGAACCTGTTGTTAAGTTATCCGCTGTAACTTATGCAACATATTATTTAATTTATATTTTTAGGAGGAAGACCTCGCAATGATAGCAGCCCAACAATATTACATAGAATACGGCACTGATTTCAATTCAGATCGCTTGTTTAATCTTCTGCCCAATTATATTCCGGACTATTGTCTCACAAATGCTGACAAATCATTGGATAGGTGGGCCACTCTTATAGTACATGCTTATAATAAGGTAAGTTGTTTTAAACTTTTGAAATGTAGGTACAGGTACTCCTGGTTGTTTTATTAATTAATATTTTAAATGTTTCTAGACGAGAAAACTGCACATTTTTTGCTCCATACACTCAAAAATAGACTTTCGAGTAGAAGGAAACCACCAGGCGGGGTTAATTTGAGGCATTTTTTTACCTCTTTACCCTTAGAGCTCTATTTTTATGTGGTCAAATACAAATTAATGAGGAAAAACATCCTGACTGATTTTGGGATTAAACTCACGTCCTTCTGTTTACCAGACGAGCACTTAACCACTATGCTACAGTACCCGATGACACCCTTTGCGTGGCCAACATATCGATGTCCTCGCAATTATTCCTTTATGCCAATAACATAAATAGGGTGAAAACGAGTTTATGCATTTTTTACCCCAGAATGATTTTATGAGATGCTAGAAATACAAATTTAATGTCAAACGTAAAATTTTTGAATATGAAATTCATTAATATTGGGTTTTAATTTTAAAAAAATGTAATTATAAAGTTTAAAAAAAACGCTATTTGTCGCGCATGTAAAATGTACAGGTCATATTAAAACGACATCAAAAATCGAAGAAGCACGTGTTTTTCAAAAAAAATATACGCGATAGAAAAATAGAAGGGGGCATATATTTCTGTCCACCCTGTATGTTCATGTATGGGTTGGTGGTGCAGTAGTAAGGCGCTCCGACTAGTAAACATTAGGGCGTGAGTTCAAACCCAGCTAATCCAAGGAATTTATCCTCGTTTGAATTATTTACCACACTATAATAGCACCCAAAAAAACTACCAGTGTAAAATAAATTTTCAGTTGTATTCGACCAGTATAAATAAGGTCCATATATTATAAACTTATGATGATGTTTTTGATTTTACAGAGTTATTATGTGAAGGAGGAAATAGAAATTTTAAAAGTCAAGGAAGACGTTGTTAGTTATGCCAAATTTAAATGGCCTTTGCTGTTCTCTAGATTTTATGAAGCCTACAGAAATTCAGGTAACTTAAAAAACGACTTAAATCTGTTTTGTTTGTTTAAAGATACCGACAAACGGAGGCGTTAAAGCACTCTTATTTCCGAACTAACGGAATTAGCTTTGACAAATTTTGAAACATATTGTCCTCAAAATTGAGAATCAAATATCACGTTTCAGACATCAAAGTACACTTTTGGTTCTCCAGTATTTTGAAATATCATCGATTTTTCAAGTATTTTGAGCTCACTTCATGCGTTAAAAAAACACAACATCAGTTATAATTTAAAAACAATCAGTCACACCAAAAATTTTATGAACCAATTATCATTAGATTGATCTTTGAAATAAATTTAATAAGAAAGGTGTTTTTTTTCTTTTTTGTCCGTATTTTTCTTCCTTTTGCGGACATAGGTTTAAACTAAATTCAATATTTGAATCTTATGTTTCCAGGTCCAAATCTTCCCAAGAATGACGTCATCATTGCAGTCAACTGGACCGGAGTGTATGTTGTCGATGATCAAGAACAAGTTCTTCTGGAACTATCATTCCCTGAGATTACTACCGTTGCTAGTCAAAAGTGAGTTTTCCGTACGGAATGATCCGAAAAGATTTTTACAGTCAGTCAGAAACTATGAGATACATGATATATAATAAATTGTAGGAAAACTATCTAGTAATAATTTTCCGGTTAGCGTCAGTAGCACGTTTATTGCACCAGTTCCCGGTGGATCACTGAGTCAAGCAAAGTCCAGCGAGGTGGTACTTACTGGGCGTTCACGTGGGTTTCCACCTTGGTAATGCTGGCTATTCTCGGCTCAACCCAGGCTGGGTGAGTTGAATATGGGTAGTTGGTTTTTAAGTGTCCAGCGAATGGAGAATGAATCCCTATGACCTTAAATGTTAATGAGAGCGGGGTAGTTATTGCATTTATAGCAGTTAATTGAAAATAAAATTATAAATATGTATCTATGAGTTACTCGTATGTCTGGTATGTGACATCTTTTTAGGCGTCATACAGTAGCACTACTGTCAAGTAAGTTTAGTGTTGATTCATTTGAGTGGTTTTCCAGTTTGTCTTGGTATTTCAAACAGAAACGATTTATTTGACTACAATTGCTTTAAAAAGGTATTCATTCATGCGCCAAACTGCAAAAATAGTTCAGGCTAATTGACTATGGAACGTTATTGAATCTTTGTTTTGTTCGTAAGGTAAAGGACCCATTTTCCAAACGATTTTTTTAAGCCACAGCAAAAACTACACAAGTCTAAAACTATACATTTGTTTTTCCTGAGTAGTTTTCTCAGTCACTGTCGTTTTTGAAATAAGATTATTCCATCATCATTTTTTAAAATTAATGCTTTGTTTTCAGAACCAACAAAGTGTTCACCCAAACGTTTACATTATGCACAGTCCGTGGCGAAGAGTTTACTTTTCAAAGTCCAAACGCTGAGGACATCAGAGATTTAGTTGTTTATTTCTTAGAAGGACTTAAGAAAAGGTCTAGTTTTGTGATTGCGTTGCAAGATTATAAGGCGCCAGGTAAGAAAATATCAAGGATGGGTTTGTTTTTAATAAAGGGCTGTTCAAAGAGTATGACTCTGATCAGAAAATGGTGATTGTTAAAAAATAAAATTTTTAGGCAGATATGGTCGTAATAAAAAAACCTCTCTCGTTAGGAGAACAATACGAATGTAAGGTTTCGTTTTTACGGCTATGTCTCGCTGAAAATTTTAATGTTATAATATAAGGGAATTCTAATTTTTTTCAGCCCGGATCAAAAACCCTGTACTCTGGGAGCTAACAGTTATGCTTTCTAGATAATTTCGCTTTACTATAAAAAAATTTCGTCTATTTTCGATGTGTTCATCTCGGCCCAATTCCGCTGAATAATGTGAGGTCTATTGATGTAATAGTATCAGCGGTTTCAGATTATGTCGATTTACTATCTTCTCCAATTTTTAGGGGAAAAAATGTTATGCGCTCACATCGTTATCGAATTACGAGTACTTCAGGACACTGCCTATTACAGCCAAACAATTACGCCGGATCAAGAGTCTTAAAAACTCGGCCACGGAGATCGGTGTCAGGAATTGACCGGAAAATTTTGATTTTGTTTGAACGCCAACAGAATACTTCTATTCTTAATTGACTAAAAAAGAAATGAAGATTAAGAGCCATTTAGTAGCAGCTTATCATTATTAAAGCTGAATGCCAGAGAACTGTAAAATCGGCGCTACGATTATATGTTATCTATTGTATCCTATCTATTTTAATTATTCATAGAGATGTTAGAATAGAATAGATCCCAGTCGTTAGTCAGTTTAACCAGTTTCGTCCTCTTCTGACGACATCATCGGAGCTAGTATGAATATTTTGTTGTTTTTCTATTTCAGGAGAAGGCTCTTCATTTCTTACTTTCCAAAGAGGTGATCTTATACTATTAGATGAAGGAAGTACTGGTGAGACTGTCATGAATTCCGGCTGGTGTGTTGGTCGATGTGACAGAAGTGGCGAGAAAGGTGATTTTCCTGCTGAAACTGTTTATGTGCTTCCCACCTTGAGTAAACCACCGTCCGATATTTTGGTAAGTTCGTTTTTGGATACATTTTACTCTTTCTGCTAAAAGACTTTTTTTTAAAAATCTTTAAACAAACTAGCAGTATTTTTCTGACGACTTACAGGCTTTGTGGCGACACTTCCCTTGGCGTACAGGTTAGCCGGGAGTCTGTAGATTTTTATTGCGGCTACATCTTGAAAACGGTTTAATTTTTTGACTTCTGATAGGATATATTTTTAAACAATTTGGACGCAGTTCAGGATAGTTTCTTCTCTCCAATCTTCTAGAGTAATTTGAAACATCCGCAATTCTTCTTGAGAAGATCTGCGTTCCCAGAGTGACACTCGTAGTAGTAAGTCGACGATGCCTGTCTCAAATTTATCTCAGATCTTAAAAAACACTCAATAGTTGTGGATGGAGAATTTTTTCAAGAGAGATCACCCTTAATGACTGCCCAAAATCGCATCTAATGATTTTATTTTGGGAAGTGATTTCTTATAATTAAATAATTAATAGCGTATTCGTGGACTAAATTAATTTTTAGGGCTATAAAACCCCTTGCATGTAAGTTGTAAGCATCAAGTGGGATTTTTGTGCTTGGAAGGTAGCTTTTATGCCTACTTAGCTAAGGCCAAATATCTGAGCAAACTTGATCAGTTTTTGGCTAGGTATTTTTCGTGGATGTCAAGGCGAGGATGTAGTAGACCCATGCTTAGTCTCCACACAAGTGGAGTCGCAATATAAAATGACGTGAGAAACAGTTGTCTCATGCTCTCACAGAGTCTGCCCAAAGTTTGGTCTTGATGGAAGTCAATAGTGTGCAGGTGTTTTCTCAGACCACAATGACCAGATTTACAGTCTGTTCATTATGAGAATAGATAACTATCTAACAACCTTTAATCCTTGTTTCAGGCATTATTTAGTTTAGATGGCGCAGAGAATGGACGTCGTCTTCATACACAACCAATCAATGGCGTAGAACCCAAAGAGAAACCGCACACCTTATCAGAGTATGCTGTCGATCATTTTCGACCTCCACCAAAACGTACCATGTCAAAAGCTTTAACATTAAACCCCGCCCGACGTTCTGGAGATGAACTTTGGCGACATAGTAGAGAACCAATGAAAATGCCGCTTTTAAGAAAACTTCAAACGAAAGAAGAACTAGCCGAAGAAGCATGTTTTGCCTTTACTGCTATATTGAAATACATGGGAGATCTTCCTGCTAAAAGAAGATTGGGAAATGAGTATACTGATCAAATATTTGACGCTCCTTTAAAACATGTAAGTGGTCAGATTGAATCTAATTTTAATAAGATTAAATAAGTACTAGTAATTCTGTAAGGTATAGAACTTACTCACTTGGCCCGTGTCTAACTAATCAGAAAATTCAATGAACGTATTAAACTTCCATACCAAGTTTCATGAAAGCGAATTCGAGAGTTATCTGGTACAAAAAGACAAACAGACTAACAATAAAAAGGCGTGGTGTTAAAACTAGAACTCACAATGTGCGTTAAAAAGAATTAATAGGAGCCATTTAGGGATGGAATAAAACACAACGTCAGTTATAATTTAAAGACAGACCAAACATTTTATGAACCAATCATCATTAGATGGCAAGCAATTCCAAAATGAGGAATTTTAGTATAAATTAAATAAGAAAGCTGGTTCGTTCGTATTTTTCTTTTCGATCGTGTATCCAAACTTTCTGTTTTTACTCTTTGTTTTTCGATGGGGTTTCTTCTGCGGCGTTTAGTTATTCATTATTCTTATCTTGTTCATATGTTCTATTTGGTTGCAGGAAATACTCCGTGATGAGATCTATTGTCAACTTATGAGACAGCTTACAGATAATAAAAATAGATTAAGCGAAGAGAGGGGATGGGAATTGATGTGGTTAGCCACGGGACTGTTCGCTTGTAGTCAAAGTTTAGTTAAGGTTAGTGGAGATGTTTAAACGCCAAATCAAAATAATTTGTAATTATTATTTGTGTTAAACCATAATATTGCATTGACAAAACATAGTTTTGTGGGGATCACAGCATTACGAGAGCTACTACATAATATCATTATATTGTTTTTTTGTTTTTTTTTTGTTATGCCACCACTGGTCGCTACTCACATCTTAAGTAGCTTCTTAGTTGTCCTCACGAGGCTGAATGCACCCCGAACAACCAAGCGCAGTTCTGGAAATATTTTAGTTCCGTCAGGATTCGAACCTGCAAACCTAGTATGATATCCACTAGGTTAGGAAGTCTAAAATCAAAAGAATAATTAAGCGTTTCGACTTAACTTGCTTGATTAGCAGACATTTACATTTTCACTGAAACTTTGGTCCAGGGAATTGTTCAACATAAGCCCGTATGCTTTTTCACACGTGTTGCTGTTACTCGTATTAATTCAATGTTCTGCATCGTCTTCACAGGAATTAACACTATTTCTCCGAACAAGGAGACATCCCATCTCTCAAGATTCATTACAACGACTTCAAAAAACTCTTAGAAATGGCCAAAGAAAATATCCACCTCATCAGGTTGAAGTGGAAGCAATTCAACATAAAACTACTCAAATATTTCATAAAGTTTATTTTCCTGATGACACTGACGAGGTGAGTCGAAACGAATTGCCAAACTATAAGTCAAACTGAGTCTTGTGTAATTGCAGTGATTGGCATGATCCCGATGGAGGTATTTACATTGTCAATAAAATAATTATGGCGATGACATAAATTCGGCTTTCAAACAATATTGGAGATTCCTCAAATACATTTTTTTTAAAAAAATAGTGGAGTTTCCTGAACTGCAACTTTCAAAAATCAGTGCATAAGCCTAAATTGTATTTTTTAAATGCGGTCTTCTTAGTTTAAATTTTCAAAAAATGGTGTCAATTTAAAAAACAAATAGTGGGAAACTCCCACAATTTTTATTAAGATTATTATGGTGAATTATTTTGGGGTCACATCCACTCAGGGTGCATCCGATTAGGGTATGTTTTTTAGGTGAATATATACATAGCAATCAATATATATGGGAGCTCCTTGTTTTGGCATGCAATAGGCACGTTGGTGCCGCCACATGTTTACATTCTGAAGTAAAATATTAAGTTGTATATTTTTTTTTTATCTTCAGGCATTTGAAGTTGACTCCTCCACGCGTGCCAAAGATTTTTGTTCAAGTATAGCGCAAAGGCTAAATGTTCGGTCTTGTGAAGGATTTAGTTTATTTGTTAAAATTGCTGATAAGGTCATTTCAGTACCGGAAGGAGATTTCTTTTTTGACTTTGTGAGGCATTTGACAGATTGGATTAAAAAAGCAAGACCTTCCAGAGATGGTAAGAGACATTCTGTAGGTAAATACATAAATAAATTGTAAGAGAAGCTTTTTAAAGCAAAGAGCTTCAAGAGATGGAAAAAGTTGATTCATAATCATTCAAATTCATAATTTTTATGTTTCTTTGAAAAATGTCCGAAGTTGTACTTAACTTGTGCATTAGCGATTCAAATTTGCCCAATAAATTTTTTATTCTCTACAGTTTCAGAATTATTTCAAATTTTTCAGGAACCTTTTTGGATTTCGTAATACAGAATTGAATAATAAAAGTTGTGCCTAGTTCAAAATAAACTCTCCTCTTGTAGTGTTTTCTCTCGCTTGGGAGTTACAAACACACTCATATAGACAGGAAACCCACTCCCCTCCTCCTTCCAAAAATATTTCTTGATTACGCCACTAAACTACCATCGATATTCGATTGACGTTGCTATTCAAACATTAAAGTAAATTCTATTTTACCCTCGAAACATCAAGTTTTTATTGGCATGTGTTTCACTGTTTTAGGCATCACCCCTCAATTTACATATCAAGTATTTTTCATGAAGAAACTTTGGACTAACACTGTACCAGGAAAAGATAGAAACGCTGACCTCATATTTCATTTCCACCAAGAACTGCCCAAGTTACTTCGAGGCTATCATAAATGTAGCAAAGAAGAAGCTGCCAAACTTGCAGCTTTGGTGTATAGAGTGAGATTTGGAGAGAGCAAGCAAGAATTGCAGGCTATACCGTGAGTATCTTTCAATCCTCCAAGCTGATTGCTAGCAAAGAAGAAGCTGTCAAACTTGCAGCTTTGGTGTAGGAGTGAGATTTAGAGAGAGCAAGCAAGAATTGCAGGCTATACCGTGAGTATCTTTCAATCCTCCAAGCTGATTGCAATTTTCTCGTCAATTCTTACAAAAAAATTCACCACGTTCATTCAAGCCGATATTTTTTTCAAATTGATCTTGAAATGAACCTTAACAATTTTTTTCATATGCTGAATAACAGTTTCCCACACAAAAAAAAAAAAGTTCTCAACATCTCTTCCTTTGTGGAAATCTCTTTTTCCTTATACTTAGACAAAATATGTATTTTGTGTGTGTATGATTTTTTTATAATTTGATTTTACAGACAAATGCTCCGAGAGTTAATCCCATCCGACTCAATCAAGATTCAAAGCAGTACAGAATGGAAGAGAGCGATTATTGCAACCTACAATCAGGACGCAGGTAGGAGATCAACCTGATCATACTTGAGATTGTGATAAGTTTTGTACTTGAGATATCTTCACGGCCCAAGTCCACCTAATTTGAATATGTTATGTACTTGAACTCTTAAATGTAAAAAAGAAAATAGTTAAAGTAACTCTTTAATTATAATTATTCTCTTGTCAAAGTTATAATAGCATCCGAGGTCTAGTGGCCATCATACTGGCTAAGGGGACCAATGATGTCGGACTTTTCAAGGTTTTCAAATCCTTAGAAAGATGTGCACTCAGCCTCAGGAAAACAATTGAATATCCAATATCAAAACGACAATAAATGAAAAATACGAGTAGAATAATCATTATTTCATGAGTTATCTGAAGTACTTATGATAGCTCAATATAGGAGACAAAAAATCTCTGTTATGCTGTAGTAGACACTTGAAAATTAAAAATAGCTCACGAGAGTATACGACAAAGCATTTATACCATACCAGTTATATTCTAGTGATTGCAATGGACTATTACCAATTATTAGCCTTCGATATGATCATGATGTCCATTAAAAACTTCAGCAAGCTAATGAACTCTTATTTAGAGCCTTAGTCTCATACCTGTCCTTATATCATCGATTACGATCATGTCACCTTATGATGAGAATTTCTTTTCTTCTTTTAGGAATGAGTCCGGAAGACGCAAAAATAACTTTTCTGAAAATTATTTACCGATGGCCTACATTTGGGTCCGCATTTTTTGAAGTCAAACAAACAACTGAACCAAATTATCCTGAAATGTTACTCATAGCTATCAATAAACATGGCGTTAGTTTAATTCATCCTCAGACAAAGGTAAGTTGATGGTGCAAATCACAGAATTACAAGTTTTTCCCCAATTCAAAGCAATATAGAAAATAATTATGTATCTAACGGTCTTCAATTTTCATTTTTCAAGTTGTGTTGTAATTTATAGATTGATCTTATTTCGTTCTTCCCATTTATAGAAAAAGGTTGATATGAGGTTATCGAAAAAAATTGATGGCCCTTGGTGGGTAGAACTTGCCTGTGTAGTTGTTAGCGTCTTCGACGAAATACACATTGATTTCAGACCAAAATACAGTTCCCAGACTGTCATCATCAGACCGGAGATATGATAGTGTTTACATCGAACTGTGCATCTAACATGGTCAATTTTTTATAATTGCTTCGTGTCAAACTGTAATATTGTTTACGTCGTTTTATCATAGCTCTGGTCTGGTGATGACAGTCTGAGTACTGTTGAAAGTTCAGCAACTTAAATTATTAATCTTATTTTAATTTAACTTAACCTGAATGGACATTATCAATTTTATTTTGCTTCTTATTTTCAATAATGAACCTCGCAAACGTCACACAAAATACTCACAGTTTGATATTTTTGAATAACTTACAATAGTTTAATCAATTTTTAAATTCTGTATGATTTTGTTCACAGGAGATTCTTGTCACCCACCCGTTCACAAGAATATCAAACTGGTCCTCAGGAAACACATACTTTCACATGACGATTGGGAATTTGGTCCGAGGATCAAAATTATTGTGCGAGACAACTCTCGGCTACAAAATGGACGATTTGCTTACATCCTATATTTCACTTATGTTATCGAACATGAATAAACAGAGGGGAAAATAGTCTTCAATCGAGTGTGACATCATCGTACCCGATGGTAGCCACATGTATAAGACTGCAGTTCTAAATATGTTGTTGTATGCTGCTGTTAAGTTTTCAGGAGACCTCACTCCATTGGGTCGAATCATTATAATACAATATGCGACTTTTTCTTTCTATGTATATTTCATACATCTAATTTTGGAGGTTTATAATAATTGACATTGGCCCCCAATACCAAGAAAAAGTCGTATGTATTATGGTGGTTCGGCCTAACGGAGTGAAGTCTATGTTTTAACTCATATATTTTTGTACTACGATAACTCTCGAAGATCACTAGGACCACGCGCTTGATGAAACTTTGTATGTACATTTTTTTATTATGTTCAGGAAATTGGTTGCAGAGAAAATACTGGGCCCGGAAAGAAAATAGACAATTCATGAAAACCGCTAAAAAAATTGCAAAACGTCGGCATTATATTGGATTTCAACCACAAACTTCGTGCCTCGTCCTTCGCATGTACATGACATACATACAAAATTGTAGACTCTAGCTAGTACTTACCGTTCTTGAGATATCTTGTTCACAGACAGATCACACTCTCGGACCATTGGCGGAACATCGAGATTTGGGCTCTTGGACCTCAAAACGTGTTTTGGCATTTAAAACTCTTCATTGAAAATTTCAGACCAAAATACAGTCCATTACAATATTTTCCATTACAATAGTCCATTACAATATTTTCTTTTGTATAGGTTAAGGAAATTAAAAACACGCATTAGTAGTTATTTTTGTCACCAATAGTTTAGTTCATTGGTTAAATGGTTATCTGTTTTGAAACCGCATAAACATTATTGTTATTTTCAATAATGAACCTTTGGAACCGTCAGGATAAAATTTGACATTTTGTATTAGGTACTAATTATTGTAAACAAACTTTCAAAAGTTATTTTTATTTTTTGTTTTATAATAAATTTTTTATCTATTTATTTGTAAACATCATATTATTATATTTAAAAATAAATAAAAACAAAAATTTATATTTTGCAAGTATTTTTTATTATTACTCATATTGAATAATTATCAATCAAATACTAAAATCAATCAAATACTAAACGATTGAAAAAAAATCACCCTAATAGTTTTGTTTCAAGAGCCTCATATTGAATAATTATTCAATCAATAAATCAAATACCAAACGATTGAAAGATAATCACCCTAATAGTTTTGTTTCAAGAGCCACCAAAACTGAAAATTGAGGGAAAAAATTGGTGAAACTTAAGGTTCGTTAATGGCATAACAGCTATCTATAATGGACAAAGTTGTTGTTTTTTAAAAAAATCAATTTTTGGATTCTACGTGTCTTAAAAACGTATAAAAACGTCTGAAGAAGTTATTTCATTTTTGGATCAGATGCGTATGCTTATTGGTTGTCACGAGACCGGATTCATCCCGAAAAAGCTAACAACACGATATACAAAAATCTATTCGTTGTAGCCTGAATGGAACCTTTGACACTTATCGATGGCCATTTTATATAGGGGTCTGGGTTGTCCTTGAAGCTTGGTGTTATTGTTAGGTGCATAAGCATTGGTAGGGCTACTGGCTATTAAAGCTTTTTATCACTGCGACCTACATATAATTGTTCTTTTGTGACTTGCCCCTTTGTTAATCTAATCTTCAGGTTTCAGCCCTTTTTGAAAGAAGGCTCCACATTCACAGATTAAATTATGTTCAACTCTCTCTGGTACCTCTTTCCAAGGACCGGACAGCAGAAAGGGTATTTAGTTACATCCATTTTGTTAAGATGATAGTGGAGCCCGTATTGAACTGTGAAGAGGCCCGTGAGTATCCTCAGTTCCTCTTTCTGAGACAGAGCATTTCTTTTGGGTGAGTGAGTTATGAACTTCTTTGTATGTCCTTCACCGGGTGTGTCTGTCCACTGTTTAACTTTCATTTGGTCTTCACAGTGTTTGATTTCCATTTGCAGGTGGGTTTTGATAAGCCACAAAATGGTTTAAACCAGCAAAAGGCAGCAATGTACTTATTTTTGCTAGTTTGTCGGCTTTTTCATTGCATTTGTGACCAGGAACCCACGCAAAAATTACATGATTGTCCTTTACTAGGATGGCAGGGTTTCTTCATGTTTAACCACTTTTTGATTTAACCTCATTAGCATAATTAATTCTATTTTTTTAATGTTAATGTAACCTACATTAATTATTTTAAAATAATTACACTTTTTATAACATCATTAGTCAAAAGGAGAAATCTCAGAAGCAACATTTTCCCACAGTAGTTCTTATTAACCAATGGTTAGAATCAGTGACGGCCAGCGCAGAGTTGTGAAGGATATATCAAGCATTGGCAGGGCCATTTTTATCAATGGGCACATGCCCAGGGCGCAAATTCTGAGCGGCGTAAACTTTCCGCATATGTTCGCATTGCTCTAAAATGATCATGTTTATATTTTAGACGAGCAGTAGTTTTTCATATCTACGAACTTTTTGAACTTCGAACTCTATTGGTGTTTTTTGTAATGTAGAAAATCGACATTGACTAGTAAGAATCGAAAAAATATTTTTCAAGTTGCTGCCCTGCTAAAAAGTTGTCTGTCATTGGGATCAAACATGAACTCCTTTAATCAATCAAGGTAACATTGGCATTCAATTTCCAAGTCTTAAGGTACGGCGGCAAATTATCTGAAATTTTTGAAGTTCAATTTTACTTTTTATCTTTAATAGTAAGATGTGCGCTAACCGTCAAGACCGTAGCCAAGATTTCATTTTCGGTGGGGTGGGGGGGTGGTAAAACAGATGGATTCATCAAAGTGGTATGATGCTATTTTGAAAACTTATTTGATAAATTTATGGTCGCTTGTCAGGGCTGAAATGGTCCTGAGCATTGGACAGATCATATCGAACAGATCTTACCGCACTATGTTTATGCGTAAGCTGTTCAGTGGTATCACGCTTTTACTGTTAAACAGTAGGGCTTGAATTCAAATCCAACTAACCCATGTAATTTTATCCTCATGAATTTGAGATATTTACCACATAATAATGGCACCCAAAAAGCTACTGGTGTAAAAGAACTCTTTCTGTTAGGACAGTATAAACAAAGTCTTTAGCCAGCGTCTATGTTACGTTCAATACATCATTTCCCGTTAGATCCCTGAAGTTAAGCAACGTCCAGCGAGGTTGTACCATGTGGGTGTCCACGTGGGTTCGTGCCCTCGTGATGCTGGCTATTTTTCTTGCCCAACCCAGGCTGGATAAGATCAATGTGGGTAGCTGGATTGCAAGTTTCCATCGAATGGGAGGTAAAACCCCCGTCTCGAATGACCAATAGATGTTAAGCCAAAAAAAAAAAAAAAAAAAAAAAAAANACAAAAAAAAAAAAAAAAAAATCTAATATTTTATGCGTCCAATATTTACATTGAATATTCTTACAGATTATAAAAATAACTAGTAATTTTGTCTACAGAACTGAAATGTTGAGGGAGCTAGCAAAATCTGGCGAGTCTTTTCCACGATATATATGTGTCAAGAAAAAGGCAAACGTGCGGGTGGCAATGAGTAGGTATTCAAGTGGAATTTTTTAGTTCTGCATGTAAAAAAACCAACCTCCATACCTTCGGTAGTACAAAGTATAATAATTTCGATTTGGCCATTGGTTGTAGGACATAACTACAATAGACAGTGCAGTGGGTGCCTAACAAGACTCGCCACTTATCTGAATAATTATTAAGTCCCAACTTCCTCTCATAGAGAAATAATAATTTTATTATATTATTATTTTGTTTCCCATAATTATATTTTCTAATCTAATACATACTTAGTTTCCCCTAAAATATTCCCACAATAATAAATAAATAACAATTGGAATGCTAAAACTAAATTATGTACAGCACAAATATTATTTTTGTTCACACGGTATCCTGTTATCAGTAATGTTTGTGGTTATTATTTTTGTGATAAGAGAGTTCCTTGATTGTTATCATTGAAGAGAATATAAATAATCATTGCAGTAGATTTCTGTATTTTCCGTTGGGTGAAGCTGAAATATTAATATGTCATTTAGCCAGCGTTTATGCCACGTAGAATACACCATTTCCCTTTAGATAACTGAATTTAAGTAACGTCCAGAAAGGTTTTATCAAGTAGGTGACCACGTATGTTTGCGCTCTCGTAGCTAGCTTGTACTTTTCCACCGAATGGAGGGTAAAACCCCCGCCCTGAATGACCTTTAGATGTTAAAGAAACGTTGAACCAAAAAAAGAAGACAAATACACCAGTTCAAGACAGTTCTTTTTTTAGGTTCTCTTTCCCGATGAGTAAAAATAGGCAGGCGGATTACACAGCTGTGCGAATGATCGCCACACCATTTTGGTTAATTATTTTCAATAATTATTTTTTTTTGGAATTGATTGAGATTTTTTAGCCTATGTGTGTCCATTTGTTCATAGGCAAGCGGACTTGATTTATTATTTTCGTCCTCATTCAAGCTGTTAACTGTATTCGATTTTTGGTCGAAAATATAAAGACTATTCAATTGCATAGATTCAGGGGGACAATATCCATGAAAGACTCCATAAAGAGCGCAGCGTAGATTTTTTTCTTATTAAAAAGATTAGTATTCATTTCATGACACAATACTGGAAGAAATAATTAAGATGAAATTTCTTGTAGCGGTCCCCATTTCCCAGAAAGAATTACTTTCAAATTCTATTAATTTTAAATCTTTGAATAACATGTTAAATATAAGTGTTAATATTAACTTTTAAATAAATAAAAACAAAACACTTACAAAAACACTATTTATAATTATTTATAAAGAAACTAGTTTCGAATCATTCGATTCATCATCAGTCTAGTCGAGTCTAAAGATGAAAGTTGAGTCAACGGTAGTATGGAATTCTTGAAAAATAATAAGACATTGACTTTAAATAATTATTTAATTCCTTTCAAAACTAAATAGATAGAAAATATTATTTTTCGTATATTACAATATCACACATGAATCGAAAAATAAAATACATGACAAATACATAGAAGCACTGCAAACTAAACTTACAAGGGGTTTCAGATCCAACTAACTTATGTGTCAACTAGGGGTTGCAATGTGTCACCAGAGACACCCAATATGTATTTAGAAACTCAGTTTTAATGATCTATCCAAGAAATCAGAGAAAAGAGTGGAAATTTGGTTTCTTGGCACAAATTCTATCAACTCTTGTGGGATTTGAAAAGGTTCTCCGAGTATGATTGTTTGATCGGCTCAGGAAAGTCCTTCTACCATCTTTTAAATTAAAACCCCTTCTAACAGCTCTCAGAGAGCATTTGAAACATCTTTGTGTTTTAATTTTATTATTTACTAGCTGTTTTCCCGTGCTTCGCTACGATTACATAATTCAACAACTCAATTTTAGATTTTTGGTGGAACCGACCCCCAGAGTGAATACGGCTCCTATTTAGAAAATTCAATATTTTACTCAAAGATATTACTTTTTGCACTGCGGAACACCTTCGTATAAAATTTCAGCTTTCTCGCTCATCCCGAAGTGATATTTCTTAACTATGGGTTTTTGGTGGAACCGACCCCCAGAGTGAGCACCGCTCCTAGTTAGAAAATTCAATATTTTATTCAAGGATATGACTTTTTGTACTTCGGAACACCTTTGTATCAAATTTCAGCTTTCTCGCTCATCCCGAAGTGGTACTTCTCAATTCCGATTTTTTGGTGGTGAAAACCGTCCATAAATCGGATAGAAACCGGAAATTTTCAAATTTTATATTTTTTATGGGGTCCTTATATACTATTTTGGGGGGGTCTATTCTCGGTCATTTTTCGTTCTCTCTTTTAGTTTGCCCACAAAAAAATTGTAAAAAGACCCGCTAAATAGCGTCATTTTTGGCGATAACTTGCTCCCACTTGAACTTGAATTTTTGTCCTTCCTTATTACGCACCTACATACTAAAAGGGACCTGTGTGCCAAATTTCAAGTCTCTACGTTTAGCCATCATGGAGCTACTTTGATTATCAGTCAGTACGTCAGTCCGTCAATATACCAACTGGGCTTTGCGTTTTATAAGAATAGATAAAATTTTAAGTTATTATTTTAATATTACTATCTAAATAAGGAATGATTTAATTCTTTAACCCGAACAGACGTTCATTTATCCTTCCATTCTAAGGCGAGAGTTTGAGTCAATTTTGAACTCTACATTTATAGAGACGAGTCCACAAATGATTTACTCTTAGGATTACGACTGTCGGGGCGGTTACAAATGTCACAGTAGAATGCCGCAGCATTTGACAATCTTGCACTAACCTTCATTTTTATTTTAAAGGTCCTTAAAAACTCTTCACAATACGCCTGTTTTTTTTATATTTAAACATTTCTCTGTTCTCCAAGATTTAACTAATTTTATATCAGTTTTTTTTTTTTAAATGAAAAAAAAAAAGTGGTGGGGGTCTTGTTTCTCTTTGTCCTGAGAACAAGTAAAGAGAAACGAGAAAAAAATGCAAAATTGAGAGGAATAAGTTCAATTAAAAAAACGCTTAGTGTTGTCTTTAAATATAAAGACACTTTTTGGCTTATGATATTTAAATTCAAACATAGAAGTGGGTCAGTTTTACACATTTTTAGTTTATGGGTCAGTTAGTAACGTAGAGAGCAATTAACTGAGTTCGGAAAGGTAAAACCGAAAAACACTGGGGTTAAAGGGTTCTACTATCCTTTTACTGCTCTACGTATTTTATTAATTCTTTATTTGTTTAGGAAGATGATGTAGGATAAACGTTTTGCATATATGGCATACATTATATCACGGATGTATGAATTTGAAATTATTTATGCAGGAGCCCTTGGGATTGCGGTATAATATCACGGGATTCAAAAGTTTGCGGAATCACAACCCCTAGATGTCGCATCAAATGTTGATAAAGACTTTGTAACCAACTCTACTGATTGTTCGATTTCTCATCTTTTCATGTCTTAAAATAATTACAAAAAAAAAAAAAAAAAAAACACTACACCAATTTTCTCTTATGTTTGGTTCCTCAAGTCAAATAGTGTGAACCAAACTAAAGGCAACTTTAACTTAGTTTGCAGTGCTGTATTTTAAATTTGGTAAATCAATGTCAAGATATTATTTTGTGTCATGGACAAGCTTGAAAAAAGGGTAGAACAAAGATATCTCCAAATGGATTGAGGTGAGGTTTTGCTGATTCGTATACTCCGTGGTTTGAGTTAGTTTCAGATAGAATCCGCAAGTTTACGGCTAGATCCGTGATAAATTTCTGGTGAGAAAAACACTGGTTTGCAAATCAACGGGTTGACCAAGAATAAGAGAAACCGGACCGGAAGATTACATCTTTGTATGATTACACAAGAACATTCCAATCGGACGTATGCTGTAAACGTTGATTTTTTTTTTTAAATATATATACCATATGCATATATTTTTAATAGGCGCCCTCTTCTAAAGATTCTTTTTCCAATCTTGTGTCGAAGAGGGGGATGGAGTTGGATTCGAACCAACAGCCTCCTGGTTACGAATCCACCGCCTCAACCAACTGAGCTACTGAGGCTGATTAAACAACAGGCTTTTAAGACGAGCCTCACAAAATTAAAATATTTGCTAATTCTTCGCCTCTTTTGTTATCAGACACTATGCTTCTATTTTTTTCAAATGGCATGACCCTCAAATTCATTCTTTTCAAAATGGGCAACTAGATTTTTTTAAAAAAATGCATGTACACGAAACATAAAGTACTAAATTGCAAGAAAGTGCGCCAGCCAAGTTCTCCCCACTCCCGCCATTTTTGTTCGGGAGCGAGAAGTCCAATGATACGAGGGGCCAAACTTTCAACAGATGTCAAAAAATAGAGGGAATTCTAAATATAATATACAGAGAGATAAGGAAGTAAAATAAAATATTGATTGGGCTAATATAAATACATAGTATACACAAAAAAATCTGCCACATCAGAATATGGGTTCATTATTTTTGTAGGTTTTCTTGTACGGAAAAACCTTGTAAGTAAATGACTGACAGTAGCACAAAGCTTCGAGGACCAACCGAATCACAAATGGGACCTACAAACCAAATGTAAATAAAATCGAAATTTGAGATCTACGTCATTTTAGACGTAAAATAACAAATTTTGTGTGGGTGATTTTTTTTGTGTCGTCGATTGCAAAGGTACATTATTGAAAAACAAAAATAGAATTTATCAAAAGCCCCAATCTTCAGAATGACCTTTGTAGACTCTCCTGTCGACTATACAGGGTCATTCGAAAGTCCTGGACAAATTATATGGACGTATTCCTGCGACTGATTCTGTAATATTTTACTCTGCAGAAGAATGGCTGGGAATTCTTCTTCTCCCTGCTGAGAGCAGTCAATGTTTCACCGAAAATATCGTTTGCCTATAATATTTAGTGTCCACCCTCGCCTGCAGCGTACTCCTTAATTTATTAAAATATGTCAGACTTGTTTTTCAGAAAATATATATTTGGATACTCTATAAAGCGCAAAGCCTTTTGATTTACTATCACAATCCTGGATAGGTCAATTCAGGATGTCTCATAATTGAATCAGCAGGATTGCAATGTGGCCTAGGACCTGGTTCCGGCGTATAAGTAAATGTTAAGCCCGTTGCATAAATAATACCATCATTTCTGACTAACGATACAGGTACTTGTGTTGGTTGACGAACCCAAAGCCATTCACCTCTAAAAGATGCAATGTCAGGTACCACACAAAGCATACTCTCCTGACACCTATACATAGTTTCAGCTTCTACATCACCGAACCACACTTGAAGATTTGGTGTAAAATTTTCTCCAGAAAGTTCCAACATGGCTACTTCTCCTCCACCATTTAAATGTAAACTATTTACAAGAGGCACTGGGGTTACAGGACTTCGCACAGGTCCCATTCCTTCATAGAACTGATACTCAGCTTTGTCCGTACTTATGATTGTCCAACAAGCGCCATCATTGAGCATTTCCTTATTTGGTTCTTTAGGACAAGGCGTCGCTTGGAACTGTATGATTCTCTCTTGGGAGAGACACAGGTACATTCGTTCCGTATCCTTCATGTAGAAGGCACATTTGTGAAGTTGAGAGACAGGATCATCTGCTTCCAGGAGTGACATCTGTTTATCAACTTTCCTAATTATCAGACGAGGCAATGCCATGCCTGTCACACTGCACACCAATTTGACTGTGGATCCATAGTGGATGTATCCATCCCTGACTGAAAACTCTTCGCTTTCTGACTCATCATCATCAAGTAGATGGATTGTAAAGGCCCCCCATTGTGTGGAAGATGCATGGAAATTTCCATTTTCCACATGAAGATATCGTGTTGATACAGTCTGAGATCTTAACCTATTAAATAAAG
Organism: Pachypsylla venusta; assembly: GCA_012654025.1. Classification (NCBI taxonomy): domain Eukaryota; kingdom Metazoa; phylum Arthropoda; class Insecta; order Hemiptera; family Aphalaridae; genus Pachypsylla; species Pachypsylla venusta. The sequence goes on along the minus strand of CM022877.1, from coordinate 8,864,576 downwards.
CGACTTTGGTACCACTAGCAATACATAAATCAGCATTTTTGAGCGATTGTTTCTTTTTCGATGGCTTTGATATGACTTTGATTCTTTTACTCGTAAACACACCAATGTCGTGACCACTCCCGTAGAACATTTTCACAGAAAGCATGAAATGTTTCCGTTTATCTGAATCAGATATGTAAAGTGTTTTGGCAGCACAATATTGTTTGCCGTTGTTCAGATCGAGCTGTTGCATATCTTGGTCAGAGTTACCGATTCCTATAAAGGCACAGAGTTGAGAAGATTGTTCAGATTCACCTTCTCTCAGAAGTTGTTCTTGACGGAGTCTCCAACCTTCTCCGTATAAATAAATACATGGGGGAGGACAGAAAAATCTTTTTTCATTACCGTACGATTTTTGAGCAACTTTTGCGTGAAGTATTACAATGACCATATCACTTCTATCTCGGAGATATCGTTCCATAGCTTCTCGTGTTAATCTTTGATCGTCATTTCTATAGTGAAGTCCATGAGGCATCCAACCCTCGTAGTGCATCTTATTTTGATTTGGATCACACACGATCATGGTGAAATCTAAAAAAAAAAAAAAAAAAAAANAAAAAAAAAAAAAAAAAAACAATTCAAAGTATGATTTGAAATACTCTGTAAAATTAGCACATGGGTAAATTACGAGTATTTAATGATTACTGCTATTGACTCTGTCTATTATAATATCTATACTATTATAAAAATGACAAAAGTGTGTTTTTGCTAGTATGAACACGCTAACTGAAAAAAAAAAATCTATTTTATCAATGGGTACCAAAACTAATGCAAAAGTTACGAGACCGTCAAAAAGGACATGGGGCTTCCACGTTTTCTCACACCTCTACTATTCACCGATGAACCAAGGAAAATCATTTCTTACCTAAACTACTCCAACTAATTTAAGTGCTGCTCAGTGGTGTATATAACAAATCCAGTTGACACGCACCACTTTAAAATAATAGTAGAAAGAAGAAGAAGGGTACCAAAACTGTTTTAAATGGTTTTGGGCATAACGGAGAAAGACAGATAGTTTTTATGTCGATTAATCTAAACATTATACAAAGTGTCCCAGGCCCACAGCCATCATATTTTCTTCAAGAACGGCTCAAGAAGCTTGGGATGAAAAATGTAATTTATAAATCGCCCTAAACAATCTTTGGAAAATTTGCCAAATCTCCGCGGACACCAGGGGTGTACATTGGGAAATGCATGCTGTTTCTCTCGAAATGCAAATGTATCGCATACTGTATTAAGAGTGTGTCCACTTTTTCAACTGTCCGCAAAGGTTACGAAATTTCAAACTTTGAGTCTATGGTTGCGCCCCGTGGGGATTACTAAGATCCTCAAACACAACAATATGGTTTAAGATGATGATAGAACATCATCTGCTGCTACAACAACAGATTTTCTTTATTCGAAATTGGGATTCAACGTTCCTTGAAACGTAAAAATCAAAATGATTTGTAGAATGACAGATTTGGCGACAATTTTCGGTGGAGAAATGACCACCAAAAATTATGTGTTCGGAATTTTTGTAAAAAAAAAACTTGAATTCTACTTAGTTCACAGTAACAACATATCAAAACCATACGACCTTTTGCAAGCCAATCCCCCCTTTAATGACGGCTGAGTTTGGCGCTATGCATAATGTATAAAAAAACAGAAGCATTAATTGAAAGTGATTTTTAATAGAATTGGCATTAACTTTGAATAATCATAGACATGGGCGATAAAGGGACCACAAATTTGTTTCAAAATCAATAGAAAATAATGTATAAATAACAGTACTAGATCTATTTTTAGCAAAAGTGTTTTTTCTATACATTTATAAAATACTTATTTTCTGGGTTGAGTTTTACTTTGAGTATTGCATTAGTTTCTATTTCCTAGTTATGGAGTAAACGAATTTTACTATTCAGCAACTATTTATTTTAGTTGGCTAAAAGGTTATGTGAAAATATTTTTTTTTATGTTCACATCAGACATACATTTTTTGAAAGATAATTTGAGTATATATATTTATATGAACATAAAAGGTATATCAACTACAAGGAGATTTCAAATTCGATGAAACTTTTGCTTGGATATCAGATACTTAATATCGATTAAAAACACTATTTACCTATTGTTTACCTATTCTATTGTATACATGTAGGGGCAATAAAAGAAGAAGAAAGACTTCACATTTTTCGAAAGAAGAGCGGACTATGGAAACCCATTTCTACACATACTATAAATGAATTACGAGGGTTCAGACACAGGTGCCATCCTGCCTACACTCTCCCAATTCAAATTATAAAGAATAGTCCTTTAATGAGGGGGGGGGGCATGTAAAGAGAGTTTTACCATATAGGGATTATATGAAGTTTAAATAGCAACTTATCAATGTTATTTATACTGATTTTCAAACATTTCGGGGGGGGGGGTTGCTAAAACCCTGGCCTGGATATGGCCATGCTCGTGGTTCACCGCAAGAAGTTTTGACCCGAGAACTTTTAGTTCTTATCTCAACCAAGGAGAATTTTTCTCAAACTTTCAGTACGTGGGGGTAGCATGTATGTAAATATTTACCCTTAAATAATGAAAAATATCTTCCTGGTTTTCTTTTTTAAAATAATGCAATATGCCATTGGAGTTGTGTGGAAGAAAATAACTTCCCTGGGATGATGAATGACTGTCGTAATGCATTTTTTAACTTTGTTCCATGACTCTGAATCAACAAAATACAAACCCCTTCCGAGTTTTCTGGAGTTTTTGCAGTTACCTATATCCGATTTTCACGAAATGTGAATTTTTGAAACCATTACATTCATTTTATGGTTCTATAAATTTGTACGACATTGCGCCGGCTAACATCGAATAGTCTGCAAAACAGACGTTCAGTGGAATTCGCAGACCTAGTTTTGAACAAGAGTTTTGTACAAAAAACAAAGGAGATGCTTAAGAGTCTAAAAGTCAGTTGTGACAGAAATGACAACCCCTTCTGTAGTCAATACTTTATCCCTACACCTTCAAAAAGCTAAGTCACAATCCGGTATAAATTTGCTGTCTAGATTTGTGACATATACCCAGACGAATAATAAATTATAAATGGACACTAAGTTCAATGAGTATAATATGACGTCAATAATTGGGTCGCATGGTTTGTATATTTACCGTTTCAGTTCAACTTACACTTTTAATTAATCACACTCAAATGAAAACTCCTTGTGAATTCATAGACCCAATGGCTACTTGATTAATAATTCATTTTAGATAAATTCTATACTGCAATCAATCCAAAATAATTCGGCATTTGAGAAGGAGAATAAAATCTTTGGTGTTAGCCTTTGTGTGGATATGTTTTCAACAGGAATGCTTGAATCTTGTATCCTTCAAAAAATTTTGAAAATACAATTTGAAGGTTAGATTAAATCAGAACTATATAAATAATTATAAAAGAAAATCTCTTTCAAATAATCTAAAATAAACGTTTTTGACCTTCTGACAAAAAATGAGCAAATAATTATTAGATTTAAAACTTTAGACAACTTTCAGAAAATTTTGTTTACAAAATATTAAAACAAACTTTTTAAAATAAAAACACCTGTTTCCCATGCAGCATTTTCCCACGATCCGTTAAAGGGAGAAAAATCGATTTTACTTTACGAAATAAAACACGCTTTACGTTATTATTATTTTAAATGAAATTATTTAGTCATCAGAATTTTTTATTAATTTAATAATAATTTATTAAAATTTAATTTTAAAATTAATTAATAAATTGCGAATATATTTATCAGTTTCCTAATTTCATTTTGTTTTAAAAAAAACTGTAAAAATATTTTTCTGTACAAAGTAACATAGGGAGAAATTTTTAATCAACCAATAAGAATAGAGATGTATATTGAAGATGTGGAGAGAGGGGGATCTTTTTTTTTCAAGGCAACTGTAATTTTTCCCACGGTCTTTGGAATCACAAAAATATACGGTGTGAGAAAGAGATAAAACATCCGTTCCCTAATGTAAAATATCTATATCACAAAAACTAATAATAACAAAGAGTTTGAGTGAATGAGCTCTGAGTTCTTAAAGTGTACCTAACTAGTTTTTTTTTTTCATAATATTAGTGGTGTAGAGCAGGTCCGCAAATAATTTGGTACCTACAACGATGATTTCTATTGTTGCTTCATAAAGTGTCTGCTAAACTCTTCAAAATTTTCTGCTCTAGGCATTTCTCTAACGGCTTTGCCTCCAAGAAGTGTTTTAGGTATTGATTTCTTTTAAAAACTTTAAATTTTTGGTGAGGTATGATCGTAAAATATAATTTAACATCTAACCCTACATTCGTCTTTTCAAAAGTCAAGCGCCTAGTTTAGCGTGTTTTAGAAACCTTAAAAATCCTGCTCTAAATCGATTAGGTCTCTATTGCTGGGTTTTACCATTTACCCAATTTTAGCGAACCTCCACCTGATATTAACTTTTTCCTGTTATACCGAGCTTCATTCTAAAGTCATTCCAGAGATTGGTAATGCTGATATTATTAGAATCAAATTCTTATTGGTCAGATCCAAAGGCATAGCTTCAGGCAGTAATGTTGAATAATTGTGTACATCGTTAACTCTCTAGTTTAGATTCTTTTTTCCTCATCAAAGTTCTCTAGTTAAAAGTTAACTGGAGAATTAAGAGAAATCATTGTTGGTAAATCTCAGTTAGATTCCTAACTGTAAATTCTAAATTTACATTGGCGAGGCAGGCTCTGCTTCATCAGGCATCCAAGGTGCATGTTTTTCAAATTTGATGGAAAACGATTTGAACTTTCTTCCGATTAAAGTTGAGCAAAATCCAAAGGCTTCTACACAAGTTCCCGTCAGATCACTGAATTCAGTAACGTGTTTAGATGGTGCAGAGACGAGATTTCGCTCAGGATCACCAACTGTTGTTGGTTGTTACGGCGTGTACTCAACCTTGTGAGGAAAAATGAGTAGCTGTTGTTGATTGCGACGAAACGGCAGGCGGGGCAGTTATACCTTAAGTTTATCTGGTAAAAGCTTTTAAATTTGGTGCATATTAAACCTCAGCTGCTCCAAAATCAAAGCTGGGAGTTTTCTTGTTTTCTTATTTATAGATTGGCCCGTTTACGCGATAGTATAGTAAATTTATGTAGCTTAAAAGATAATTACCGGCCAGCTTTGTCAGCTCAAAGATATGACCGCTCTATTGGAATAAAATGTGGTTTATCGTTGATGTGGGGTTGTGAATTAGGACAAATAAACACACTTTCACATTTATAATATTACCTACCTACTAGCATTATAATATGAATTGTCTAGAACAAGTGTATTGAGTAATGCTACCCCAGCATCTATCATCTTACGCACTACGCCACTGTATTTTATAAACATAGAGTTATGAGCGATAACTAATATTTTATTTATAAAAGATACAATTTAACAGGTTGATTATAAAATAATTTCATCTTATCTGCTTGTTATCTCTCATTCCAACACCAAATCATTTCAAATCTAGTAGAACACAACGGAACGGAATAAATCTATAGGTGATTTAAGCTCCAGATCGAACTCTCAAAAAACCCTTCGTTTGTGAATCACTATTATCTTAATATGAAGCCTTTTGGGGTGTCTTGAAGTAAAGTTTAGGGTCTCCGCCAATGAAACAGAAAATTGCAACGGCAAGCGACGGATGAAATACTAATTTACGCTTGCTAGATTAAACATGAGTTATTGACTGAACACTGTGAACGCCAACCTCCATGAGAAGAAGATGTACATAATGCACATTACAAAAATCAAAATTTTGTAAAAGCAGCGTGAAGGGGCCTTGGCCAATTATTCGTGTTATCCTTGAGATCCACAAACTAGAAATTGCTACTACGAGTCCCCGGTTCTCCCCCTAGGACTCTAGGCCCTAAAAACTAATGAGATACGTATAAGTACCTCTAAAACAGTACCCAAGGCCGTACTCAGGGGGGTCCATGGGGTCCAGACCCCTCGCCCCGAAATTTCATTATTTTTTTATGCATGACATATATATAATATTGTAAGGTGTAACATGTAACTCATCATCACCACCACCACCAACAACAACAACAGCGACAACAATAACAACAACATCATCAACAACAATAAGAACAACAACAAGAACAACATCAACAACAACAAGAACAACAACATCAACTTCCATGATCATCATTTTCAAGTGTTAGTCCTGGCTTGTGGCTGTCAATCCTTCGAATCATCCCAAAAGAAAATCTTGGCTACGGCCCTGACAGTACCAGTATGTTGGTGAAGCCGGAATAATTCTATCAAATTTGGTCAGTGGAGTTGCCTGTTGATTGACAGTAATTGATACATCTGTGATTTATTCTTCCCAACACAAAATAGTTATCAATAGCAATAACACTTCCTCAGACCATCGAGGTTGACATGAAACAAGAGATTAATATACAGCACTAGAATTAGCATGACCAGACTAGTTTTGGACCATAATTATTGGCATGTTTATTTTATGTTTTGGCATGGAGACACAACGGGGTAGGGGTTTGTCTTAATGTTCTGGGTGCGGCATTGTTGAAGAGGAAAGTAGGTATTTTATGAAATAGGTAAAATTTAAGCCTTTGGGCAAAAAAGAGAATTTATTGATAAGTTTGAATAAATGAAGTAAGTATACCCAACAGCAAAAGTTAATTAAATTCATAGGTACTTATCTCTTTTTTGGAGCAGGAAATACAACTTAATTTACAACAAGGTTAACCAAGGTATAGCTTTCCCCGACGTTTTGTTGCAGGAAAACAACAGCTTCTCAGTTGTCCTCATGAGGCTGAGTGCACAGAACGTGGTGCCCCGGGGGATCCCATTTGAGTAAGCAAAACGCCCAATTTTTCTTAAGTTCAGTTATCTGACTGGCGTATTAAACGGATAAAGTCATTGGTCAAGGTTAATATATCTCATACCTACTTTCCTAGTAAAAGAGTTTTAGAAGGTTATGATAATTAAGAAGTCCAAAGTGATCCCGTTTCTATAAATTTATTTGCACGGCTTTAGAGTCGCCTCTCGATAATTGAAATCTTCCATCTTCCATAATGTGCATCTCTCGCTAATTCTAATTGAATGTTGGTCTTCACAATGGCAGGTCTGCGTTCCCAGCTAACTTGGAGTTTAACTACTGCAATCGGAGACCATAATTGAAACCTTCCATAATGCGCATCTCTCGCTAATTCTAATTGAATGTTGGTCTTCACGATGGCGGGTCTGCGTCCCCAGATAACTTGGAGTTTAACTACTGCAATCAGAGACCATAATTGAAACCTTCCATAATGCGCATCTCTCGCTAATTCTAATTGAATGTTGGTCTTCACGATGGCGGGTCTGCGTTCCCAGATAACTTGGAGTTTAACTACTTCATAATTGAAACCTTCCATAATGCTCATCTCTCGCTAATTCTGATTGAATCTTGGTCTTCACGATGGCGGTCTGCGTCCCCAGATAACTTGGATTTTAACTACTCCATAATTGAAACCTTCCATAATGCGCATCTCTTGCTAATTCTGATTGAATGTTGGTCTTCACGATGGCGGTCTGCGTCCCCAGATAACTTGGATTTTAACTACTCCATAATTGAAACCTTCCATAATGCGCATCTCTCGCTAATTCTGATTGAATCTTGGTCTTCACGATGGCGGTCTGCGTCCCCAGATAACTTGGATTTTAACTACTCCATAATTGAAACCTTCCATAATGCGCATCTCTTGCTAATTATAATTGAATGTTGGTCTTCACGATGGCGGGCCTGCGTCCCCAGATAACTTGGATTTTAACTACTCCATAATTGAAACCTTCCATAATGCGCATCTCCCGCTAATTCTAATTGAATGTTGGTCTTCACGATGGCGGGTCTGCGCCCCCAGATAACTTGGAGTTTAGCTACTCCAATCAGAGGCCATCCCTACTAGCAAACACCTTTTCTTTAGAACTGTGAAACCTACTAGTTAGGTCTGCTCCAGATGCTACTCCAAATTCTTAATAATCAGGTCCAATAATATTTGTACCTCTCCAGCTCCACAGTAAAGCCTATGTCCGGCTCACACAAATTTCTGAATAAATTAAGAAGATAATATACATATCTATCTACATATCATTTGGACAAGTTCGATTTAGGTACCAACCAAATAAAAATCCATGATTCATCATTCTCATATAAATATCGCCCAGAGTGCTTATCTGTATCTTCCAGCATACGCGGATATAGCCCTCTTGCTTTTTTTTTGGGGGGGNCCAATAGAAAATTGGGGGGGGGGAGGGATTCGTAACCTAGAGGCCGGGGGTTCGAGTCCTGGTAAGTTCTTTTTAATGCAATGTTTATAGAGTTATACGATATCTAATTTGTTAAAAGCTGTAGAGCTTACCACAAATAACTTTTTACTTTATCTTCCCATATACGAAGTATAGGTCAGTAAAGTATTGTATTGGTGAAAAATTTCGATGTATTTTTTTTTTTTTTTGCTTTTCTGGACGAATTATGACGACTAGATACCAACAAATGGGTCTAGAAAAACTGTGTGTCCGTTCGTCCGCAAAAATCGTGTTCGCGCATCTACAGCCTTTATTATTTGTCCGGTTTTGATAATATTTGGCTACAATATTCCTTAAGGCCATAATTCCAATCAAAACCTTAACATTGAAGATAGCACCCTCTGGAATCCATTAATGGGTCAAAGGGGTAATTTTGGGGTGACCCTCTAGAACCCAAACGGGAGGCCCGACTTTGATGAAATTTAAAACATTGACCTTTTGTAACATATCATCAAAAAGTTTTGGATCTCATGGGGCTAAATCTAATGCATATAATATTTTCACTAGAGAGCTGTGGCAACAACCAAAGGTTGTCAAAAGTAATTCATTTTTTGTTTTTCACATTAGTGCTACGATAAAAGCCGAAGGCTGCGTTTATCGCAGCTCCCTAGATAATTTTATAATTTAATATAGAGCTGCGACAACAGGGGAAGGCTTCCAAATCTAATTGAAATAATATATTTCCTGGAGATCTGTGACAACAACCAAAGGCTGCCAAACCCATTTTCAAAAATATTTTCACTGAAGAGCTGTGATAACAGCCGAAGACTGCCACTGCTAATTGATAAAATATTTTCATCAAATACCTGCGACATCATCCGGAGCATGCCAAATTCCTAGAATAAAGGAAGATAAAGTTTAGTACGGTTTACTGTACCCTTTATTTATTTACGTATTTCTATTTAGTTTTAGGATTAGGAATTATTTAGGGGCCCTTGACCCCCCCACTCAATGGGATAAAAAACACAGCGGATCACCATTAATTTTTTTTTATTATTTTTTTACGTGATTAGGTATAATGAAATTTGAAAACACCGCCCGCTTAAAAAAACTGGGGTGGGGGCACCTGCCGCATGTCTTCCAGTCCTTAAAAAGATCATGCTTTTGGAGAGAAGATATAGAAAACTGAAAAGAAACTTATAATATAAATTAACTGAGAAAATAAAATAAAGCGTTTTTTGTAAGTGTTCTGCTTTAATTGATTTAATGTTAATATTTTTTAACACTTATAATTGTTTGTTATTCAAAAAGAAATTAATAGTTTCGTAATACAAAATATGGCATATTTTGATGTGAACGGATCTTTATGAAATACACAACTGAATGTGCGGGAAATTTTAAAATAAGGTTTTGCAGTGAATTGATAAGAAGCAAGGATATTAATCTGATTAATATTCTTTCCTCCAAGATAAGAGAGGGGTTTATTATTTGTTTCTTATGTGAATATCTTACTAGGGGCTAGGGGATCATACGATAAGGATAAGATGTTGATATGGTACTCTGCTTCGGTCCAGAAGCCAAATCTTAGTTGGTTCTGGATCTAGCGATTATGGATAATATATATTGTAACCGTTGATTATAATTAATAGCTGGCGGTAAGTAGGAAATTCAATTTCTTCTATTTTTTCATGTAATTATGTTTGCAGAAGCAGGAACGGATCTTCTAATACATTACTCAACAGCTCAACTCAACACCATGTTTCAGGAGATAATCCTAATGACTGGAAAAGTGGTAAGAATTGTAATAGGTGGCACTCGATTTTCGCTATAAAATTGAAGAAACCGAGATAAATTTATGTTATATCCATTTTTAAAATTAAATCTACTTTTTTCAACCTATAAATTATTTTAATTGCTTAAAATAATATAAGGAAGTGGAGGACTGGGAGGAAAAATAATATGTTATATTTATGTAATATCTTATTAGGGAAAGTGTTGAAGTTAGAAAGGGTCCATTACCTTGTCTAATCTTATAATGAGAATTAGTCATGCAAACGAGGCATGACCTTAACAACATTACAATTCATCAGATGTGTGAGTCAAGAAAAACACTTTTGCGCATGTACAGACGAGTTTGCTGAACCAAGTTCAATGATATGTCAGCACTTCTGTAGCAATAGTTTCCCACTGCACTTTGTTTTGGCTAGTTTAACCAGCCTGTTTTAGGTAACGGCACCTATTGTTGACTTATCCACAACAGGTGCCGCTACCTAAATATATGTCAGCTATACCTATATGTCAGCACCTGGCGACGGAGCCGAAGGCTTTATGTCAGATAGCCAAGGAAACTAAGACTGTAAATTGAAAACATTTAGTATTCTATTCAATTCTTGGTGTACTGGATTTCTTGCAGTTGTGTCAATTATTATGGGTGTAAACGGATTATGGAAACTTCTTGAAGCGTCTGGCAAACCAGTTCCTGTCGAAACTTTGGAGAACAAAGTTCTTGCTGTCGGTATCCTTTAGAATTATCTCGTTGGATATAAATATATGTATGTGTGGGTGTAGATTTTTTTTTGCTATAAGGTGGCCTTTTCACAATTTAAGGGTATCGCAGCACATCATTACTGAAAGCATATTGACTGTGGTAACGCGCTACCACTGGTCGCTACTCACAGTAATCTACCTTCCCCCCCTGATTTTTTCCTCCTAAGGCATTGATGGTAGCAAGTGTTATTATTTGTGTTAACGCATCGAACCTCGGGCTTCCACGTGCAAAGTTATGACCGGTAATTCCCGGGCACGCTGTATAATTGTACCCTACTTTTGAACTTGTTTATTCAATTTCCTACCATGGGCGTACGCAAGGGGGGCAGGGGGGCTGCCCCCCCTAGAAAATAAATCCAACTTACACTAGATATTATGACTTTTCGGCGTAACTTACACTAGATATTATGATTTTTCGACCCAACTTACACTAAATAAAAATACTTTTCACCCCTAACTTAAAATAAATGGTACGGACAACCGTACTAGACTTTCTCTTCCTTAATCATTCTATCAGACCACCATCGAATGTAGATGTTGTTCTTCTAATGTTTGAACTACTTCGCTACGACCTATAGATTGGCACCTTAGAGGCATGGTCGTTCACGTGCGAAAGTAGGTGTGTACGCTGTTGTATGTATGTATGTACATGTATCATGCTATCTCTCTCGCTCCAATGTATTTCTTATGGGGATTGTTTACTTTTCGCGATTTCTACCGCTTAAAATTAAAATTTTGCAAAATCCTTTTTAGTGCACACTTACATGGTGCAATGAAGGTCCCTGCCAAATTTCATGTCTGTAGCATTAATAGTTTCGGTTCTACGTTGATCAGTCACAGGACATTGCCTTTTATATATAAAGATTTTTTCTGGTGCCGTTGACCTTTATTTTAAAAAAGATTTCGCTGCCTTCGGCTGTGGACATTGCTCTTTAGTGATAGTATTAGTTTAAAAAGTGTTGACTATTTAGTGATAGTATTATTTTAAAAAGATTTAGCAGCTTGCGGCTGTGAACTTTGCTCTATAGTGATGGTATTATTTTAAAAAGATTTTGCAGCCTTCGGCTGTGAACTTTGCTCTTTAGTGATGGTATGAGTTTAAAAAAAATTGGCCGCCCACAGCTGTGGACTTTGCTCTTTAGTGACAGTATTTTTTTAAAAAATAATCACATGTGTCCCAACTAATGTTTTTTCTTATTTTTAGAATTATGCAAGGCAGTGGCTGAGTAGGCTGGAGCCAAAGTTTATACAAAATACCAAAAATTGTCAATTAATTACTTGGGTGACTGTGCATACCACATTTTATCAAAATCAGACAACTTTTCTATTTTTTTCATTTTTGAGCCCCTACCGGGCGCCCCAAAACCATTATTCCTACAAAATACTAAAAATCGTCAAATATAATACTTGGGTGACTGTGCATAGGTACCAAAATTTATCAAAATCAGACAACTTTTCTGTTTTTTTCATTTTTGAGTCCTACCGGGGGCCCCCAAAAGCATTATTCCTACAAAATACTAAAAATCGTCAAATATAATAATACTTGGGTGACTGTGCATACCAAATTTTATCAAAATCAGACAAATTTTATGTTTTTCCATTTATGGCCCCCTGCTGGGCCCCAAAAGCAAAAATTCTGCAAAAATTATCAAATATAATAAATACTTCGGTGACTGTGCATTCCAAAATGTATCAAAATCAGACAAATTTTATGTTATTTCATTTTTGGGCCCTTACCGGAGCCCCAAGACCAAAATTAATTAGCGGCCAACAATATATTACATTTCAACCTAAGTTGTATTCTTTAATTTCTTGTATGAAATTGATATGAATAGGCACCAAGTTTAAAATTCTAGCTATTACCGTTTTTCGCAGGATATGCGAAAACCCTTAAAAAGCGGCATAAAACCGCCAGCGGTATATTCATTTTCCAACAAAAGCTTAGTGTGCTGTTCATGGTATACAACTGACCTGCATACCAAATTTCAAGTCTCTAGCACTTCCCGATCTTGAGATATCTTGTTCACAGACAGACAGACACACACACACGGGCCAATGGCTGAAACTGGAGATTTGGGCTCTGTGGACCCCAAAACGTGTTTTGGCATTGAAAACTCGACATCGAAAATTTCAGCCCATTACAATACTTTCCTTTTTATAGTATAAGGAAAGTAAAAAAAATCGCCTGTAGCAAAAAGTTGACCCCCCGGGTCACAAACTCGGCTGCCCCCCCTAGACGAGATGCTGCGTACGCCCCTGTTTCCTCCCCTTCCATAATGCATCGTCTGGTACCGGGATGTACCAATGATGACAGTTATTTACAACTTAAAATTTAATAAATCTTGTCCACAATGCACCGCGTACTTACTATAATTGTACTCTAGATTTGAACTTCTGCGTCCACCCCTGATTGACCCCCCCATAATGCATCGCCTGGTACCGAGATATGCTTACTAATCATGGCAGTCCCTTATAATGTAATAAATCTTGTCCAAAATGCACTGCGTACTTATTATAATTGTACTCTAGATTTGATCTTCTGTCTCCACCCCTGATTGACCCCCCCCATAATGCATCGCCTGGTACCGAGATATGCTTACTAATCATGGCAGTCCCTTATAATGTAATAAATCTTGTCCAAAATGCACTGCGTACATATTACAATATTGTACTCTAGATACAAGAGAACTGTTTTCACAGTTCTCTTAGTGTGGACAGAGGGATATTTAAATTATATTAAATTTATATAAATGTAATAATACATTGTTTAATAAAATCCAATAAATTATACCATACCATACCATACCATTTGAACTTTTGTGTCCTCCCCTGATTCACCACCCATAATGCATCGCCTGGTACCGAGGATATACGAGGTGTGTCCGAAAAGTATCCGACCTGCATTCATATCTTCGCGCTAGAGCGCTCGAGCGGCCTGTGCAGGGTATGAGCATAAACAGTAGACCCTCACGAACTCCCTGAATACCGTAGTTACCGGCTGAACGCCTTTAGAAAACTAGAAAATGATCTCGGAATACCGAAAAGTACTGTTTGGGAAATTTTAACCGAGAAACTTGAAATGACTCGCGTCTGTCCGAAATTCATTCCGAAATTGCTAACGACGGAGCAGAAATACCTTAGCTCTGAAATCGCTCAGGGCAACTTGGAAATGGTCAGTGATGATGAAATTGTCCTTAAGAAGGTTATTACTGGTCCCTGTGACTATTGGATGTTCCCAAAATTTAAAATGGCCCTCAAAGGAAAGCAATTCGACGACATCGAGACGATTCAGAGTAATGCGACGCGCGAGCTGAAGGCCATTCCAAAATTTGCGTTTGAGAACTGCTTTAAGATGTGGAAGCACCGCTGCGAGCGTGTGGTTCAATCAAATGGGGACTAATTCGGAGGATGCCACGGCCCGGATGACGAATAATAGCACCAATGCGGAGATATGAAGGCAGGTCGGATACTTTTCGGACACACCTCGTACTTACTAATCATGGCAGTCCATTATAATTTAATAAATCTTGTCCAAAATGCACCGCGTACTTATAATTGTACTCCAGATTTGAACTTCTGTGTCCTCCCCCTGATTCACCCAAAATAGTGCATCGCCTGGTACCGAGATATGCTTACTAATCATGGCAGTCCGTTATAATGTAATAAATCTTTTCCACAATGCTCAGCGTACTTATTATAATTGTACTCTAGATTTGATCGTCTGTGTCCTCCCCTGATTCACCCCCCCATAATCCATAATGCATCGCCTGGTACCGAGATATGCTTACTAATCATGGCAGTCCCTTATAATTTAATAAATCTTGTCCACAATGCACTGCCTACTTATTATAATTGTACTCTAGATTTAAACTTCCTGTGTTTGATTTTCTAGATGTTTATCTACCGCTAGTCTCCCAGGATAATTTCCTCTGCATAATTTCTTAGACCACATTCCGGTCATTTCCTTAAATACAATTCGATGAGGTAGAACAAGATATACACACTGACACAAGTTCTTACCTTTGCCTACCCGATGGGGATTTCAATTTAGTATAAGATCAATTCAACGCTTGGTCTAGAAAATTTCAAGTACCGGCTGTACAAGAGAAATCATGTCTTTAAATTTTGATTTTACAAGTGAAACTCAAGCGTTTCTCTAGAGATTTTGATTTTAGAAGTATAATTCAAGTATTTGTCTAGAAATATTAATTTTACGAGTGAAAATAAAGAGCTTGACTAAAAAAATTTATTTTAGAAAAAGTTCAATTATTGATTTGTTAGAATTTTTTTATGAGTGAAAATGAAGCGTTTGTCAAGAAATTTTGATTTTACAACTAAAATAAGTATTTGTCTAGAAATATTTATTTTACGATATTTTTAGGCAAATTCGTGACAAATCAGTTCATCTAGTTTAGTGGGTATCACACCGGCGGGGTCGGAAAATTTTCTACTTGTGATTTCGGGGTGCACTCAGCCTCGTGAGGACGATGGAGTAGCTACCTTATTGTGAATAGCGACCAGTGGCGGCATTACCAGAGTAATAAAGAATTGGCAGAAGATTATTAGTACATGAGTCTCCTAGTAATGCTGTGATACCCACAAAAGTTGTGAAAAAGCCTTTGTGCCTTAGTACAAAAAGTTCTACATTTACATACATACCTACATATTTTTATTTTACAAGTGAAAATGAAGCTTTTTTTTGAAATTTTGGTTTTACAAGTAAAACTTAAGGCTTTGTTTAGAAATCTTGATTGTACAAGTGAAATAGAAATTTGTCAATAGTTTGAACCAGCATCTATGGCTCGTGGAATACACCAGTACCCGTTGGATCACTGAAGATAAGTGGGTAACCACTTGGATGAATGATCGCTTGGGTACATTAGTGTTGTTGACTATTTTACCTGTATTCAGCCGAATGAGCACAATTTAGTTGCTGATGAAACGAAACTACCGAGAGGTAAGACCCTAGTCCTTGGTTGAAACTGGTACTTGTAAAAAAAAAAAATATATTTGCGGCCTACAACTAATCCTGATTGCCGTTTTTTTAAAAAAAATCCTTAACGTATACAACTGTCAGATGTATCGATTTGGTTACATCAGCTAACCAAAGGTACTCATGATTTGGCTGGAGGTGCCGTCGAAAATGCACACCTTATTGGACTGTATCATCGAATATGCAAACTTTTGTTCTTCAAAATCAAACCTGTTTTTGTTTTCGATGGCGGAGTACCCCAATTGAAGAAGCAGACCATTGTAAGTATACTTTTATTGTGATTTTTATTAATAAATTTTTGTATTTCCTGTCAAAAGTTCAAGATTTTTGGTTTATTATTTTGGAATCGACCACGAAAAAAGAATGCTCTCTTCAAAATTTGATATTTTACGTTTCAAGGTACGAAGTAGATAGCAAAAATTGAATAAAAAATCCGTTCGTACGCCGTGCCGTGTACGACTTTTTTGCCACTTAGCGCTGACCGATTTGAATGAAATGTGGTATGTAGGGTTTCGTCACCATAAGACATAGTCAAATTTATCGGAAACGGTTAGCAACGGGAAGAAAACGTTCGATGCAATCCCCCCCCGGATTTTTCAAGGGGAAATTTAATTGTGAAATTTTTCTCCAAGGTCGTCAAGGTCCATTTTATTATCTCGAAGATTGTATGCCTAATCGAAAAAAAATCAAGGAAAAAAGATTTAATTTTCAATACAAGATTCAACAGCACAATAAAAAATACAGGGTTCTATTTAAAAATAACCTTGAAAACGACCTTTGAGAATTTTTTCAAGATCACCATTAAATTTCTCCCCTAAAAAGAAGAGTGCGTTGCGTCGAATCTTTTCTTCCTATTTTTAACGGTTTCCGAGATATTTGACTATGTCCTTTAAAATGACTTACTCACCCTGTATAGGGTTCTATACTAAAATACCGTAAAATATCAAAATTTGAGGGATAGGATTTCTTCTCATGGCCAATTCCAAAGATTCAGTATGAAAATTGTAAACCATTTTTTTTACATGACAAAGAATTTTGTGGAAAAAAAGATTCTTACCAAAATACCTACCTTATGGTTTACCGAGGGGGAAAATGGTTTTCAGTAATGTCTGAAGCATACGAATAGGCGGTGCCGAAGTATGTCCAGCTATTTCAGCATATAGATCAACATGCAATTCACGTGACAGTTCTCATAACTTATAGACTTCTGAATATTATTGTTACGGTAGCTCTTGTCCAATCACTAAACACATTACTATTGATCTTCACATCAAATCAATATAGGTCTCAATCTAAACTATTTAGCCGTGAAATAAAATGCATTGTCTGAACATCACACAATCAAACTTACAAATAAAGTACTTATATTACTGGGGAGACACTATAATATACCGAGGGACACCAATCAGAAAAAGAAAAATATGATGTGTGTGTGTGTTATCCGAATTATTGTTCAGTTGAAACAGTGAGAGATAATTATAGAAAAAATTGGGAATGACTCCTGAAAATCATAAAAAGATGAAATCTTTGTAATTAGTGGGTTATTCTCAAATGTTCTGGGTGAAATATTTACCCCATTACTAGTAGTTCTCTAAACTGTAGACTTCACATAGTTAATATGGTCATCATGATGTTCCCGATGGGCCAATAGGACTCAAACTAAAATAAATATTCATCTGTAAACTGCAGACTTTACATAGTTAATATGGTCATCATGATGTTCCCGATGGGCCAATAGGATTCAAACTAAAATAAATATTCATACTCATTTTCATCAAATTTGGATATCGTTTGAGAGTTATCGTGAAAGGAACACATGTTAAAAAAATATGGAGCTAAAACTAGATATTACTTCCTTCAGTCGAATAGATAGATTTACTCTATGATTAAATGGGAAGCCCCTCGGGTTTATAAGACTAGATATTACATCCTTCAGTCGAATAGATACATTTACTCTATGATTAAATGGGACGCCCCCTTGGTGTTATAAGTCAAAGCTGTCTAGTCATTTTGTGCAGTTACTTTTATGGACGATAAAAGTAGTCCTGATAATTTTATGAGTGGTAATAGTGGCCCAGCTACTTTTTACAACTGATTAAAGTAGCTGGATTTCTATTGTTCAAGCTTGACCACATCTGTAGTGCCATCCACTTGGACCAAGACACGGTAAGGTAATGGATATATTTGAATTACTATTGTTTGATTGATCGATTTGATTCAGAAATATGTTTTCTCATCATGAATTGAAAGTAATATTATTTGAATAGTTTATATTTAATCTAAAGAAAGATGTCATTAGCACAATGCTCTCTCCTTGTGAGCAAAAAGGAAATCTTAAGAATTAAAATAATTGAACACTCTAACTAAAGTCATGGCATAAGAAAACCTCCTTATTTTTTAAAAAAGACTCCTTAAATCTGAAAGCATAAATATCAATTTAAAAACAAATCCAACTTTTTTCATTATTACACAAAACTATCATAAAAAATAAAAAAAATAAAAAAAAANAAAAAAAAAAAAAAAAAAAAAAAAAAAAAAAAAAAAAAAAAAAAAATGTAAATTCTAAAGAGTATAATTGATTTAAATCAACTGATGCGTTTTTGGAAGAAAATTTAAAGACGATCCGACTTAGGACACAATGCAATTGCTTAATATTATAAGGAGTTTTTTCTGTGTGGAAGCATTTCATTGGCCAAATAAAGAGAGTTATAACTCCACATTTTTTCTGTAAACTTCCAGCTGTTATTTCCTCGATAAGTCTTGAACGCCTCATCCGATTTTGATAGAGAAGATGCTGGGTTGATTCCATTTATTTAAACAGTTTGGTGCAAAATGATATTAGAAATGAAACGAAGTTAACTCATCTGGACCACTAGACTCTCAGGTCGTTCTATTTGGGTAAACACCAAATGTTTGGTGATTTTATGGGAACCTAATAGTTTCATGGTACATTATACCATCTGGTCAGAATTAGCACGTACCATTATAAGGAACTGTGGGATACCAATGAACCATACACCACTTCATCTTAAGATGGACTTAGTCAAGTGTGACCTTACTTCTAGATATCATTTGACACAACTATCGTTCATCGATCACCATCTGTCTGATACTTCAGTAGTTTTAGATTGATTAATTTTTTTTGATGAAATGCAATAGATTTTTTAGATGTGGGTTGGCTGAGTAGAATCCCGAAATGCTGAGTTGTGCCGGGGGTTTAAATAGAAGAAGACGAAGGTTCACAAATTCTGCGATTTTTTCAATAACCTGTTTTGAAAATAATATTGGTTTAATTGACCACTGGACATTTATTTTTGATGTAATAGCAGCTCATCCTCCATCATGCCATGGCGATCCATCCAAAAACTTCGACCGGACGACCTAAAACATGAGAGTAGATTTAAAATCTACTTTGCTAATAACATCATTAGACGATATGACAGTCTAACGCCATCTAACGTCGTTTAGTCTCCTTCCTGCCTTAAAATAGCCTGCAAACCTGATGAGAATCTACAACAGAAATTTCTCTTTTATGTTCATTTCATTTTATTCATTCAGTTATAGTGGAGTCATCGCTGTAGATGGTTGCCAAATGGATGTTGACTCTGTCGTTCTAGAGGTTTCTCTGTAGGCAGCCAATTCTTTTAGAGCCTCAAGTGAAGCAACGCCTAGCCATTCCTTAATATTGTCCATCTACATAATTCTTGGTCGCCCTTGTGGTCTGGATCCCTCTAATGTCCCTTCCATTACCTTCCTTTAAGAGTGACTCTCCTGGTTCTCTCAGAATGCCCCACGATTTGATCTTTCTTTTCTTAATTGTGTTTGAGAGTTTCTGTTGCGTTTTCTGTATTTTATCTCAATATTGAGAACTTTTTATGTTAAATGATTAATTTTGTTGCTCTTTTTCATTTCAGGACATTACGAGAAGAAACCTTTAGAAATTACATTACAAACAATTAAATCTTGACCAAAAATATGGTTTCTCAGGGGATCCAACTGGGATTAACCCACCGTTGTCAAATGATAATTATAACCCGAGATCTGCGACTTGTTAAAAAAAAATTGTGCTTTCGCATTACATCAGGGTACTGAAATGTACTCTTATCCATCTATCCCCCTGTAGCCCAATTCTCTCGATTTTGAGAGATATTGTATATTTTTAGGTCTTTTAATTAGATTTTCTTTTTTCTAAAATTTTCAGGCTCAAAGAAAATCTCTAAAATCAAAAGCTGCAACAAATGCTGAAAAAGTCCGAACTGATTTGTTGAGGAATTTACTTGAGCAACAACTTGTCAATGATGTTTTGGGGAAAAAAGAAATGGCGCTGTTGCCAATTCGAAAAGAGACAGATATGTTTGAATTACCGCCTTCACAACTGCCACATGATGAGGATACGAATAGCGGGTAAACAATTTTCATAGGTGCTCAACTCGACGATTTTAGGGAATACTCCAATTTTGACGGTTTGCCGTATTAATGAGAAATTTAACGAATAAATAGCGCTGTTACTTTTCTATTCAAAGTAGTTTGTTGGTATACCGGTACAATATTTTATTTCAGCTACAAATCGAGCGAGAATGGGAAAGTTCCCATTAGGTATATTACATTTAAATAATAATAATGAAGACGTCGCGTAAAACGTTAGACATCAGTGACAATAGACTGCGTTAGTGGCGCCGTGATTTAGTCTTTGACATTAAGATGTCATCGTGAGATCGGGGTGAAAAAGTTATTTCAAACGTAGAAATTTTCGAATCAGCCGTAAATAAATAATTCGTTAAATAATAAAAAAAATATATTCACCTCATTTTTTCATCCAGGTTTTAAATAATAGTAGAAAAGGGTCGATTTGAGGTAATCGAAGATGGCTGGAATTGTGCGTTTCTACTCGTCCTGATGCGTAGGATCGGTCATCGTGAGGACGGGGAATAATTTTAATTTGATCTTCTGAATGCAGCCCTTCTAGACTTTAGACTTTAGAAATTTGTTTATGGATTATCCGAAATGTTATTTTGGTAAATTTCAGACCTGAAGATACTGATGAGTCATACCGCTATGCAGATCTTCACTCCGTAGACATCAACAGTGATCAATTCAATGCCCTTCCACCTCAGATGAAACATGAGATCCTATCAGACCTTTTAGAACAAAGGAAGCTCAGCTCCTGGCATCGCATGCATGAGATGCCACAGGTAAATGCATCATCATCAGCTTACATTATCATAGTCGATGGTAGCATGAGTGTTTCCTCAACAATGCAACTAGTGGTATTAGATCAGCATTCTTCTCCATATTACTAGTAGGTCCGGAAAGAATGGCTAGTGGACTTGTTCGTTCCAGAGGTCCGAAAATGACATGGTGTTTGGTTTCTTTGGACAATTGAATATATTCCTGATGTCGTGGAGGCTACAGGTGCAATGTGGGCATTCGTTTTTTGATGTTCGGGTGAAGTCTGGATACGTATGAGTTAAAGATTTTAGAAGACTCGGTAGTGTTGTTTTAGCAGTCTTAAACGTTTCAAAATCAACTGGTCTCCTCATTTATACATTCAGCTCTGAAGAATTAGATAAAACTATGTTGATGCGAGGTTACCGAAAAGGTTTTGTTGTTGTTGCTGCTGCAGCGGTGTTTCTTTTAAAATCAACAGTTCTCCCCATTTCTAGATTCAGGTTTAGAAAAATGGTAGAAACAGGTTGCTATGGGGTTACCAAAATATGAGGTTTTCATGGTCCTTTACTGGAACTGTGATGGTATGGTATGCGTTCCAGGTCATCTTGGTGCATAGAACCGGCCATCGTGAGAACAATCGTAGTAGAGTACAAATGATGTTAAAATTTTCCCTTTAATCTTTGATTTTGCAGGAGTCGGATAATTTTTCGTCATATCAAATGGAGAGACTTTTAAAAAGACGATCCATTCAAAAGAAATTAGATGAGACTGCCGGAGAGTTAGGCGAACATGTGATGAGTTTGGCCGAACTGGAGAATATGTTTGTAAAAGAAGGAGTGTTAGCTAAACGAGTTGCTTCTAATGCAGATGCGCGTATTTTATATCAATCTAAAGGTATTACCATATCTACACAATCCCTACAAGGCTGAGTTTCTCTACGAGGCTGAGTTTCTCTCCAAACGGGACGAGACAGCACGACCTATTGTTTATTTGTACGGAATTTTAATTGTAATGAAAGGGTTGTTGCTATAGCCTGTATTACGTTTTTATTATTACATTATTATATTATTTATATACCTAAATTATATTATTACAACGAGGACAACACTTAAGGGGCTGATTCTATAATATGGCAATACCTACCAAAAATGCTCTCTTCAAAAGATGAAAAATGATAAAGCAGGCTTAGTGAATTCACACTTTTCATCTTTTTTTTTTTACATGTGTCCATCTGACGTCACAAATATGTCCATATTGTCCATAAGTTTCTTGGACATGTTTTTTTTTTTCAAAATTTGAAGATATTTTTTGAACACATGGATAATTTCTGTTCAGATTAAATTACTTTCATGACCAGTAAGTTTGAGTTAGTGCCTCGTTTTATAGCTAACTTGATTTTTTTTCAAAATATTTGTTAACTATGAAAAAAGCAACGGAACTCTCCCACGGTTGCTCAACATTTTTTGTTATGGACAAAAACGGAAAAAAACATTATTGGCCATATTGCGCTTATGTGAACGAGTTGTGTTTGATAACAGTTATACCATGTTATGTCGATTCATCGTCTTGGAAACTCAAGAGACTTCGTTACGTCTTCGCGGAGGGTCTAATGGACCTATTTTTTTTATTTTTTATTCCCTGCTCCTCAGTCTATATTACTGCGACTGGGAAGTGAAGAACATTTGGTGCGTTGTTGATGTAGCGGTGTTTCTCTTAGAATCAATTGTTCTTCCCATTTCTAGATTTTGGGGATTGGATGGCCCTTGGCTGGAAATGTAATGGTATGCATTCCAGGTCGTCCTGGTGTGTAAAAGTTGTTCCAGGAAACAACAGTTGTTTGGGGCCTGCAAACCGCAGAGAAAATTGTGTGGCTCTTAATACAATTTACCCTATTTATATTTATTTTACGAGGATGAGACTGAAGAGTCCCTTTACCCCAAGTTGGGTTGGAGTTAGAGCTAAGTCTTATTGCTTGGAAAGCAAGGAGCTTACTAATCAGTGATGAAAATGTTCTGTTTTTTTAAGATTCCAAACAAACAACACCCGGTACTAGTAAGTCTCAATCCACTGCTCTTGATAAAAGAAAAATCCAAGACACACTCATTGATATTGAAGAGAGAAACATACTTGCAATGATTAAAGAAGATGAAGAAAATGAAATTGATTTCGATGAGGAACCAAACCTGGTTAGAGAAAATCCCAAAGGAGAGAATCAAATGAAATTAACAAGGGAAATGTTGGAGGATCAACAAAAGATATTGGATACCATTTTGAAAAATAAATTGAAAAATGACAAGGTTGTTGAGATGTGTGACGATTTTATTGAGAGGTAATCACTGACGGGGAGGGCTATTTGAGTAGTTTGACTTTAGAATATAAAAATTTAGAGGAAGTAACAAAACAGCCCGTGGTTATCGATCCCATTTCGAAAATAACATGACTTATTTAGTTTTGATACGAAAAATGGCGAAATTCAGTAGTTTAGCTTTAATTCAATGTTTGTGCATCATTTCAGCTTTGGCATTCTTTCATTCATTGAGATTTGAGAAAAAAACAATTTATTTACGGTTTTTGGCTTCTCATCGTGCTATATTTCAAAATATCTTTTCTTCACATCTATTGGTTATTCTAGACGGGGATCTTATCCTTCATTTCTTGGAAGTTTACAAACCTTCATCGACCCCATCCAGTATGGGTTTGGCCGAGAATAGCCCGCATCACGAAGGCTAATGAGAACTGGTGTATTGAACGTGCTATTGACGCTGGCTTAAATGTAATTAAAATAAGGAGCGTTTGAAATTCTTTCATTGCAGTAAACCCGCATAAACATTTTAGGTCCTCTTATTATCGTCGCGTCGGTTCAACATTGAATTGAAATTCAAATGTAAACAAAACATGGATGCAAGAATTTGGCTGACGTTAAAAATCAGGTCCCACCTTGACTATAGTAATGCTATAGGATATTTCTTTCCTTACCTACTCTCTTATTTCGTTGAGTATAACAAATCATATTTTTTTGGTGGGGATAAAGAAATGATAGGATCTTGGCTCCCACGATGTGCAGTCCCAACAGAAGATTAAGTATGTTAAAAAAATTGATTAGCCAACGGAATTATTCCTAACATTAGTACAATTGGTACATATTGATTTATCTTACCCTTACCAACGCTACGGCCCGGAGTGGGCCTTGGATTCCTCTACGATTCGCATCCATGTGATTCGGATATATTGATTTTTCCTTGTATATATTTTTGTTCCACTTCTTTTTCAGTGAAGCTATCGAAGTCGATTTGGATCTAACTGAAACAGATATTTTTGAACAAAATCAAATCCTTGCAAGTATACAAACTGGTCAATCAAAAGAATTGCCACTACAACGTCAAAAACAACAATCACCAATAGAAACTGACGAGAAGAAACCTCTAGAGATTATACTTAATTCCAATACTATTAAATTAAAAGCAGATGAAGATATATTTAGTGATGTATTTAAAACATGTATTGATGACCAAGAAGATATTATAATGAGTGATACCTCAAGTGAGTCAGATGATAGCATAACTTCAATAGATAACAAGATTAAAGAAAATAATCAAAACACAAAACAAAATGCAGTGTCACAACTGGTAGACGAAAGAGACATGAAAAATAATGCTTTAACTATTGGGAGAATAACTAAAAATCCAATAACTAGAAATCAATCGAATTCCAAAGAAAGTATTAAACATAATTTTCAAACGCTTACGGGAATACATGGAACAATTGAAATAGATGAAGATATCAAAAATAAAAGTCTGCACAATTATCATGTCTTAGAGAAAGGAGAGATAAAAAATAATAATGATAGCTTGGCGAAAGAAATTTTCAATGATTCCAATAGTAAAAAAGGACAGGAGGGAAAAGACAGTTTGGAAAAAGAAATATTTGATGATTTCAGTAATACTGTTGCCCATAATAATAATGATGTTGAGATTATGTCAGATAGTTCAGAGTCGTCTGTAGAAAGTTTAAATAAAGTATGTGAATTTATTTTAAAAACAGCCAAAACGCCTACAAAAGCGATAGAAATTTCGTGTGGTTCACAAAATAATAATACTAGAAATTGTAAAAATATTGATAATAGAACTAATTTAAATAAAACCATTGATGACATATTTTTGAAGACTGATATTACTAGTGATAAATTTGCTAAAGAAAATAGTATTGTTGAAAATATTGTGTGTGATAGTGCAAACAATTTAATTGAAACAAAAGGACTTTTAGATGATCAATTACCTGAAATCCCAAATATTAATAATAAATCAGATAAACAAATGGAATTAAAAAATACTGAAAATCAACGACAACATATAGAAACAAATGTAAAAATTATTCCCGATATTAATATTTCTAAAATCAAAGAAATCCTTGCTGGCGATGTAATAGTTGCTGAAAGTGCTAGTTCTGTTGTGACTTCAAATAATGAAATTGGTCCCAAAGATATTGAAGAAAATTTAGTCAGAAATGATTTTGATGTCAATGATTGTCAAACATCAACTAGTAAAGGAATTAATAAGAAACAAAATTATTTAAAATCCACATTAAATGAAACTCAAACCAAAAAACTTTTGGAATATCAGGTTTGTAATTTTTGAACGTTGTGTGAATTTTTTCTGTAAAATATAAGTAGCTTATCAAATTTCGATGAAATTTAAAATGCCTAAATTTCATCCTTAATGAAGATGACATGGGGGGCTATCTTCATCAAGTGCCCCAAAATATCCTTCAAATGACAATCCCTATTAAGAAAAAGCGGTTCTGTATATTCACATTTTTGTGGGCACTTTATATTTTGAAGGAATTTTGGTTTTTGGGCTCAGAAAAAAAAAAAAAAAATGTGAAAGTCGTTGGTATGCAGTCATGTAAGTATTATATTGCACAAATTTTGGTACTCTGTAGAAATTTAAATTTTTGGGCCCAAAGCGCCAGTGTGCCAATACCCAGAATTTGGTGTTTCAATTGCGAGTTTACTTTTTTTTTTTTTTTTTTTTTACTTTGTGGAGCTGTACACTCCATAAAGACATGATGACGATTGACCACTAATTAATAAATGATAATTTTAAGTAGACTAACAAAATCTTCTCCCTCTCTCTCTCCAATAAAGCGGCAATACCTAACGCATCGTATGACACATCCCCTACCTACCTATCTACATCCCCTCGACTCTGGTCCTGCCACTCCCTGTATGATTATCGCTGTAAGCTCCGTTTTCAGATTAGATGTATAATTGTTGACAATATTGGCTCTTTCAGAGTACCTTGGAGAAAGAACGTGACGTGATGATTGTTGAGCGTGGAAAACAAAATCGTTTAGCGGCAAGTATTACAGATCAAATGAACAAAGAGGCACAAGAGTTGTTGGGTCTGTTTGGAATACCGTATATTGTAGCGCCTCAAGAGGCAGAAGCCCAATGTGCGTTTCTAGAGGTAAACAATCACACCCAAGGAACGATCACTGATGATAGTGACATTTGGTTGTTTGGTGCGATGACTGTCTATAAGAACTTCTTTGATAAAGCAAAGCATGTTTTGAGATATACATCTGCAGATATTCAATTTTACTATGGTAAGAAATGTTTTTAGGACCTCATTTTATGTTATTGTAGTGATGTTTCTCTGTAAAGCAACGAGTTTCCCCATTTTCAACTTGGAATAACTCCGTCCATAATTATATTACAAAAGGGTTAGTTTGAAAACAACCAGAAAAAAAAATCCCTTTAAAATGATGAATTACGTGTTCAGCGTTTGACACGGCGCGGCGTTCAAGACATAAGCTCAGCTCTTTTTAAAACACTCTGTATTATAAAAAAAATGACGCGGCAGAAGAAAGCTTGTAGTGACTGTTCGAATAATATTGTTTTCAGAACTTACCAGAGAAAAATTGATTCAACTGGCTCTTCTTGTTGGAAGTGACTACACACCCGGATTGCAAGGCGTTGGGCCTGTAACAGCATTAGAGATCCTGGCAAAGTTCTCCGGCTCGACTCCGTCATCCCAAATGTTTATTCTTGAAAGTTTGCGTCGATTCAAGCAGTGGTTGTTAAAGAAAAATAAACAAGATTCTCAACTGAGCAGAAAACTGAGGAATGTTCAACTGGGCGAAGGTTATTATTATTATTATTATTTACTGTGTTTCAGAGGGTTAAAANTTACTTAATTTAAAGAGCCGTTTTTTATTTTTGAGGGATGTTCGAATACCTGAGGTTATCCAGGTTGCGCGTTTATATTTAAATGTTGGTCCGATTTTTAGGGGGAAGCATTGGTTGAAAATGCCAGATAAAATGTAATAAAAAATGTAATTTAGTAATGTTGTCGTGGTTGTTAAGCCTGATAACTTTCTCTGTTACATTATTTCCCAAAGGTTGGTTTAGCCGAGTTGGTATACTGACTCTTAAAGCAACTTAATTTGACGATGGCTAAACCTAAAAACTTGAAGTTCGGAACACAATTTCCTTGCAGAATGTAAGAACAAAATAACCAAGGAAAAAACAAAAGTTTAACTGGAAGTGAATTATCGCCATAAACGATGCATTTTAGTTGCCATTCGAGACAAGAAATGTTGCCTAGCCCAAATGCTCAAATGATAAAAGATATCAAAAGACCTTATGTGTCAAAAAACGACATTAAGAAAAATACATGTGTTGCAGATTTATATTAAGAAAAATACATGTGTTGCAGATTTATATTAAGAAAATACATGTGTTGTAGATTTTTCGAGATTTTTTTTAAAAAAAAAATCCACGGGAAAAGACGCATACGAAGTTGCGGGAATCTGCTAGGGAGTGTATAATAATAAGCAAACGATGAATTTAGAAATTTAAGGGTCAGTTATTTATTTTGATGTTCATATCTTCTGATGGGACCTCGTTGCTGTTTTCGTTGATTTTACAACGGGAACATCACTATTATTTACAAAAAACCATATTCAGATTCTTGAATATTTTTACAAAAAAAAAAAAAAAAAAAAAAAAAAAAAAAAAAAGATTGTCTCGCGGGAATGACGCTTCGTTACTTCCCTTGTCAGCCATTAAGTACTGGTAGAATTACGTTTTCTGAATTTTGAGATTGTCTTCTCCTGTCTACAGGTTTTCCTAACGTTACAGTTGTAGAAGGATATTTAAAACCAGAAATCAGTACTACTATTGGAAAACTATCATGGGGAAATCCAGATTTAGATGGACTTAGAAAATTTGCTGCCGCTAAATTTGGTTGGTCTCAAAATAGAGTGGATCAAACTTTGATTCCAATTATAAAGAAAATTGGTCAGAGGACGGTAAGTAAATAACTTTATGAAAAGATTACTATGCGTATGAACTAGAATTGGAATAGCAGAATCTGCGTTTGTTCGAGACATCTGTAGACGTAATCAGAGCTGAGTTAACCGAATAATATAGGTATTTGGTGTTAAACAGCCTCGATGTTAATAGTTGATTTCAACTGGCCACTATTTTGAATAAGCACCAATCTTTCTATAAAATGGCGGACTAAATGAAAGATTTCTGATAGAAATGGGTATACATAAAAATGGTAGAGTGCCTATGAAACATTCGGGTTAGGAACCCTAAAAACGTTGAAATTAAGGGCAGTTTGTAAGGTGCACTTTTTTAAAGGGTTCTCTAGTTAGTAAAAATGTTGTTACTCAGGAAATTTTCTCGGCCAAAGATTGCCTATCTTTTGTTTTAAGAACAACAATCATATGTTTTCCTTCAACTATGGAGCTGTTGATCTCAGCTGGGTTTTTACGAATATTATGGTTAGACCAATAAAAATATAAGAATGCAATTAATCATAAAACTGCAAAATTAAGAGAAAAACTTTCGCCATCGATTCAGGGGCTTTAGTATATTCGATTTTCACTTCTTGTTTCATATCTATTTTAGGAAGCATTTGCGGACATATGCTTGGTGACAAAAAGTCTTATTTTGTTCTCCTGAACATCATTTTTTTATTCGGGATCTAAGGCTATCGCTGAACTCATCCCCAAAGATGAAGGGTTATATTCGAAACTGAGCTCCCCTCAATAGAGAGTTGAGTCGTTATACGGACCCAAGTTTTGCTTGTTCCATTTTTCTGTTAGTTTGATGACGATTTTTTTCAAGGAGTTATCGTATTTTCCATGTAATACGAACAGTTCAATCAAACGTACAGTTCAGCGTGTAAACGACAACTCACCAAATGCATGATTATATTTGTTTTAATTTGCAGTCCCAAACAACGTTGGATATGTTTTATAAAAATAAAGTGGTCATCCCTAAGAGTGTGAATCCAGTGAGCAAGAGAGTTCGATATGCCGTTACCAAAATGACGTCAAGAAGTAAAAGACAACGGCAAGAAATGGAACTTTCCGAGAGTGATAGTGATTGATTCGTGGTAGGTACTTCATTACTGGTAATTTTGTAAACTGTAGACCTCACTCACTTAAATGGCCACCATTTGAAAAAAGTTATGGGATAAGACTTTCTAGAGTTAGGATGGGTTACACACTAAGTAGTTTGTTTGGTTAGCAGAAGGTCCCGGGTTTGATCCAAAATGACCACCATATTTTTCGTGGTCATTTGGCCGCTTTTGCCTCTTTTTAGAGGTTTTCTTAAATCCTGTATGAAAAGATAGTGGTAAGTGCTACGGACGACTAACAATGAAAATATCAATATTATTTTGTGGGTACCACGTGTTAGATGGGCAGAATTTTTCAAATACGTAGATACTTAATAGAACCCAGAAGAAACACACAAAAGATGGTTGTGATCTAGCTCAGGATAAAGAGATTTCCTACCCTTAATTGCTGCCTGGATGTCAACTGGACTCTGTTTCCAGTATGAGTGTACACACTCGGCTTGCACCAGGGAGGTGATAGCATCTTGAGGTAATTGTTTTTGTTTAGTTTATTGATTAATCCCACATAAAGATTGTCAGAAATGACTTGTAATGCCACGATGCCCACAAAAATGGTAATAATAACACAAATTTAATTTAGGTATATTTACAATCACTCATTTAAAACTGACACAATTTGGCCTCTGGTGGCTCAATAAGGTCCAAAAACTCATCAGCTAGCTATATGACTATAATTAGCTATACCAAATGCTATATCAAATTTAATCAAACACACAAAGAAAAATCAGGGTGTTGTAATCGGACCATTAAATAAATCAGAAACACAGAAAACGAGCACGGGTTTCTGGGTCATGTACTTCACTTGTGCTGTCTGATGTATGCAACAATTCGCACGTGCTTGCGTGGCAAATCAGACGTGGCACGTTACTTTTCAATCAAAGTATTTACAGTTTGATAAGCTTCCAATAATTATAATCACCCAATCAGTACTCAGAAATTAAGAGCCCTTACTGTATCAAACTGTTGCTATCTTTTTGGTCCCGTGTGACACTGAAGGCTCTGGCTACGTACCTATCGCCTACCTGGTGATTACAATTATTACTCTAATGTTACATTTCTTATCAATTGTTGATTTAATTCTATCATTCTGATTCTGATAAATCTTTAACCTTGAGCTTGTTTTTGATTGGGGGACTGGAGTACACCTCAAAAATGTGCACAGGCATGTTTTTTTTTGGTTCACATTAATTTCTTTTGATATTATTTAGATCAATGAAAAATATAATTATTATGAAACAAAAACGACGCCATGTTATTTGATAATTTTAAAACGTTGGTGTAGAAATTTAAAAAATATATTGGAAAAATTCTTCATTTGAATTCTTCAAAAAAAATTTGAAATTTGTCTGAGAAGTGGGTAGACAAGAATTGGAACAATCGAAGGATATTTGTCCAGCCACAGCCAAACAAAATCTCTAGTCGAGTGGCTTGGAGTTTATGTTGGACTCAATCTAACTAAAATTGGGCCGATTTTTTTTCATTTTAATGAGAGCAATGTATTATTGTATTTTATAATTTATTGTATTTTAATGCATATTGTATTATAACTCGTATTGTTTTATTTTCTATTTTATTAGATAAATATGTAAGTACCTGAGTATATTTGTTGTAATTAATCATTTTAATAATTAGGTATCATTAAAACATTCAATTTATCTGTATTCACAAGACCATTAAATTTTTCTTTTATTATTGTGATTTTGCCTTGTTTAGCATATTTTTCTTTTTCTTGGGGGGGGGGNGGGGGGGGGTTAATTTCTATTTTTAGATTAGACACCAATAAAATATAAAAGATTATTTCGTAATAATCATTGTGTTTTTTTTTTTAATTTTTTTTTTTGGCTTAACGTCTCTTTAACATTTATTAGTCATTCGAGATGGGCGTTTTACCCTTCATTCGCGGGAAACTTACAAACCGGCCACCCATATTGACCTCACCCAGTCTGGGTTGGGCTGGAAATATAGCTAGCATCACGAGGGCGCGAACCCACGTAGACACCCACTTGGTACAACCTCGCTACACTTTGCTTAACTTCAATAATTTAATGGGAAATGGTGTATTCAACGTGCCATAGACGCTGGCTTATTTTATTATTGTATTTTTTTTTTTATTAATTTAAATCTTCCACCCGCTCGGTCACTGTGCTTGCCCCGAGATCGAATGTAATTCAACAAATGTAGATTTCCGTCACTAAATGATATAAAGTCTAACTTACCATTAAACATGGGTTGGTGGTGTGGTGGTAAGACGCTCTGACTGGTAAACTGTAGGGCGTTAGTTCAAACACAGACAACACATGGAATTTTATTCTCATGCATTGCAGATATTTACCATATAATAATAGCACCCCAAAAACTGCCTGTGTCAAGGGACTCTCCAGTCCTATTCGGGTAGTATAAATAAGGACTATTATTAACAATAACGTCGTCTGCTAGTCCTGTTGGGGGTCATATAGTCCTCCTATCTACTCAGGGTTAATCTACACTTTTATTTACATTTCTCGGTGTACCCTCGGTGTGGCGACAATCTAAACGTAACGTTAACGTTAGTCTTCTATTGAGTTGTGATCTAAATGGTTGTTTCAAATAATCAACAAGCTTATGACCTTTCAACAGCGGTAAGCTATCAAACATTATTTATTATCATTTCTTCTAATTAGTGTTTTTTTAAAAGGTTATGATCAGCAACTATGTTTGTATTACCTCAGGATTAGATTCTAAAATGCATGCACTGAAAAAACTCCTTATAATATTAAGCAATTGCATTGCATCCTAAGTTGGGTCAGGCATATTTGCTCCAAAAGAACACTCCTGCGGAGTTAAAGGAGCTGTATTATTTAGAATACACTTCACATTACTTATTGGGGATTAATAAATAATTAATATTAATCTTTCCTAACTTTTAATACAAATGCGGTCTAAAGTTTAAATTAATATGCTTCCAGTTTTAAGGAATATTTTTAATGTAAATAAGGAGGGTTCCTTGGAGCAAAATTCTTTCAGTGTGGTCTATCCTTAATGATATCCCAGGTATCTTAACTTAAGCTTGAATTAAGTGAAATCAAGCAAAACGCTAGTTTTGCGACACCAACAAAATGAGCGTGCTAGGTATACGAGTAACAAATGTACAGTAAAAAAAAGTTCGTTTAAGATAGAAATAGATTTCCTACCTAGAATTCATACAATACGAGGTATACAAGATAGGTATACAGTGCAAATGAAAAACTTTTTAGAGCTCCCCTATAGTTAGGTATACAATGCAAATGAAAAGCTTTCCCAATCTTGCACATGGGTTTGGGTTTCCACAAATAGGTATACAATGCAAATTTTAGGTATACAATGCAATTAAAACAAACTTTCCCAACCTTGCACATGGGTTTGGGTTTCCACAAATAGTTAGGTATACAATGCAATTAAAACAAACTTTCCCAGCCTTGCACATGGGTTTGGGTTTCCACAAATAGTTAGGTATACAATGCAAATAAAACAAACTTTCCCAACCTTGCACATGGGTTTGGGTTTCCACAAGTAGTTAGGTATACAATGCAAATAAAAAAACTTTCCCAGCCTTGCACATGGGTTTGGGTTTCCACAAATAGTTAGGTATACAATGCAAATAAAACAAACTTTCCCAACCTTGCACATGGGTTTGGGTTTCCACAAGTAGTTAGGTATACAATGCAATTAAAACAAACTTTCCCAACCTTGCACATAGGTTTGTGTTTCCACAAATAGTTAGGTATACAATGCAAATAAAAAAACTTTTCCAACCTTGCACATGGGTTTGGGTTTCCACAAATAGTTAGGTATACAATGCAAATAAAAAAACTTTCCCAACCTTGCACATGGGTTTGGGTTTCCACAAATAGTTAGCTATACAATGCAAATAAAAAACTTTCCCAACCTTGCACATGGGTTTGGGTTTTATATTTCCTGATGATGGTCAAGTGTGGCAGGTCACCTTGACGTGAAATTTTCAGCTCGTCACGACTCTGCGGTCGAAAATGGGGTTTTTCATTGGAAATTTCGAAGTTGATCTCAAATTGACCTTTAAGGTCAAGGCCAAGTTCAAATCTGAGGTCATCATCGGATTGCCCGTCTCATTTTACTAAAATTTTGTCTGAAGTTTTCTTTTATCCAAAGCGTTGTAAATAGAAATTTGAGTGGATCGATTTAAATGGGTCACCCTGTATAATGTCGTCTCCATGACAGTGTGTATCACCCTAGTTTTGTACCAGTTAGGTATTGGTTTCGATTCCTGATCGGCTTGAAAATTTAAAAATGGATTTTTCCAATTTTCAACTTAGTCTGGTTGTGTTTGGGGTAACTCATTATACAGTAAATATGAATATAAGCAAACACCACGTGATGTCAGTAAAACCGGATCAAAGAGGGGGGGGGGGGCTGAAATACTTTCACTTATATCTACTGTTTATGTACTGCGGAAGGCGTGATTTCTTCCAATCCAATTATGACTATTTTCATAGTTGATGAGAACGATACTGTTGATGAGAGTTGTACTGTTGATGAGAACGATACTGTTGATGTACTGTTGATAAGAACGATACTGTTGATGAGAGTTTTACTGTTGATGAGAACGATTAACGCCGTAGATGAATCAATATTTTCAAGACACCTACGCTCAAATTGCGTTACATTTTATTTTAAATTGACCTCACTGCGCGTTGCTCAGCAAAGTAATTCAGTCAAGATATAGATTGTGACCATTCTGAACGGGACCCTGAGTTTTTATTTATATGTTTACTCTGCTTACCTATCTTCTTATCATGTTTACCTAATAATAATAATAATACCTGGATGTAATATAACTAATTGTAGACTGCAGTTACTTAAGGGCCATCCATTTTGTCCGGAGCTGACCATTAGAGCCCATAGTCACCTAATTGTATGAATATAATGAATGCCCATACCAAATTTCATGAAAATCTGATAAGGCGTTCGAGATACACAAAGACAAATAGATAAACAAAAAATCGTGTTGTTAAAACTAGACCCTACTTCATTCAGTCAAAATGCAATCGCCGAAATATTTTAATTCAAAATGAAATCCACCATAACTTCTTTTTTAACTTCACCCTTTCCCAGTTCTATTTGGGATCGGCGTTGCTTTCCTTAGTTCTTAGTGCTTTCCTTAGGTACACGGTCCTAAGCCAGTGTACCATCAAGTACACTGGCTTAGGACCGTCACTTAATGAAGCTGGTTTGCTTCTACCAAGACAGTATCAATAGAAACTGCGCGGAAACTAGCTTCTTGCTGATGATTACTCATCATTGGTTTGGAGCAGAGTATTTTAAAGGCTGGATGGTCTTTCTAACACGAAACCTTCTGTATTTACACTGGCTTAGGACCGTCACTTAATGAAGCTGGTTTGCTTCCCTCGGAGGCTACCATGATTTGTTTTTAAATCACCATAACTATTCTCTACCAATTTGCTAGTCCATGCATTAGTTGACAAATAATAACGGAAAAGCTATAATTTTTCCCCATTTTTAAAGATCTTTATCTCGGAATGCGCGCATTTCCAGGCTCTACTGTTCATTCAACTCTTTCGTAATGAAGCTATTATAGATGTATTAAGAGTAATTATAGATGTATTAAGAGATTAAAAAAAAAAAAAAAAAAAAAAAGATCTCCGTTCAGAAACTTCCTGTAGAGTATACCGTATACCCTAATGACTCTGTGTGTTGTTTCATGGCTGACACATCTTGTATATTTAGAGATAGGTAGATCTGGTATCTGGAGTTACATAAAACAATTCTATTACATCAAGTACAAAACAAAATCATGAGTCATGAGCGCTTTCGTCTGTTACGTCACCTTTAAGTTGACTGCTTTGGGGACGCACAATTCCAGAAAATTTCGTATGCGTGGCGCTATAGTATACTACATGGCGTACGTTATAACCTTTGCCATCCAAATTTTGAACGCCACGAAAATATTTTTGAAAGAAATATAAATATTATGAATGGAAAAATACCTCCTAATTAATTCTATTGTTAATCAAAAGGAAAGGTCCTAGCACTAATTAAACACTGATAAAAGTGCATCCTAGATAACTGTAATTAGGATCAAATAACAATGTGTTGTGAACATCACACGACTTTCCCTGCCCAATACAAGATGATCATCATCCTAACTGTTAAAATATTACTTTTTATTTCTAAAAATGCCATTTTTTAAAATTTGGAGATTTCGTACAGGGTGAAATAAATGCCAACTTTCGAATTTTACTAAATCCCTGCATATTTTTAACTTCCCAAATTTAAAACACTAATATTGAAAGCCTGAAGATAGATGTAGAGAAAGGTTATTAAGATCTTTTCTCTGGAATTTTTAACATCTTCGGAACATGTGGTTTGAATGAGCTTTTCATTTGCCAAACGTTTGAAATCCCGAAGACTACTTAAATAGATGTAGAGAAACGTTATTAAGACCTTTTCTCTGTAATTTTTAACATCTTCGGAACATGTGGTTTGAATGAGCTTTTCATTTGCCAAACGTTCTGAAGATGTTAAAATTTTTATCACCGAAAAAAAACTTCTAGCTTGGATGGGAAACCTTTTAGACTACATGTTTACAAAGCATGCTTTAATGCCCAGTAAATATTGTGAAATAAGAACTCAGAAACATATTATTATTATTATTTACTATCGTTTGGGTTGTGTTTTTATAAGGCGACATGCCTACCTGATCAGTTTTTTTCCGCTGCATTAGATAAGCACTCCAATTACTACGAGTAGGTATACTCCTTATTTTATTGCATTGTAATTTAACCCATTATATTAACGTGAGTCTGATTTTAACCTGAACAGAACATCCCCCCGGACTGTAATATCAACTGATAAAATAATCTAAACCAACTTGGTTAAGTTAACAAAAGTTCTTAGAATAGTCAAATTCATTTTTAGCTCGTACATAGGTGCGAAAGGTAAGTTTCCTTTATCTATAATATTCACAAAAGTCACTTGCTATACTGACTGACTCATTGACATAAACGTGACTCGACTGACTTACCGTATAAAGCGAGAATCGTTTAGTTTGTTTTTAGGAGGTTTCTGTATCGTTTTTTTGTCGGTTTTCACGAATCCTGCTCAAACGGATATAGATTGGGGCCCGGGGGGCACGTGCCACCCAGTTTTTTAAAGCGGGCGGTGTTTCTCAAATTTCATTATACCTAATCACGTAAAAATTAAAAAAAAAAAAAAAAAAAAAATTCNACAAAAAATCAAATGAATGGTGATCCGCTGTGTCCTTTAGCACATTGAGACTTTAGCCCATTTGTCCTTTAGCCCATTCCCTATCCTGAGACTAAATAGAAATACGTTAATTAAAAATTTTCAAAAATTCTGTCATGCGTCATGGCATTTTTTTTCGGGTCCTACACCGGGGAGATGTGTTGAGGCAAATTTTTCAAGGAAAAAAACCGTCCAACATGGGTCCATGTTGGACGATTGTACATACGCAATAGAGACATGGTGGTAAAAACGTTTCCTAAACACTCTAATTGGGTTAAATTTGGTTAAAAAAAAAAAAAAAAAAAAAAAAAAAAAAAAAAAAAAAANAAAAAAAAAAAAAAAAAAAAAAAAAAAAATGTTGGATTGCCTCAACACATCTCCCTGGTGTCAGAGAGAGAGAGAAACTGCACTCGAAAGATCTCAAGGTTGACGTTCAACTAGTTGCTTTGATATTCCCTAGAATGCATGTTGCATGTTGTCGCCATGAAAGGCATTTGTGGTAAGCTCTACAGCTTTTTACAAATTAGGTATCGTACCTCGATAAACATTGCATTAAAAAGTACTGCCCAGTACTCGAACCCCCGGCCTCTGGGTTACGAGTTCCTCCCACTCCTACAAATTTTCCATTAGGCATATTGTGCGATTGTGCCCCCCAAAACAATAGGGCTATATCCGCGCATGAGTACTGTTAGGGCTAAAACTTAAAATTTGGTACGTACTTATTTCCATATACACAGGGTGTCTCACCAAAAAAAGGAGCCGAGCTCAATATCTTGAGAACGGATTCAATTTCAAAAAACACTGAAACACGTATTCCTTTACACCAAAGGGAAAACTTTTTCGAGCTGTTTTTTGGGGTACGTTCAGGGGGGGGGTCAATTTTGAAATATTTACTAAAACTACTCCTCTACTCCTTTTGTAAAACATTTCAGAAAAGAAAATGACAGTAATTCAAGATATATTTTATATCTGTTCTCAAAATAGGGCTGGAGTGTTTGCAAATTGAACTTGAGTTTTTTATTTTGACGTAGTTCTTTAGTTTCGCCAATTTTTTTAAAAAAGAGAGAATAGCTCTTTTTCCCGAAGCTTTTCGAAACTGTTCTCCAGATCTAACATCCACTCAGGGTAAAACACCTTTCTTCTCAATTGATTTCCATTGTTGGAAAACCATTAAAATTTGAGTGATTTTTACCCTGAATCTGAGCGCACGGCAGTGCGCCAGGCCAAGTTCCGGAAATTTTGTGAGATTAAGATTTTAATCCGTCTCACACACACATAGGGTTGTTGCGATATAGGTCTTTATGCGATATCCAATATCGATATTTTTTCCGGTATCGATATTGCGATATTACCGCAAAGGAAATATCAATATCGGAAATATCGAAAGATATCGGTTCGGATTCCAGTTTAAAAAATTTAAGATGTGAGAATTGAAGCTTAATTTAAACTCAAATTTATTTTGGAATAACATCAGCTCTGCTTTGGATACCGACCTCAGATGTATCTCAAAATACTTACATTTCTTTTACTTTTGAAAAAAAAAATATTACAACAGAGGTACATCAGCTTTAGATTTCAAGTTGACCCCCCTTAGCCTCCCCTAAAAGTGTCCGAACTTTGCAAAATACTCGAAAAAGAAATACGTGTTTCAGCGCATTTCTAAATTCGAATAGCTCCACGTTGAGTGCTGATAGAGTCATCCGTGATCACCTGTAGGAATAGATGTTTTATGCCGACGTTACTTAAGAGTAGCTTTGATGTTAATGAAAGCCAGGGCCGGCTCTACCATATAGGCGAACTAGGCAACCGCCTAGGGTGGCAAAATCAAAATGGAATTTTATTTTCAGCGGGATATGAAAAAAAATGTATACATATATAGATGTGCATTTTTGTGTATATGATTTGGCGAAAAATAGGGACATATTTTTGATTTGGTATGTTTAAGCTTNTACTACTCCCAACACGTTCTACACAGCTTAACAACCCGTTACTACTCCCCATGTTCTACATATAGGTTAACAAACGTGTATGTAATATGTATTCTATGTGCATACTCTGATCGCGTTTAAACAGTTGTACCTCGGTGATATGATTATTAATGTGGGAGTCAGATTTATTATCTTTTTTTTTCACTCATCTTCTCGAAACGAAGTTCGGGTACTCAGCTAGTATAAAATATGACACTGAATTGTTCAATATTAACCAGAGGAAAATTCATGACCAGATTTTGATTGGAAAAATCATGAATTTCACTACTAGGAGGGATAACTATTCATATCAGTATTATCATTAAAAATATGAGTACTTTTACTATTTATATTAAATAACGAACAAATTAAATATTATGTGCAGGGGGCGGCAAATTCTCTTGAGCCGGCCCTGATGAAAGCTACCCTGAAATATATTTTGGCGGTTATAAAAATAGATAAGGGGATTCGTGTGATGTTCTTTTTATAGCATAGTGATATTGAAATTCTTGGAAGCTAGATCTTATTAGCTTAGGCAGGTAATAAAAATGAAGATTTAAAAGATAACAATAAAATTGTAAAAAACCTTGTAATGCATGCTACAATGATTTCCACTAAACTGTGACAATAAGATAAATTGTCGAAGACACGTTGGATTACTGTCATTAAGCAACGTCCAGCGAGAATAAATTGTCGAAGACAGCGCCCATGGCACGTTGAATTACTGAAATTAAGCAACGTCCAGCGAGAATAAATTGTCGAAGACAGCGTCCATGGCACGTTGGATTACTGAAATTAAGCAACGTCCAGCGAGAATAAATTGTCGAAGACAGCGTCCATGGCACGTTGGATTACTGAAATTAAGCAACGTCCAGCGAGGATAAATTGTCTAAGACACGTTTGTTAACCTAGCGAGGATAAATTGTCTAGGACCAGCGAGGTCCAGCGAGAACACCAGACATAATATACGACCAAATCACAAGACATAATATACGACCAAATCAGAAGACATAATATACTACCAAATCACAAGACATAATATACTACCCATAATATACTACCAAATCAACAGACATAATACATAATATACTACCAAATCACAAGACATACGACCGAATCACCAGACATACGACCAAATCACCAGACATAATATACGATTAAATCAGAAGACATAATATACGACCAAATCACAAGACATAATATACGACCAAATCACAAGACATAATTTACGACCAAATAAGAAGACATAATATACTACCAAATCACAAGACATAATATACTACCCATAATATACTACCAAATCAACAGACATAATACATAATATACTACCAAATCACAAGATATACGACCAAATCACCAGACATACGACCAAATCACCAGACATAATATACGATTAAATCACAAGACATAATATACGACCAAATAAGAAGACATAATATACTACCAAATCACAAGACATAATATACTACCAAATCAACAGACATAATACATAATATACTACCAAATCACAAGACATAATATACTACCCATAATATACTACCAAATCAACAGACACAATACATAATATACTACCAAATCACAAGACATACGACCAAATCACCAGACATACTACCAAATCACAAGACATAATATACGACCAAATCACAAGACATAATATACGAGGGCAGTTCAAAATAAAAGGTTGAAAAATTCAATTTACGTGTTCACATTAAATTTGCGTTTGTTCGCAGTTCGTAGCTTCAATGTTAACAGGCAGATTGATTATTTCAGCCTTTCCTTTTGGACTGCCGTCCAATAGCCGATTATTTACATTTAGTTGCATCGTTATAAAAAGAAAGAAATAATACTTCTATTAATAAATAAACAAACAATTTATTGGCATTATTAATTTATCAAAAAGAATCAATAATTAAATCAATCTAAAAAAAAAAAAAAACATTCCCCCACACCCCGGAAAACCATTTTCAGGTGTCCCATTACCTATGCACCTGATGATTGCTGACCTCCACTTGGTCTTTTTTTCATATACTTGTATCCATAGTATCCGCCCACCGCAGCCAACGCAATAACCGCAATTATTATGAAAACTACGACAAAACTCACTCCACCACCTTCTTCTTTTTTTTTCTCACCAGGTTTTGGTTTTGGTCCTGGTCCTGGTCCTGGTGCAGGTGCAGGAGCAGGAGTAGATTCATCTCCGGTTTTCTCTCGGTTAGCAATCTCTTTAGTGTCTTCACTTGGTTTAATCGCATCGCTTGCTGAAGTTTCGCTGGCTTGTCTCTTGAATTGAGAAATAAGTTCTTCAAGTTTGCCTGTTGTGAGAAAAAAATGGAGAACATTTTTGGTTTTATTATTTCGTTAAAATCAAACTGAACAAAGTTAGCAGATGGGTATATTACTTTCTAGTACAGCACACCTTGTACAGGTATATGACTGACGAGAGTAACACAAAGTATAAAAGTGAAAAGTATTTCTGTCAGTGTCT
Source organism: Pachypsylla venusta (assembly GCA_012654025.1). Lineage (NCBI taxonomy): Eukaryota > Metazoa > Arthropoda > Insecta > Hemiptera > Aphalaridae > Pachypsylla > Pachypsylla venusta. The sequence continues at coordinate 8,823,411 of CM022877.1, read as the reverse complement.
ATGGCACTTTGAATACACCAGTTCCAGTTAGATCACATCTATCAAGACTTTACTGGGTGTGTGACCAGGTAGCTTCGAGCCCTCTTGTGACTGGTTATTCCCGGCAACTGTTTTGTAAGTTTCCAACGATTCGAGGGTCTAACCCTTTTTAATCTTCCGTGACGATTCCAAAGGTTCATTATTGAAAATAATAAACCAAAAAAGATCCACAAAAAAAAAGAGATCTTCCTTCGTGAATTTATTTTAGTTTATTATTTTAAAAATGAACCACGAAATAAATAAATACTCCCTTGAGTGTTCAGTTAGCGTTGACCTATTTTGGTACGTAAGTCGCATTTGGGCTCTGAATTATCCTCATTACTCTCAATCATATATATGAAAAGGTTCTGAACAACAAAAAAATATTCATAGTTGTTATTATAATAATCATTATTGTTGACTACGGCTATTTTTTTTACCCCTTTGTTAAGACTGGCACTAATGCCTACCTTAAGGGAAAACTAGACTCCAAAGTTGACCTACAAAAACCTTCATACCGAAGTACACCGAACGTTAACAATTAAGTCAAAAATTTCGCTTACGACAAATGAATGAAAAGATTTTCTACGTATTGAAACATAATGCTTGTGAGGGGTTGTGGATTTTTTTCTTTGTCGATTTCAAAAGCGGCAAAAATGGCCAAGGGTGTGTTCGATTGCACTTAAAAGTTTCGGGGCACAATTAGTGCCCAGATCAGACCTATAAACCAATAAGACAATGACACAAAGAAGAATACCTTTTTTAATAATAAAAAAAAAAAANCCAAAAATCTATAAAAATCAAATCTAAAAAAAAAAACCAACCCCGAAAAACCATTCTGGTGTCCATTTGCTTAGGCATTCGTTGAGTATTGACCCGCATGTACTGGACCCGTGTGTACAATATACTTGTAGTGTAGTATCCTGTCCCAACTAACAACCCCACACAAACAAGTATTAAGAAAATCGGAAATAATCCTATTATCAGTGGCGTAGGTAGACATGTGGGGGCCCCGGTGCAAGATAAGCCAATGAGACCCCAGGAGCATGACCCACCTGTACCAAAAAGTCTGGCCGGGAGGTTAAAAGTACCCCCTCCAAAACGAAATCCAGTTTTTTCTGTACATATATATATATTCAGGGTGTCCATAAAGTCTCACCCCACCCCGCGTAACTCGAGAATGGCTGAAAATATAAGAAAACGCAAAAACCCGTATCCCTTAGATTTTAGGGGAATTAATTTTAGACTAAAAATTTTTTGGCCTCGGCTATCCGTTTAGGCTGGCCACCGGCTGGCTTCAAAATCTTTAATGAGAAGGTATATCAAGTGACACCTTGTTTTAAAGGTCTTTAATAAATACATAGACTTTTTAAATAAATTATACCCAATAATAGAAATATTTCATAAAATAATCTCTGAGTAATTTATGCCAAAAAATTTTGACTTACATAAAAAAAAACACGTTACAAATTATTTACCTTCAAGGGTAAATAAAAAACCAAGACGAAAATATTGAGTTAACAAAAACAACAATTTTGGTATTTTTCTGGATTCGGACCTTGGGGGCCCTAAACCTCGGGGGCCCCGGTGCACCGCACCGGCTGTACCAGCCTAGCTACGCTCCCGCCTATACCGCCTCCTTCCTCCTTCCCTTCGGATGGCTTTGCAGAAGATTTATCACCTGGCTGTGGATTAGTTACTCCTCCAGGTCCGGCGGCTTCGGATTTGTCGGCTTGATTAGCTGCAGCAGACTCTTTAGGAGCTTCATTGGGTTTATTTTCTTCGTTTGCTGGAGTTTCGCTGGATTGTCTTTTGATTCGAGAAATAAGTTGTTCAAGTTTGCCTGTTTTTAGAAAAAATTCGAGAATATTTTTGTTTCCGTAGGAATTTATATAACTATTCCAATTTAGAATTGAACTTTGGCCAGTTCGCCAAAAACAGAAATATTGTATAATACCTGGTCCGTGCCACAAAAAAATATCCAAATTTTCTGCACGGTTACAGTTCTTTATCTTTTATAGGAAGAGAAAGTAAAAATATGCAATGAAATAAATTTTTATTATTTTTAAACTTAACCAGAAAAATAACTAGTGGATCAGGTAGTCATAAATAGAAAAAAATATCTTAATTTTTTTAAAAAATTGGGGGGCCCCCTATTTTTTCAAAATCCCTTAACACCAGCCATCACATATCAAAATGATATCAACTCCCCCTCACCCCAAAAATAAAACTATACCCAAAACCTGGAACAATTGATTAGGATAAATCCACTTTATCTTCGTTTGTATCCTGGTATTTTTTCTGATATTTATGAATTATTTTGAGGGAAAGAAAGTAACGGAAAAGACCCATACAAAGTTGCGGGTATTATAAATAATCCAGAGAAGAAAGTCATTTTACAAGAGTAAAATTACTTCTTTTGAGCAGGTTCTTTTGAGCAGGTGACATGAGTATCAACATTTTTTCCTGATAGAACTCGTGGCAATGCATTTTAAAGAGAGTGTCCTCTTTTCTCATTACACGCAAAGCGTTTTTTCTTGTATGCGGAACAAATTGTACCAAAAGAGTGCTAATTAAAAAATACGATTTTAAAACGTGAGGTGTCTGTGATCGCCTATAGTTGAATGACTGTGTTCACATTATCAGGCCCGACGAGAGGGAGGGAATCCCCCAGGCCCGGGATTTCTTAAGAGGCCCGGTAATCATAATGAAATTTTTCATGTTTTTTTCTGAATAATAAATAAATCAACTTATTCAGAAAAAGTTCTGAAAAATTTTCAAACACACAAAATCAGAAGTTTAACGATAGTGGGCTAATATGGGACAATATTGCGGGACACTGATTTTAAAATATAGTGCGACGTTTCAGCTTGTACAGCAATCATAAATATTGGTATATTTCGTAAACATTAACATCGGGTAATCGAATTATTTGTTGCCAAGGAGAAGCGTACACGCTTTTTCACATCAACTAAGTAAATTGCCTACTTTTACTTTTATTGCTGCCCATAAGGTGATTATAGATGAAAGAATAATAGAGGGGCCCTTAAATTTGTTTGTGCAGTTTAAAACAAAATGCAGTTTGAAATAAAACCTTACCTGGGATCCATTTAGCAATAAAATTCAAGTTTCGCATAGAAATTACAAGTACCAAGGTACAAGACATTTAATTTATTGTGAAGTAGGCCCTAGAAATCAAAGCTTAATTGGTAACTGATAACTTACCATAATGGACATCAGTGTGTGCTTGAATTGAAATAATTATAAAAAAACTACAAATCGCAATCAAGAGCCAAAGTCTCATTTTGACGCCTTATCTTCTCAAGCTCCAGAAAACCGAAATCTAAATTCAGGAGTCACCCAAGGGTTTCTCAAATAATATTTCTTCTCTGGATTTTTTTTTTCTTTCAATAAAAATATTTTTTTTCAATAATGGAAAATAAATAATTTTCAACTTTTAAAAATATTGGTTTATAAAAAATTACAAATCACAGTTGAAAAAGTTATTAATAAAATATATCAGCCAACAACTTTTGCACGATCAATACATCAGTTCCCGCCCGATCACTAAAGTTAAAAAGCGTCAGAGATCTTTTTTTGGCTTAACGTCTCTAGCCAGAATCACGAGGGTGCGGATACCCACATGGTAAAACTTCCGTGGACAACTAGACATGATCTGGTCTGTTCAACGTGTCATAACCATAGACGCTGGATAAATATGCCAGAGATCTTTATTACTGTAAAAGGAGTCCCCTTTGGGGATAATAAGTTTTGTTTGTTTCAAGATACAGTCAGCCTCGTGAGGACAGCTGAAATGCTGTTGTTAATTTTCAGTGGAACGAAAGTTTGACATCAGTGTGGAAGCACACACTGATGTCAAATNCCTAGGTAAAGCTCACAAAAAAGTGAAAAGAAAATAGTTAAATAGGTAGCTAGTTAAAAACAGGTAAAATTAATTGAAAAAAATGACAAAGAATTTCGTTTTATTATTCTTCAAAATAACCATGCTTGCACCTACGTAGGATTTAATATTTCAATAGTTAAATAGGTAGGACTGACGAGATGTTATTTTTGTTGTGTGAACAAAAAGAGTTACATTTTATTTTTATTATTTTTTACCCGAGCAATGGAAATTGCAAAATTGGGTACAAAACCGCAGGCCACACAGTAGCTAACCTTAACCAGCGCCGGGCCACTCGAAAAAACTTGGCTGGCGACTTGGGGCCCGCGGGCCGCAGGTTGAGTATCGCTGCCTTAGATGTTAAAGAGACGTTAACACTAGTTTAAATTATTATTTTAAGTTCTTCAACCATTTAAATAAAATTTATGAATTTAAACTATTGAGTTATTAATATTAAAAACGAGAGTAGGAGGTTCGAGACCTGGTAAAGATGTATTTTTCGAAGTTGAACCTTTGAAGAAGAAGTTGTAGACAGATGCTCTTACTTATGTCAAGTGTCTTGCTTGATATCCGGTCGGGCCAAAAAATTTCATTTTTTTAAGACTGGTCATTTTTGGAAGTCTTGTGGGCTATAAATTTCTCGCTGTTTTACGATATCATTGAAGAAAGTAATATAATCTTGATCTAAGCAAATTCTGCCAGAGGAAGTGAGTGCCCTTCAAGTACTGCACCATGTTTTTAAGTAAAGTAATATAATGAAGATCTGGGAGGGTTGTGCCACAGGGATTATTCCACTTGATAATATTATTGTTACTATCAGTGTCTCTAGTGATAAGAGAATCAATATATCTTCACATTACAGCGGGTCGCTATCATAATATAATTATGCAAGTAACAATGTAACGTGCAGACAGTGACGTAGCCAGGAAATTATTTGGGGGAAGGTATCAAAATCTCAGAAAACTTAAACATATTCGCAGCACCTATCTAGTTTGTAAAATTAGGGTAAAATAAAATAAGTATTAGATACGTAGAATATCCTTATAAATGTTACTTAAGGGCTATTAGCAACCTGCTATAGGCATCATCATATTTTTTATATTGTGTGTGTAAGACTTTTACAATCAAAATGCCTAATCAGTGACTTTTGCTTCTTTTTGTCTCCTTTGTTTTAAATGTGTGGTGTAGAAATGTGAAATGCTCAGAGTTAAACATGATACAAATATTGAATTGGTAAGTATCTTAAAGATCTTGTACCTAATTTGATACTTTGTAAAATTTACTGAACATTTGTCAGTGTTCTCTGGGGGGATTAGGTGCCCACACAGTGTGCGCTCGTGTCACCCGACAACATATGCTCATAGGCAACCAATTGAGATATTTTTATACCTACCAGTATTTTGTGGGGTAGGAATTTTCTTCTATGATTTTCGATCATGAATCTTTGGAATCGACCATAATAAAAAGTAAATACTGGCATGAAACAGGAATCAATTGTGAGACTTCCACTGCTCACAGATCATTAAAAAAAAACTTCTATAGATTTGGACCCCTTGCCAGCGTCTATGGCACGTTGAATACACCAGTTCCCGTTAGATCACTGAAGTTGAGCAACGTCCAGCGAGGTTGTACCATGTGGGTGTCCACGTGGGTTCGCAAGTTTGCAGCGAATGTAGGGTGAAAGCACCGTCTTGAATGAGCAATAGATGCTAAAGAGACATTAAGCCAAATTGAAAAAAAGAAAAAAAGACTTGGACTCGCCCGAGAGGAACAAGTTAAATGACATGAAAGGAGAAACGGCAACTCATATTTTATTTGAAGATTTGGGATCTTTGAACGAAAACTTCGTGGTCCGGAACTTGACCTATCTCATGAAGGAGACTCAGTTCTGGACTTAATAAGGGACGAAGAAGTTCTATGGACCAACCCAGACAAACCACTTATGGTAAATATGGGTTAGGCTGATATACTGGAACCACTGGTCACAATAGATGTCTAAAAGGCGCATTGATAATTGCAATGCCTACGAACTAGAAGCCCTGCAATCAGGTCCTAAATTTGTATATATTTAGATTATGGCGTTATACTGTACATGACAGAGGATTTCAGAAAAGAACAAGTAAACCAATCAACTCCTCCCCTGATTGGCTTTGCTTTGTCGCCCCTACGTGGTTTGTTTTCATTTTGAGTGTTTGTATGTGTTTTGAAATTGGCTCATATCTGTTTAAGTCGGCAAAATAATAAATCACCTAATGATAGTCCAGTCACCTGATGTGTTAGTTACATAGCATTACCTGTAACCTTGTACCCCAGGTCTTAAATAGAACTAACATTGTACCCCAGGTCCTAAATAATGATTATAGAATATCTACCTAAAGATACTTATCTGATATGTAATTTATTTTTTTCTAAAGTTCACTGACATATTATTAATTCTTATTATGGGATGAGGTTTTTGATTTTTCGGCAAATAATCAATTTATATTTACCCTCCTTAATTTATAGGTTAATTTTCGAATATACCAATGTATATCTATACCCTCCTAATACCTATTGTATATCTATACCCTCCTAATACCAATGTATATCTATACCCTCCTAATACCTATGTGGGTAGATCTGATCGCATACCCGTCTATGTGTACACCCTGTATACAAAGATTTTTTGACATTTGTAACCCCCTGTATATATTTCTATCTTCAACTCATATAAATGTAATTACAAGTTAAATTAAATGTAAACAAACAAGTACAATCTTTTGTTTACATAATCTACATTTTGGTTGTCATTTTCAAACTTAATTAAATAAAATGATGACAAAAAATAAATAATAGGGGCGGATTGGGGCTCCAGGTGCTTACCGGGCATATTGGAAGAAGGGCCCCACATGTTTCTTTCATATTTTTGCACCCCCATGAGCCGGAAGCCCACCGGGGCCCACATATATTGTATTTTTCTTTCAATATAATGCCCCACGATGAACCGGGGCCCATTGAGGCTCACATATTTTTTTCTCGCACATATTTTATATGTATTGGTTCATTAATTTCAATAATGAACCTTTGGACTAGTCACGAAAAAAAATATTTTTTCTCGCACATATTTTATATGTATTGGTTCATTATTTTCAATAATGAACCTTTGGACTAGTCACGAAAAAAAATATATTTTCTCGCACATATTTTACACGTATTTTTCTTTCATATTTTTGCCCCCTTCCGAATGGGCCCCTGCGCATCGGGCGACACCGGGTATTTTCCCGGTTGCGGCCTAGTCCGTCCCTGAGCTAGTTTGGAATTAATCTAATATTAAATCTAATTTAATTAATATTAATATTTTATAGGTACCTAGTTATCTTTAATACATATAATATTTATTTATTCCTTGATTTTAAAAATTGTAATTATTTTATATAAATCGTAAACGACATTCTTTATTCCTGAACGGCAATTTAGATTTAAATGAACTTTGTACCACTGCTATTGCATATAAACACTATAATAAAATTATCAATAGCTGATATATGGGGGGGGGCCGTCGTCTCATAGCAATAATTTACGGGGATTAATTAAAAAAAATATATTTATGTTAAAATTGGTAGGAAGGTAATTAAGTAATGACGGTATCTTGGGCAATCTTAAAATCCGGAATTTTCAGGGATATCTAATATTATTTATATTGTAGTGATTGACATGGTTCTAGATCCCATACAAATTATAGCCTTTAACAGTAGATGTATGATAACAGAAATATAAACCTTAGCAGCAAATAACACCTTGTTTAGAGCTGCGGTCTCGTACATCTGCCTACCATCGTAAAGGATGATACCTTTCTTGATTGATTGAATAGAACTCATTGACGTTAGGGGCAGTTATTTTGGTAATGATGTCTTTTGAGAGAGCGGGGCGCCCTGAATTGAACGGGTACAACAGTGTCCCTAAGAACAATTAATTTAATATCTGCCATACCTGCTGCACTTTGAAGCCTAATTCAGTTTAGCATTTATACCATTTTTATCTATAGGTGCTTATAAAACGCAAAGCTCAGTTGGTATTCTGACTGACTGACAATTAACGTAGCTCCACGATGGCTAAACGCAGAGACTCGAAATTTGGCACACAGGTCCCTTTTAGTATGTAGGTTTGTAGGTGCGTAATAAGAAATAAGAAAGATTTAAAGTTCAAGTGGGAGCAAGTTACCGCCAAAAATGATCGGTTTTCACCACCAAAAAATCGGAATTGAGAAGTACTACTTCGGAATGAGCGAGAAAGCTGAAATTTGATACAAAGGTGTTCCGAAGAACAAAAAGTCATATCCTTGAATAAAATATTGAATTTTCAAAACAGGAGCGGTGCTCACTCTGGGGTCGGTTCCAACAAAAATCTAAAATTGGGAAGATTTAATTTCGCGATCTCGAAATTGTTGTTGAATTTTGTAACCGTAGCGAAGCACGGGAAAACAGCTAGTTTACTTTTATATTTTATACGATAAGGGTGTCCAATTTTCCGTCTTCATTATCAGAGTTAACATCAAAGTTGTAAGTTCAATGAGATAACAGCTCATGGCTCAGGTTTTTAGACTCCACAAATCACGATCAGTTCCATTAAAAGGCCATTAATTCATAGGCCATTAATTCATTGTTATTTCCTTTAATATATTTTGAACGTGTTTGGGAAGTTCCGGGAAAGTTCCGCTCCCCCCAAGAGGCAGATACAAATAGTAGTAACAGTATTTGGAAAGTTAAGTCATATTACATAATTTATAAAACATCTAATGTAAAAATTATAATATCTATTATTTTAAATTTAACAGGTACCTAATATCTAATTATGGAATTTGACTCAATTTAAATATGTTATATTAAAATTATAAATTTAAATATTTTTTCATAATTATTTTTCATTTAATTTAAATGTGATGTGTTTAATTGATCATAGATATCAAACGTAATAAGCTATTATTTTTATTATTATAATAATATTGGGTATTTTATTTTTCATTATTTTGGTAATTACCAGCAGGCTCTGCCTATATTACTTTGTGTCTTAGAGGCTGGCCTTTCCATATTTGAAATGAAATATACCCTGAGTTATTTAGGCATAGAGTTGATATTGTTGCGGTGTTTTCTGCTTAAAATCAACTATTTCCTGATTCAGGTTTGGAAAAATAAAATGGTAGAAACAGGTTAATATGAGGCCACCGAAAAGGATTTGATGGCCTTTGGCTCAAACTGTGATTGTAGATATAAGTTCCGGGTCGTCTTATTGTTTAGAAACGGCCATTATGAGGACGAGGTTTTCAGAGGTTAGTTTCTGTGTTTTCATAATTAGGATACATGATATAAATATATATCATGTACCTTAGAATGCCAGAGCCTTAATGTAAGTCAAAGAGTTGTAAATAAGATTTCTTCAAACGTTGTTTTAGTTATCAAATGCAAAGCTCGATACTCGTAATTTACTGACTGCCTCAATAATAATCATCGTAACTCCATAAGGCCATGACTGGAACCTTGAATTTTGGAACACAAATAATTTTACAAAGGCCCCTTACAAAATAGATAAAAATCCAAAGTTCTACCGGAAGTTTGTTATGGCACGAAATACGAATGCAAATATTCTTTAAGAAAATCTATTTCTTCAAACACAAAACCAGTAGGTGAAATTTGTAATTCACTCTTTTTCGGTTCGTTCCTCGGCTATAGCAGATTTCCAATATTATCAAAAAAGAGAAAGAGAATTCAGTATTATGACAAAAAGAAATTCTACAGCCACGGGAAGTTGCGGTCCACTTCTAGTTAAATGCTTGCTCTCTGTCAGGGCCGTACCCAATATTTTTTCTTGGGTACGGGGGGGGGGCGAAGCATTGACAGCCTAGCCAGGACTAACACCTGAAAATTATTATTATGGAAGGTGATGTTGTTTCTGTTGCTGCTGTGGTTGTTGTTGATGTTGTCAATGTTGTTTCTGTTGCTGCTGTGGTTGTTGTTGATGTTCTTGTTGCTGTTGTTAATGTTGTTTTTGTTGTTGCTGCTTTTGGTTTTGTTGATATTGTTGCTGCTGGTTTTGTTGTAGTTGTTGTTGCTGTTGTTTTTGTTGTTGTTTTTAATATTATAGATCACGTGCAAAGTAGAGTATTTTCATTAAAAAAAAAAAAAAAANAAATTTCGGGGGGGGGGGTCTGTACCCCATGGACTCCCCTGGGTACGGCCTTGCTTTTAGTGTCCATCACAGAGAGTGATGGTGGTGGAAGATTTAGGTAGCTTATTACTCTACTCTGAGGACGGCGGACTAGATGTTGGTGATTCTGGCCTTTTTAAATGTCCTGCAATAGTGGTAAAAATCCTAAATTCATGAGGATAAAATTCCATGGTTTAGCTGGGTTTCAACTCACGTCCAATATTGATTTAAGATTCGCGTTTTTAAGTTCTTTCCCAAAATCATAATATTTTTACGTCAAAATTTTTTGGATGGGGTGGTTGACACGTGGTATAGATACAATTTTTCAACTATAACTAATACTACCTATATCTGGGTTAATACGGTATTATTGCCTAAATGTGGTGCCAAGTTCAATAAACTCAAGATGTAATTTTAGACCCCATATATTATTGAAAGATAAAGTATTAAAAAAAAGGAAATGAGATTGATTTTTGGGAGGTCGTCAGTTCGCTCCCGTTAACCGTTTTACACCGATTGGCTCCTAATACTGTAAGGGTTAAAATATTCCTTAGGATTGTACGACACCCCAGCCACAGAGAAAACATTTTTTGGCCATGTCTCACCTGAAATCAAAGGAATCTATACTTATTGCTTTCACCACCGAAAAATCGGAATTGAGAAGTACCACTTCGGGACGAGCGAGAAAGTTGAAATTCGACACAAAGGTGTTCCGCAGTACAAAAAGTAATATCGTTAAGTAAAATATTGATTTCTTTAAATAGGAGCCGTGCTCACCCTTGGCGTCGTTTCCACCGAAAATCCATAATCCATAATTGAGAAGTGCCATATCGGGATGAGCGAGAAAGTTGAAATATGATAAAAAGGTTTTCTGCAGTACAAAAAGTAATATCCTTGAGTAAAATATTGAATTTTCCAATGGTAGCCGTGCTTACCCTGGGGGGTCGGTTCCATCAAAAATCCATAATTGGGAAGTACCACATCGGGATGAGCGAGAAAGCTGAAATTTAATACAAAGGTGTTCCGCAGTACAAAAAGTAATATCGTTGAGTAAAATATTGATTTCTTTAAATAGGAACCGTGCTCACCCTGGGGGTCGTTTCCACCAAAAATCCATAATTGTGAAGTGCCACATCGGGATGAGCGAGAAAGGACGAAATTTAATACAAAGGTTTTCTGCAGTACAAAAAATAATATCCTAGAGTAAAATATTGAATTTTCTAATGGTAGCCGTACTTACCCTGGGGTCGGTTCCACCAAAAATCCATAATTGGGAAGTACCACATCGGGATGAGCGAGAAAGGACGAAATTTAATAAAAAGGTGTTCTCCAGTAAAAAAAAAGTAATATCTTTGAGTAAATTATTGAATTTTCTAAATGGTAGCCGTGCTTACTCTGGGGTCGGTTCCACCAAAATCCAAACATGAGAAGTTTTAATGTCGCAATCTCGATTTTTTTTTGTTGAATTTCGTAACCGTAGCGAAGCACCGGCAAATAGCTAGTATAAATATAATCAAGTATTTACATACCTAATGTAATAACTATACGAGTAGATAGATTACAAGACGGAGCGAGCTCGGATAGTGACCCTTACATTTTCAGGAGCGAATTTTGTGTCGATGAAAAAATTTGATGTGAGTGAGCGCGTATTCGTTCATATAAATTTTTTTATGTTATTGGTAAAACTAACATTACGTACATTGTCGATCGCTTCAAGGCCAAGGTAAATGTGAGGATAGGTGCCAGCATTCAAATTATCATACAATATTTTATGGTAATCTGAAAATTGTCTTGTTCTGATGGACATCATAGTGAGGGGGATACATGTGTCACATTTGGCTCCCTGTACTGAAAGTTCAGAAGTCAACTCATCTGTTATGTAAGACTTACTTTGTAGATGCTAGTTATTTAAAAAAATGTCGGTCTCATAAAGATCAAGGTAATGCGAGGATATGTGTCAGTGTTGAAATTATCATATTTATTGGTAAATTGTCACGATGGAAATCATACCTAAACGCTAAATTATGAAAAAATAAACATTTTATATGGCATCGCCGGATTAGAAAACCGTTGTGCGCCATATGAAGAAGTTAAGAACCCAGCTCCATTTTGCAGCTACCTACATACATATTAAAGGGAAACTATGGTCTAAATTTCAAGATTCTACAATTGACACAACTTTAAATTTTTTTTTTCCAAAACATTTTTTAGCAATTGAAAATGGCGATTCCGTTTGCGCTTATTGTATTCTTTTAAAATAAATTTTGGGATGATGTGGGTATCAATCGATTTTCCGTCATTCCGAAAGTCGAAAATTTCAAACTATTTTTTAAAAATATTAAAAAAAAGGTTAACATAAACAGAAACTCTTTATTACTTACCGGTACGTAGGAAATCAATTTCATAATTATTTTCAACTTTGACCTTTTTTTTTTTTTTGTAAAAATGAAAACCTGACCTTAAGTTATATTTGTAACCAAAATTTCATGTTGAGCTGTTCAAATTTAAAAAGAGGGGACGACTTTTTTTGCTTAACATCTTTTAGTCATTCGAGACGGAGGTTTTACCCTCAATTCGCTGGAAACTTACAAACCAGCTACCCACATTGACTTCAACCAGCCTGGGTTGGGTTGCGAAAATAGCCAGCATCATGAGGGCACAAACCTACGTGGATACCCACTTGGTAAAACCTCGCAGGACGTTGCTTAACTTCAGTGACCTAAAAGGAACTGGTGTATTCAACGTTCCACAGACGTTGGCTTACTGTGTTCCAAAATTTTCACCATCGTCGCGTCGTGTTACGTTGATTATTTCCAGTCAGTCAGTGGGTTTTAGACTGGGCTTTAGACTTTTTATGTAGGTATAAAAAATACATAAATAAAGGAGCATAGTCCACATTTTGTGCTGTGCATATCAGATATAGTTGGTGACACTCAACCACTGGAAAATCACGTCAATTATCTTAAACCAAACAAAATGTTTGAAGTTTACACCATTGCATACTCTAGCATATCATGAATATCCTCGTCTTCTTCTTTGCATTTACTCATTTCTTTTAATCTAACCTTGACCAATTAATTAAAGAAATCAAAATGGATCACATATTACGGGGTGTAACAAAATGCCATAGGGCATGTTCCGGTGACTAAATTAGGGTGGTTTCATTTTATATCAAGAAAGCTATATTGCATCTCCTTTCGATTATGCTATTAGTTCGAATTTAGAAAAGTTAAACAGAGAGAGAGAGAGAGAGAAAGAGAGAGAGAGTCATCTTTTTAAATTGTTTCCTTCGCCACAACATACTGATTAATCCATTGGACATAATTATTCTTTTTTGATAGTTTTTTCCTCTTATGATTGTATATGTTATATTGGTAAGGAATGTGAATGGAATCTTATAGGGTGTCAGTTGATATCTACGAGTATTCTAGGCGTTCGGTGTTCTGGTTGAAAAAGTCTCTTACTTACACAATTTTACTAATTGTGCCCCTTGTCCTTCGTACAAAAGTCCCAGTCCTATTATTGCAAAGGACTTGTTCGGATATTGCTATATTCTAGTATTTTTCTCTCAAATATTGTAGACATGCTTTGTGGATAGTATTTGTGGTATTATTATCAAATCAAAAAGTGTTGCTAGAAGTATACACTGATTCTGAATAGGATTAAGTATTTGAATAGTTCTTGGGGAAGCAGAATTGATTGAAACATAGTCTAGTTTGGAACAAATTAAAGTTTTGTACCAGCGGATTAGTATTTTACTGAAAATTTCTAATATCTTCATTCTGGTTAGGCAGGATTTTTTTGTGATTTTGGAGGTTAGACATTTTCTTGTCAAAGGTGAGGCCTAGAAATTGGTCTCTCTCTACGACATCAATACACTTGTTGTACATGTAAGATTTATCGAGTCCGCATCTTGCTCTTTAAGCCTCTTTAAGAGAGAAGAAAAGCCACTTCTTCTTGCTAAAATCATGCAGATTGTTTATAAAATTCTGCATGGCATTAAGTAATGTGTCCTTGTCTTTATCATGCACAAAGAACGCAAATTTCTCCACAAAAAAGATGAGCCTAGTGCGAGTGAATAGCCGCTAACGACTCCGCCTTGAGGTCATTCCACAGTGTGACGTATAGATATCAGATTTAGACTTATCTGGAAAGTTCTGTTTCTCAAATGCCCCATGAATTTGTTTTAATACAAAATTGTTTATGGATACGCTTGACGACAATTGAAAAATATGCATAACAAGTAATATTTATTCAAAAGGGCGTCAGATATCTCGGATTGAAGAATTTAAAGTTTGTCGAGAGCAGATCCTCTACATCCAGATTGTTGTAGTACAAATAGGTTTCTTGATTCAAGGTAAAAGTTCAAACTTTCCCCATATTTTTTTAAAATAAATTGCAAAGGCATGATGTTAGATTAATCGGCCTTAAGTTTTCAGGAAGGGAGCTATCCTTGCCAGGTTTAGGATAGTAACTAAAATGGAATGACTACATCCTTCAGGAAAAACGTCTTCCATCCAAATTTGATTGAAAATTCAAAGGAAGATTTTTCTCAGAAAGATGAGAAATCATCTGATATGCAATTGATTAGTTCCAGGAGAAGATTGAGGTTTCAAGAGGTTGATCGCTGATTGGAGTTCTAATGTAAAAGGCTTATTGTATGTTTTCTCAAGTCATTTGTATTTGTTCTTCATTACGTTCTTTGGATTTTTGTTGGAAGAAATTTACAATTTTATTTGCAATGTCTAAAGGGTTAGCATTTATCTTGATAGATTTCACTGAAAAAAACTTTTCCCATTGCTTTCTATTTTGTCCTATACTACAGATGAAGGAGTGGAGGTGTGGATAGAACTGGCAAAAGTAATCCATGAGTACCTTTCAGCCTCACGTACAGTCTTTTTTACTAACGCTCTGTGTTTCTAAGGACTTCTAAGACCTAAAGGTTCTAAGGGCACTATTTCATACTATCGAAACATTTTTTATTCCATCATGGCACTGCAAATTTTCTCATCAGTAGCATTGAAATAGAATGAAATTTTTGAAATTCTATTTCAGTACGTGCAAGAAACTTCTTAAAAGCAACGGTTTAGAGTTTAGAGTATGAATTTTTATTCTAATCGCTCTTCCCTACCATTTGCATATTTTAGTGGCGTGGGGAAATTTAGGGGCCTTTTATTTTATTATTTGGCAGGTTTCCTTCCCTAAATCCCATTCATATCGCTCAGTCACTAAAATTCTATTTCCCTTTCTTCTCTGAAGACCATTTTGGACTCCGAATAGTTGTCTTTTGTAGCTTGCAGATTGATTCCTATGAAATGAATCGCTTCTATGGTGGTGTCTTTTTTTTTCTCTTCATCTATTGGGGTGGTGTCTTAAATACAATCTAAAGCAGTGTTTATTGTGTGAGACCCTGGATTCCTCTGTAACTCAGGTGTAATTGATTTGCCGTTCATTTGCTCATGTTTTTTTTCACGATTCTAAAGTTTCGTTTTTTAATGGCTTTATTGTATCATTTTTGGGGGAAACTAAAGAAAATATCGAAAAATGACCGGAAATGAACTTCCCCAAAACAGTATATCAGGATCCAATTAAAAATATAAAATTTGAATTTTTCGGGGTTTTCCTCAATTTTTATGGCTATCCGGCCATATCAATACCAAAAATCCAAAATTGAGAACTGTTTCTTCGCAATGATTGGAAATACCGAAATTCAATATATGGCTGTAACGTTAAACAAAAAATAATATCCTTGAGTAAAATATTGATTATTCTAAATAATGCACCTCAAGCGTATATAATTTGCAATTAAATTTGAGAACATTTTATGTCGAAATTGTTGTTGAATTTTGGTGCCGTACAGAAGCACGTGATAACAGCTACTAATATGTATTTTTTTACGGATCGAGCCTTTTTTTTACAAACAATATAATAAATGACAAAAATAAGAAATATAAAAATAATATGGGAGAAAGGCTGGAGTAAAATATGTTTGTGAGGGAAAGAAAGAAAAAACATTTTTTGGTAACAAATTGGTAAGATAAATTATTCCTGGGTTAAGGCTGGATAGGGCTGGATATAGTGGATATTGGATATTTAAATTTTAACATCGTCAGTAGGTATTGTTAAAGAGGTTATAGAGGTTATAGAATACATCATCTCCATAAATATGCCACCTTATATACTTTCTGCTTCGCTTGGTTGTGTTAGTTTGAGACTGATACCTAATAACTACTAAAATTATTATTTCACATGCGTTTACCCTGTATTTCGCAAAGTTTATTCTTCAACTTTCAGTCTTTAGTTTAGCGAACTCAACAACAACGATAGCTACGTAATAATATTGTGTCAAGTAGGTGGATCTAAACGTGTTTTTTTTCCTTTCAATTCAAATAATTTTCACGTATTGTCTAAAATACGGGAGTGCATAGTAGATATCTATCTAGTTATATAATATGATACGTGCTACTTAAATAATTTAATTTAGTGATACGTATTCAGAATAATTTATAGTAATTATTTATACCTAGGTACCTAATTAAATTATTTATTTTGATGTTTTTAGGTAGGCTTATATGTGACTTTTAAGCAAATAGTTTGAAATCAATTCATTGTTTTTTAATATGAGAATTACAATATTTGGATACAGAGAACTTTCTGACATTGCTCATTTTCAAAGTATTATTTCATGAGATAAGTCATCTTATATCTTTTTGGGGGTCCTGCCAAGGCCCAAAAACCAAAATTTCTACAAGGTACAAAAAATAGTCCAAAATAATTCATATTTGACAATTGCATACCAAATTTTATGAAAATCAGAGGACCTGTATTTTTTTCAACTTTGGAGGACTGCTGGAACCCAAAAAACAAAATTTTTAGGAAATACAGGATATATTAATACCAAATTTTATATTTTTTAATTTTTGGGGACCTCCCGTCACCCAAAAACCAAAATTTCTAAAAATACCAAAAATGGTTCAATAAAATACTCTGGTGACTGTGCATACCAAATTTTATCACAATCAGACGACTTTTATATTTATCGTTTTTGGGCAGCCGGGGACTTCTAACGAGGGCTCCGTAAAGTTCGTCCCCAAGGGACCATTTTTATATTTCATCAAAATTAGTTAAGTGTTTGCATTTTAATAATTTGGCCTAATTTGTTCCTGGGACTCTAGGAGGTCACTTTGAATAAAACGGTGATTTTTTTTGCGTGTGTGTGGGGGGGGACTTAACGTCTCTTTAACATCTATCGGTCATTCGAGACGGGGGTTTCACCCTCCATTCTATGGAAACTTGCGAACCAGCAAATCTCATTGAGCCCACTCAGCTTGGGTTAGGCCGGAAGAATCGCCATGGCTCAACCTCGCTGGACGTTGCTTAACTTCAGTGATCTAACGGGAACTGTCGTATTCAACGTGCCGTAGTTGCAGGCTACGGTGATTCTTACTTGAAGTAATCCATTTAGATATTAAATAACCGGTTCGGTATATTCAAATGAAATTCACAGGGATTGCCATTTTATGGAGCTTGTTTGGGCACTGATGAGGTTATACCCTGGGTTACTATTTTATTTGATAAAATTATGCTATAGTTATCAATTATTAATTTATTCTCAGAGGAAGACGTTTGGCCCCAAAAATAGTTTGGGGGCCCAAAGGGTGTCCCAGTGGTCAATATCGAGATTATAGCGGTCGGTGCATTGGCCCATGCTTGACTTGTGACAAAGTTTATCAATATAGCGGTTTGGCTCCCAGAGCTCTGCTTACGATTATGAATGGCCTACATAGCGTCGATAGGTCTAAAATCCAGGGACGTAACTGAGGAAGGGAGGAAAACGGTGCGGCTGCCCCGCGCGCGAGGTTTTTGGGGCGCAAAACGGGCTCCTTGGGACGCCAAAAATAAATTATAATCGGATAGTTCACGGGGACCGACGAACTGTGCGAGTGACGGTCGCAGTCGGAGGATAGTTGATACGCATCATTGCCTCCCGGAGTAGATAGGTAGAAAATAACTCTGAGCTTCTAGAGTTTATTTTATTCCTTTATTCGATAATATTTTGATTTATTGATAATATTTTGATTTATTATTAACATTTTGATTAGGGCTTCAATCAAGTATTCAATAAATCCTCTGATCATTAGATTATAGCTAACTAGTAGTTCTGTGAAAAAAGGCAACCATTTGGTCCCGGGTGGCCAAGTAGGGGCTAAAACTAATCAGCTAATTCTATCAAGTACTCTAGATCTCAATCAATTCCGCTGTTGGTCCAATGGGGCCAAAAATCAGTTAATTCTATGAATATACTGGTAGTTCATACCATGGGCGTAGGAAGGGGGGGGGGGCAGCAGCCCCCTAGAAATCACCAAGAGTATGCAGCACGGAAGGGGCAACTAAGATTTACACTAGATAAAATGATTTTTGGAAGCAAAAAAGTAATCAAGTACCGAAATACGATAAATGCCACATTTTGTCCCTAATCCAACAGCACCACTGTGAATAATATAATGGAACAATCAAGTGTAACTGTGGCAAACTTGTCGCATTGTTGAATCGTGGTGGGAANATATGAGATGAAAAGGTTAGCTTGCTGTCAAAGATGATACCCAAATCCTTGATGTGATCAACCCGTTGGAGTCTTTGAGAATTAATTTGATATTGAAATTCAACCATCTGTTTATTCCTGGAAAAATATATGGAAGCACATTTATTTAGAGTGAGTTGCAAGCCATTAAAATCAAGCCATTGAGAAAATGAATCCAGATCCTGTTGAAGTAAAGCACAGTCATCAAGATTAGATATAGATTTATAAATTTTAACATCATCAGCAAACATTTGGAAGGAGGAGTTTCTGACCACCTCCTGAAGGTCGTTGAACAAAAGACTGAACCAAAGGGGACCGGAATGGCTGCCCTGACCAACACCAGAGGTCACTTTGATAGATGAAGACAGAATAAATGTTAAAAATCTTGGCATGATTATTGACAACTCCTTATAATATTGGGGCTATCTCTTGGTGTGTGGATTTTATATTTCTCAAATATTTTGTTCACCTTTTTCACCAACTTATTACCCACATTTCCATTTGTATATTCTATAAGTCTTGCTATCCCAGCTCTTTTTAATTCAACTTAATTAATTAGTCTCTTCTTCCACGCTGGCAGGTTGATTCACAATAGCTGCTGTTAATATACCAGGTCGTGTAGATTAGTAAATGTTTGAATGTCAAAGAACTCAGGTATTGCAAACTTGATTGATGTTTTCTGCTTTGTGCGGGGTTTTAGTTGGATCCATTCCTTTGTATTTAATTACAGTTGTAGACAACGAGTCCTTGAGTTGTAGAGTTATCTCATCGTTGCCACTTATTCTGTCATTGGTTGATTCTATTCTTGTTCGATATTTTCTGCAACTTTTTGAGTGTCGATAACTCTTATGTTGTCACTTTGAGTTTCTGCCATTGTGTTGTTTTGGTTTGTTTCAAATGACGCAACTCCTTCCCTTTCCAACTTTTCGCGCACTTCTCTCTTGATTTTCTCTAGAGCTTCATCGGTTAAAAGTTTGTTGTTGACAATAGTTTGTCTTTGATCTGCAATTCTTTGTTCAGTAACCGTAAGATTGGGGTATTCTACAACAAACGCTTTGGTGTAGTTTTTGGCGGAAAGCAGTATGTGCGCATGATGTATGTGTTAATATCTTGGGTCCACTTCATACGCACTCGTTTTCTTCCTGTTAAGGTGGTCTCAGGTAATAAGACACTGCTTAACTGAGAAGCACTCCTAGCAGTCACAGTCCTTCTGGATGTATTCTGACTGTTATCATTTGTGTCGGCATTTTGATTGTTTTCGGGTACCCCGGTCGCAGTATGCCGCATTTTTCTTGTCTCCCTCCGATCACTACCGGCTCGCATGCTGTCACTTCTAGCGGTGGCTCCAGAAGTGCCCTGGTGCTGCCCCCCCCCAGGAGGTATCGTTTTTCTGAGGTCTCAATAACAATCGTTTTTTTCTCCATTGGGAGATCGCAGTTGATGTTCATGTGGTATTGAAATGTTGCCACACTACTTCCTGGGACGTTACTGATACTTGTAACTATCCAGGGATCATCAATCACTTGCACAGGCCCTGGGGTCGCCCCTCCCCAATAACTGAATTATCTGTTACCTCTTGGGGTTTATTATTAAGTAAGTAACGATTCACTTTATCGACCCCCCCCTCCCGATATAAAGATCTCAGCTGCCGCCCCCGTAGGCCAGATGCTGGCTACGCCCTTGGTTCATACCAAATTTCCTCAAAAGTGACAAGCGAAAGAAAAGACAAGCGGTCAACTAGACATCACTTATAGTGCCAATAGATGCAGTTCTTGGAAATTGTATTAGCTGATCCAAATGTAGCTAGATAAATAGAACCTCGTCCACTGTAGGCCTTATATGTTACACGCTTACAGTGGACGAGGTTCATTAACCTACATTCATTTGGATCAGTCGCTCGTAGTAGCTTCAGTTTGTACTCGCTTGCAAAACAGACAGTGGTACCAGCACATACCAATTATTTGTGTGTTTGGTTGTTTTATATTGATTTGTTGAAAAATTGTTTTAGCCCGGTGGCAGGGGACGCCAAAATTGGTGTTGGCCAGACTAGTTACGTTCCTGCTAAAATACACCGGCTCCAAAAATTACCAAACATCAAGAATACTGAAAAGAACTATATTTTCTCTATTTTTGAAGTTTGACAAACTTTGGAGCGCCCATCACGGCGTAGTAGTAAAAGCGCCCATCACGGCGTACGCGCGGCGGACAATCGTTTTTTTTTTATTTTACGATTTTTGGGATTCTATGCATCTAACTTTGAAACGTAAAATATCAAATTTTGAGGAAGGGTATTTTTGCGTGATTACTCCAAATAATAAACCAAAAGTTTGAATACAAATCAGTTGATTTAAAGTTCGAAAAATTACCGATTTTGATGAAATTTTGTATATGTATAGGTCCTATTTGCGGTCTAACTGAGTCCCCAAAACTTTTGTTTTGAGGATGGGTGAGGCCAATGTGGGTAGCTGGTTTGTATGATTCCAGCGAATGCGGGGTAAAACATCAAAGGACGACGAATGACCCTTTGAGGTTAAAGAGTCGTGAGGCAAAAAATCCTACCATAAAGATACATAAATATTTTTTATGTAGGTCAGTGGGTTATCATTGGCAATAAACTTAGTAATCAACATAACTATGTACAGTTTTTCTGGATACCTGCCAACACAATTTTACCGCCCGATTAGTAAACATTATAGCCAACGATCATACCACGTTGAATACACCAGTTCCCGTCTGATCACTGAAGTTAAGCAACGTCTGGTGTGGTCAGTACTTGGATGGGTGACCGCTTGGGAACGCCACGTATCGTTATCTCTTTTTTCCGGCCCAACCCCAGCTCGGTGAGGTCAATGTGGGTAGCTGTTTTACAATTTTTCAGCGAATGGAGGGTGAAACCCCCGTCTTGAATGACCTATAGATGTTAAAGAGACGTTAAGCCAAATTGAAAAAAGTAAACATTATACAACGATAATGCCTGAATCCTTGAAAATAACTTATCCAAAGAAAGCACCACTTTTGAATATTTTTTTTGAGTATCTGTGGGCGAGGTTATGTATAAGTTCATTTATATTTAGCTTCCTCACCATTTTGCCTCGCGCAAAATTCCTCAAAAAAATTAATGAAATTAATGTGAGTAGCTGGCTTGTAAGATCAATAGATGTTAAAGAGAGTAGAAAAAAAACTATATTTAAACCAGATAAAAAATTATTCTTCGGACGATTTTCGTCCATTCATTAGCCATGTCTCGCTCATCTCTTTCCAAGATTTCTGGAATCAACCAACAAGCTAAAGCGTATTGTTGTAGACTTAGAGTTCGAGGATTAAGTTGTCGTGAAACGCGTTAACTAACTTTATCAATAAATAAAATGAAACTTAAAATAATTTATTTAAAAAAAAAAAAAATTATAATAAAAAAAAAAAAAAACACGTAACACGAAAGTTCTAATATTGTTCGCAAAAACCGTATTTAAAACGCTCGGAAATATCCACGAATTAATCAATCACTTTTCACTTACAAAACACAACGATATCGCTTCTAAAATTATACTCGCTCCGTTTATCACTCAGATAATACTGACTCCGTTTATTGCTCAAATAATACTGACTCGACTCCTAGGCGTGCCCTTCTATTTATGCCTTCATTCAAAACGTTCTAGAAGGATCGCGAAAAGGCTTTTTCTATTGCGCAAACAAACTACGCGTTCTATAATAAAAAATAAAACGTAAATACCCATCCAAAGCAGTGCTTAGAAATGGGGAAGCAAATAATTTGTCATTCATTTTCCCCCCTTCACCCCGACCACCCTCCTAAACAACACCTGAATGGTATAGTAAACACTCATTCATTCCCCCCTTCACCCCGACCCCTCTCCCACAAGACTCTAAAAATAACTTCTTCTCGAAAAGGAGAAATCAAAAAAATGGATAGGAGAAGCGTCGAGATATATATATACAGAATGTTTCATAGTATTACATCTACAGGTTGATTACTTCAGTATAAAACCAGTAATTGGAAAATGGGAGTCTTGCTCTCGATCCTCGCGTTACGAAGAGGAGGTTTAGTGCAGAATGGGGATAGGGCACACTAGACTGACCCACTCATTCATATCCACGATGTTGGATCCACCGCTTTGTGTTTGTGGAGTCCCTCTTTCAGTCAAACACATCATGCTGTGTTTGCCCTTTCTCTTCCTCTGCGAGGTCTTCTATTTCTCCTCTTCCATCTTTATCCGATAGTCAGATGTCAAATGACTCCCTGATTAAGTTTCTTAAAAAAATTAAACTTTATGAAAATATTTAAATAAGGGGCATCAGCGCGAACGACCGTCTTTTTAGATGCAGTTAAAGCGCTTATCTCCGAAAAAAAAAATAAAAACAAAAATAGGTTTCTTAGGAAAAATACCTAATACGTTCAAGACTAAAATAGGTGTTTAAAATTCAATATACCTATTATTATTATTATTATTTTTTTTGAGGTGGGAAAATCTTCAAAAAGACACCCACTGAAGGGAGCCTAAGTGAGGAGTATTGGATAGTGCTGTGCAAGATGTTATGATGTTAGAGAGCTTCACCGATCAACTAAAAACCCAACCTCTTACGTTTACAAGCGAGACCTCGGAACCGGGCTAGACATTACTTTGAGGTGTCGCTTGTTTGACCCTACTTAAGGGGCTCTGCCATTTTTTATTTTTAGCGTGGTTGTTATAAAATTAGAGATATTTCTCCAATTCTCCTCACTTTCTAACATCTTCTGTAAAATGTAGTATTTAGCTGTTAGATTTATATTAAAGGGTTATAATTTTATTAGCATAGTAGGTAGGTAGCCTAGGTAGGTATATGAAGTTTATCTCGTTTTTTGATGGCCCTCATCTATCCCAGTGTATTCCATGGCTATAATTTCAAGGTAATTTTTTTAAGTCAGTTTTCTTATTTTCATTGATTAGGTATTGAATGTTTTCTGATATTTTTTTTTTCGTCTGATTCAAATTATATTGAGACTTTTAAACGAGGCGACACGTCACCACTGCAAAGCTGTATCCTTAATTATTATCAAGCAAAAAAAAAAAATACAGGAATATATTTATTTCTGCGCCTGAATCCATTTTAAAATCTAGGGAGAACAAGAATGTGACTCTCGTGTTCTCGTGACGTGTCGCTGATTGAACACTCGTCTCGCTTGAAAGATACATGGCTTGAATATCGGATTCAGAAATCAGATGAAAAACATAGCGTATTTTTTCCTTGTGCAACTGAAATGTTTTTTTAATTTGAATGATTTTTGAATTCATGTTGGTAATGAGGAATTATGCAGGTAGGTTTCTTTATTATAAAGCAATGATTTATCAAATGCACAACGCACCACATTCTCCCATTCACACATAATCACTTTTTTCTAACTATGGTATATAGAGCGTCTATGGCACGTTGAATACACCAGTTCCCCTTAGATCACTGAAGTTAAGCAACGTCCAGCGAGGTTGTACCATGTGGGTGCCCACGGAGATTTGACCCTCTTGATGCTGGCTTTTTTTCCGGCCCAACTCAGGCTGGGTGAGGTCAATGTTGGTAGCACGAGATTCAGCATAAAACACTTGACTAATTTGATGTACCTATTACACTCTTGGTTTTATCACTTTTATTCCGAAGAAAAATCGATGATTGGGCTGGTTTGATCAAGGTCAAGTTATGAGTCGATTGTGTGTGGAATTTGACGTGAAATTTGAATATGAAATAAAAATGAGGGGTTTCCATTTAAAAATCCAAAGTTGGTGTCTGTTTGCCCACTTTTGAGACACCCTGTAGAAATTTTAATTACGCCAAAAAATAGATTAATTTGTGTTAAAACTACACATAAAATTTCAAGTCTCTTCAGCCGTTAAAAATAAAAAAATCCGTCCCGGGACTTTTACGAACACTCTGTATATTACCTAGTATTAGTTGAATGATGTCCATTAAAAAGACAACAATTTATCTAGAGTTTGCAGTCTATCTGGCTGCCAGCTTCCATCAAACACAATTAGTATGCCTAAAAAAGCAAATGCTTTTACTTAAGAAAATGTTTCGTAATATGCGTAGTATGAGTATCTGATCAAACTCTGAGCAACTGAGCAGTTGCTTAAGTAAAAATATTTATGCACACTATTCATTGTCAATATTGGTTATAGGAATATCTTCAATATTGTTTAGGAATATATTATGCGAAACAAAAAGGTCATAGATGAATCAAAGAATAACCAACCAAGAAATTCCCTTTCGCATTTATAATAAAATATTAGTGAGGTTAGAAAAAACTTTGCTGAGCCAAAAATGTATCACTTGAAAAATGTATTTTTATAATGTTGTTGTTATTATTCAATTGTATAATTAGATGCCATTTTATTATCTTATTTGTACTTGTTTTTATCTTTCAATAATTCTTACATAAACCATAAATCAATAAGTAAATACATAAGCAGCTTGTTAAAAAAATCCTTAAAAACCAGGAAATAGTATCTTAAGTAAAATGACATATATATATATGAAGGCTGCAATATCTTTTTAAAATAATATTATCACTAAAGAGCAAAGTCCGCAGCCGAAGTCTGCAATATCTTTCAAAATAATACTTTCACTA
>CM022877.1:8721817-8790750 GCA_012654025.1 Pachypsylla venusta | reverse complement strand
CCACACCCAGACTAGGGGAAATCATAACCTTTCTTAGATCTGATCCATTTTCAAACGTTTTGGCTTGGTAGGTCATTGGAGCATGCACAGAATAAATTAGGGATGGGCTAGTCATCCACGAGTCGAGTCATGAGTCGACTCACGATCGACTCGCTCACGATTCGAATCATCTTTTGAAATGAGTCGACTTACGAGTAGCTTTTTTTTTGTTGACTGATTAATAAAGATAATAAGGGGAGAACTATTTTTCCGGGTGTTTGTTGTTTACTGAAAGAAAATGTTCTTTTATTCTGGTGATGATTGATTGTGATGTCTTTTTAATGTTTTCGCCGAAGTTGGGGACGTTTATTTTTGGTAGATGCCCCTTTTGTCAATTGGTTTTATTATGTCTTCCTGATCATATAAGGTGTTTTTGAAAATTGTCACTCGATGCGAGTCGAGAATCGACTCATGGAGTCGACTCATATTTGTGAGTCGAGTCATGTCGACTCACCAGCGTGAGTCGAAAATCCCTAGAGTAAATCTATACGTTTTTCTAGTTTTCGTTATTCCAAAGTTGTTATTTTTGCCGGACCGATTATACCTATGGAATCGAATAGAAAGAAAGAATTTCAAATTTGCTATTTTACGTTCGTCCTCCGTAAGTGGCACTCAGTAGCAGTGGCGGATTTATCGTACACGTACAAGCAACATAGGCCATCGTCTAGGGCGCAGAATTTAGGGGCGGTAAAATATGAAGCACCTTAAATAGGGGGAAAAATATTTTTTTTGGATTTAACTGCAATAAAATTCATCCGGGGAATTCGACTTTTTAAACTAATTTGTCCTAGCTTAATACTTGAAGAGGGAAAATATTATTTTGTTCTCGCTCCACCCATTGTAAAGTTATTTTTATGATTCGGTTATTAATTTCAGGGTATCCTGGAGACATTTGTTGGTCTGGGAATGAGTATAGGTCCCGCCCTCGGAGGAATAATGTATTCGGTAAGTACGTCACCGCAATGTATTTCATTTGGAGTTACTCTGGCAAGCAGCCAGCGTCTATGGCACGTTGAATATAACAGTTCCTAATAGATCACTGAAATTAAGCAACGTCCAGCGAGCTTGTGCCATATGGGTGTCCACGTGGGTTTGCGACCTCGTGATGCTGGCTATTTTTCCTCACCCAACTCAGACTGGGTGAGGTCAATGTGGGTAGCTGGTTTGCAAGTTTCAGCGAATGGAGGGTGAAACCCCTGTCTTGAATGACCGATAGGCTTTTGATGAAAATTTTCACTTTACTTCACATTACTTATCAGGATATCAATAGATGTTAAAGAGACGTTAAGCCAAATTAAAAAAAAAAAAATCGGGCAAGCAAATATCTTAAAAAATTAGGTTGACCTAGGTATAACCTCTGATGTTCTTTTACTGCTATGAGCAACTACTTCTCACTTGTCTTCACGAGGCTGAGTTCACACCAAATGGCCAATAACTTGTGGTATCCCCGAGACGCCACTCATTCGAGTACTTTACACGCCTAACATTGCTTAACTTCACAGATCAGATGGAAACTGGTGATAAAATCGCTGGCTACATGCAGAGTATATAAAAAGATAATTTTACTAAGATTTTGAACGAATACTCTGGCTGTTGCCCAACAGTCAATTGAGCAATGAAAGGAAGAAGAGAAGACATTATGACCTCATTGACAGCCTCTTAATTCTTTTTTCGTAATACTTCCAACAAAGGCGACACGGCGACACCGCTTAGAGAAGTGTGTGGAGTCCCAAGTATACAACATTCAGGGTGATTAGGTTTCTAATGCCCTCGGTATGCGAGTTTGTTTTCACTAGCTAATATAGATTGGATACTTTTCTAATGGACCTCGTATGTGACGAAAATGTCCGAGTATATTGTTTCTAAGATTTTTTTATCTTGATTTTCAGATAGGTGGCTTCGCACTTCCATTTTATATTCTTGGCGTGGCCATGATACTGCTTGTACCTGTTTATCTTCGTGTACTGCCCTCTGTTCAAGGTAAGATTTACTTTTTAATTTGTACTAATAAATAATATTTGTTTATGGAGGAAACCTTATTAATATTCATTTCATCGAAACTGGTGGTGGGTGGGGGGTAGACATCTCCCTTACACCGACTTGGTGTAAGGCAGGTGTCTACCCCCCGCCTCACCAAATTTAAGTTTTCATACCCACATACAGTGATTGAACCACGTACTTTTTGCATAACTGTAGTCAGGTCAGGATATCCTGGATTTTCCCATAAAAAATTAGATTAGAATTATATCTATAACTCTCAAAAATTAGATAAAATGGATAACCATTAGATTTTACACCCCCCCTGAAATTAAATATTGGTTACGGTCATGACGGTTGCGGTTAGCACAAATCTTACTACCAAACATAATAAGTCGAATTATTAATACTTAATACCCTTTCCCAAATGAATATCCTGAGTGTTACTAATAATATGCTTGTGAACGCCTAGAAGGTATTTGAAAATATGCAATGTGTAGAACAATAAAAATGATAATCCAAAGTTTGTGCTGACGTAGTGTCGTTCTAAAATTTCACGAGTGGTAGAACTTATTTATTTTTTTTTTTTTGGCTTAACGTCTCTGTAACATCTATTGACCATTCAAGACGGAGGTTTCACCCTCCATTCGCTGGAAACTTGCAAACCAGCTACCCACATTGACCTCACCCAGACTAGGTTATGCCAGAAAAATAGCCAGCAACACGAGGGTGCGAACCCACGTGGACACCCACATGGTATAACCTCGCTGGACGTTGCTTATCTTCAGTGATCTATCGGAAACTGGTGTATTCAACGTGCCATAGGCGCTGGCTGTGGAAGAATCTAATTGATCTCAGTTAATCATACAGTACATTCCAAAAGTTATCCCTCTAAAATTTTGATCGGTTCAGCCTTGAAATTTGAAATTTCAGTTCCGGCCATTGCATAAGGACTAGTTTTTTTAAATTTTATGCATGGACATGTTAAGTGGACCCCCAACGTCAATATTAGTTGTCTTCTGGAGACAGCTGCTGCAGTATTGTATTGTATTTTAAAGGTTACTACCACGTAATGATTCCAGGCAGTTCTAATGTCCACCAGAGCAGTTCATTGTTCAAATTGCTGAAGATACCCTCTGTGCTGTTGATCAGCATAACAGTTGTTATATCTTCCAATGTGTGGGCGTTTCTAGATCCAACTTTGGAACCCCATTTGAGAGAAGTAAGTATTTCAATTCAGATGAATTGGACAGTTCTAATGTTCATGGAATTTGGAAAACTGAAGTTTATGGCGAGATGGGAATAAGAAGATAATCATTGAGCCTCAATGGAATTGAGAAAAGGGCATTGCAAAAGAAGAGGCAGTGAACAGAATTTTATGACGCAGTGGGAACTAAGAGAAAGTTTTCGGACTGAGCATTTAGAATTGGGGAGAGGTGGACCTAAAAAAAAGAGGTATTGAACCGGAAATGATGTCGTGGTGGGAACAAGAGGAGAACCTCCGACTCTAAATAGAGTTGGGAAAAGGTGCAGTTAAATAAGAAGGGGCTTTAAAAAGAAGGTTATGACATAGTGAAAACAAGGAGACAATCACCGTACCTATTTAGCATTGTGGAAAGGTGCACCTAAAACAAGAGTTATTGAACTGGAAATTATGGCGCAGTGGAAACAAGGAGGGAACCGCAGCTCCCAAATAGAGTTGGAAAATGGGGAAAATTGGAGTTCAATAAGTAGAAAAAGACAGAGAGGGGATGAATTTAAACATAGACATCATTCAGAATTAAAATATTTCGCACGTCTAGTCAATCTTGAAAGTTCTCACTGGCAACTGAACCTAAGTCCAATTCCTTTGGACCACACGGGGTCCATCATATAAATTACTTTGTTTTTCATTTCAGTTAAATCTATCGAGCAGTCAAATGGGTTTTGTATTTCTCCTATTTTCAGCCCTGTATGGAGTTTTCAGTCCATTTTGGGGTTATATTGCAGACCGAATTAATAATCACTGGAGTATGATGGTAGCAGGACTAATGGTGACTTCAGTAGGTCTCTTGTTTCTAGGACCTTCAAGTTTCTTACCCTACCACGAAAAGTAAGTTATTTAGAAAAAATAATTAATTAGCTCGATTTAAAAAATAAAATTATAAATATTTAATTTTATTTGAATATGTGATTTTTCAATAGTATTATAGCAGATATAGTTAATAAAGATGTTTCAACACACAAGAACCAACAATAAGGGTCTTTGTTCAATGATGAGCCCTTCAGTAGTGGGGTAGCAGAATAACTAATTATGTAAGTGATATTTGAAAATATTTCACAAAACGAAAAAATTGATCTAAAGAGTTTTTCTGGAGTTTTCTTACTGACCAAATATCTACTTTTAATGTGAATATTCACGCCCGTTTGTAATGTCAAAGTAGGTACTCATTAGACCTAGTCGTTTTATACAATCGCCCGCGCATATTTTAAATGTTGTATCGTGCTATCTCTCTCGCTCCAATGTATTTCTAATGGGGATTTTTATTTTTCGCTATTTCTACCTCTTAAAAATTTTCCTCCTTAGTGCACACTTGCATGGTGCAACGAAGGTCCCTTAATAGTTTCGGCTCTACGTTGATCAGTCACTCAGGACATTGTCTTTTATATATAAAGATTACTCGTATCAATTTTCTTATTTCAGTGTGTTATGGCTAAATTTGTTATCTCTGAGTGTGATAGGAATTGCAGTTTCGTTGACACTGATGCCAACGTTCAAAGGACTTTTGCAATGTGCCATGTGAGTATAATCGGATCATTTAACTAATCTTTTTATTTTTTAATAGGTAGATGGGGCGATGCAATTTGGGGTGGGCACCAAAATTATGAAAAACGTTTTTGGACAATTGGTATAATACCCTAAACCTCAGGGGTTCGTTTTTTGGATACCTACATACTTCCGATGTACATTTTTGTAAAGCATATAAGGCTGGGTGATCTCAATTTGTGCAGCTGGTTTTTAAGTTTCCAGCTAATAGAGACCACCATTCCTTATTACCTCAGATGTTATAGAAACATTCCACCATCTAGTTAACAGTTAAATAACTTGTTTGCCACAGTCTTTCATATATTAAATTTGCGTATACTGTTGTCCAAGGAAATCGTTGTGGGATTGGGAGGTTTCCTGTTGCCTTTCTCACCTTTAGTAAAAAAAAAAAAAAAAAAACAGAAGGCGATCAAAAGAATGACAGAATTGATATGTTGCTTAAAAAGTTGAAATAATATGCCTGAATAGCTGTTAATATTGAGCAAAACGTAGCACATTACGATGAACACAACAAATTGACTTTAACAGACAACAAAGTTTTGGATTTTCGACCCTGTTTGTTAATTATTTATATGTTGGACGGTTCTCTATCGGCGTTGATCATCTTTTGACTTTTGACATTAATTTTAATTTTCAGAGATAATGGTTTCAAGGACAGTATATCAACTTACAGTATTGTGGCTGGACTGTGGTCCTGTGCTTATTCTTTAGGGTAAGTGAATATCCAGAGGAGCAGAGGGGTAATGCAGTATCAGAATTGAGCACACTGAGGAAGGGTGTCTCATGATTTTTTTTTTTTTTTTTAAAATACAGATTCACATAATGCTAGACTAGGGTATCTAAAGTTTTATAGTAAGTTCATTTTGTTTTTCTTAACGTTGCACAATTAGCGTTTTTTCTAGCATCCTCTGTCGTTTTGCTATAATTAAGAACGACTCAGATGTTCTCAAGAGGCTTAATTTACATCGACACGTTTCTCATATCTAATAAAATTGTTGTTTGATTTCAGTGATATGTTGGGACCCAGTATAGGGGGAGTGTTATTGGAACAGTTTAATTTTCCAATATGTTCTACTAGCATGGCTGCCATGGCCTTTGTAACGGTAAGAATATGCATTTACTATTGTTTTTAAAAAGGGTTTATTTGTAAGCAAAAATCTACCAAACGGATATAGCTACAAAATAGCTATAGGATAAAATATTAGTCCAACAATGAGCGAAGCATATCATGGAAATAGTGGACCTATTCGCTATAATTTTGGAGGTACACACCTTTAAAAATTGGGGAAAATTAATACTTTTCTGTAATTGTGAGTCAAGTGTAATGCTTAGATCATTGGTCATAAAAGTCGGTAGGTATACAAAAATACTGATTTATTTAGAGCTTTATTTTCGACATTTAAAATTCTACCGGCTAAGAACACTGAATAAAACAATCAAAGTTGAAAGAAGTAAGTACCGCTCTCAATTATTGGAGTGTAAACTTGTTGCGTCACGCCTTGCATACCAATTCTATCCTCAAAATATGTCTATGAAAAAAGTTCATTTCTGGTTCGGCACCCATTACGCGAAGGCAGCACACTTGATTCTTTTCTTTAATTCACTTTATGTCAACCTATTTCGTGTTGTTGAATTTTTCACTGTGGTTTGGATGTTTTCGAGGCCCACTCTGCCTCGTGAGGACAATGAGTAGCTATGAAGATAAATAGCAACCCGTCCCAGTATTGTAGGTAAAGTTGAAAAATTCAAAGTACTTGGATAATGATTGATATTGGGAAAATAATAACCAAAGGAACAATCTTTATATTATGATTATTTATTTTTATTTCTTGTTGTTGCTATTTTTTAAGGAACAAATGACATATTTATCTTGAGATATATTTTTTCCAAACAGCTGTGATGTGGGAGTTAAGTATCTCAATTTAAAACTTTATATTTTCTTTATTTACTTATTTCAGGGTGTGATATGTTTAGTGTATTTCGGTCTGAACACAACACCTTTGAGTCGAAAGAAATATAATCGATACAAACTATTAGAACCTTTGAGTCCTGTAACAGAACCAAGAGTAGCCAAAAAATATGGGACATTAGACAGAAAATTTGACTCCGCCATTACTGTAATGTAAATTAATTAGTAGGTGTCGCAGTCTTTTTGCTAAATCTACCTTTTTTGCCAAAAAAAAAAAACAAACAATGTGGATTATGCAAAATAACTGGTACATAGCATAATACTATATACCCTTGAACATAAAATTAGACTCAACTCAATATATACCGATGATATATTGACAAGCGGTATCAAAATAAGATGGCCCTTTTAAAGGAAAAAGTCAGATGGTCTAAAACGTAGACATTATTCTTGAATCTGGCATCAGAAAGGAACATTAGTACTTTTCTACTGGCGTTAGGTCACGTTCATACGTTCATAAAACACTGGTTAGGTTACACTGAAAAAAAAAATCCTTATAATATTAAGTAATCACGAAATCCCAAGCCTGATCGACGTTGAATTTTTTTCCAAAATGACGCATCGGGAGCGTGAAAGGAGCTCCAGTATCTTGTCTAATATATAAATCAAAAATTTGTGTGTATGTAACTATGTATGAGGGGTTGTCTGTTACAATACCACAGCCCAAACGGTGACAGATAGCAAAAAATTGACGGGAATGGACCCCCCCCCCAAANTGCCCCCCCCCCCCCCAAAATCATGGTCTACGACCCCAGGAAAATTATCAGAACTTAAATATGTCAAGCCGTTTTCGAGTTACCGCCAAAATTCTAATTAATTCTCCAGAATCGGACAGTCACGGTCCGATATCTTAAATTTCGTCGTGACAACATATCAACTCAAAGCGAGAAAGTTTTGTTTGTGTCCAT
The DNA here is from genome assembly GCA_012654025.1 of Pachypsylla venusta. Taxonomy (NCBI): domain Eukaryota; kingdom Metazoa; phylum Arthropoda; class Insecta; order Hemiptera; family Aphalaridae; genus Pachypsylla; species Pachypsylla venusta. The sequence goes on along the minus strand of CM022877.1, from coordinate 8,783,051 downwards.
GTAGTCCTTATTTTGGGACATTTTCTGCAAAGGTGTGGCCAGCTATTCCAGAGTTACGAGTTCGAAACCGGGAACGGGTAAAATAAAATTTAGAAAATACTAAAAGTAAGAATGGCCGTGCCTCTAAGGCGCCTGGTGAAACGTTTAAATCTTGATTTTTAAAGATTGGATATACAGGGTGGACACAAACCAATATTCCCCCCTAATTTTCATTGTCCTTGAAATCTTATATTGCAAGTTTAGAATACTGTACACTCTACACATTACTTATCAGGGTATCAATAATTCATGATAATATCATTATTTCTTATCTTTTAATTCAAATGTAAAATTCTTAATGCTTTCGGAGTATTTTTAATGTAAATAAGGAGGGTTCCTTGGAGCAACATTTTTTTTAGTGTACGCTTATACCGCTATGTAATGATGATATGAACACCAATATCAATTAAACCAAGATTACTATAGTTCCTATTTTAGGACTTGGAATTCGGACATCACTCCAGGCGGGCTAATTTTCTACCCATTTTATTCATGAAAAATACAAATCTTAAAGAACCTGGATGGTGCAAGTGGTACAATCATTTAAGCTCGGATGGTTTCGAGTTACTTCGGGTATTTCCCACAATATTGCGACTACAACAGTTGTGAACTTCTTGAATTATTCTATGAGCGGCTTGTGCTGCCGTCGCCCCATCGATAATGATGTATACGTCATTAATATAATGTTATCATTTATTTTTATAATTTTTTTAATACATATTAAACTCTATGAGCCAGTCGGTGCTCAAAGTTATTCATTTTGTAAATTCCATGTAAATAAAATATATCATAATATTATCTATTTTATTGAAATATTTGAAACTTAATTATATTAAAAAAAACTCTGCCAATGTGAAACATAGTTTTTTTTTTCTGTCCCTACCTCTCCCTCTAAATGGATATTTTTTATTTGTTTATTTTATTTAGGATTCTACCTTGAAAAGTAAAATATCAAACTTTGAGGAGGATATTTTCTCGTGACGATTCCAAAGATGTTCAATATTGAATTAATAAACCAATATTAATTTCCTTATATTGTACAATTAGGAATGCTGTTCGTTTTAACACAGATTATGATTGGGAACAAACCAAACCGTATTCCTGGAGATTTTTTGCGATGTCTCCATTTTGATTATTCTGAATATTAGGGTCGTACCCAAGCTTTTTTTTCGCGGGGGGGGGGACCGAAGGATTGACAGCCAAACCTGGACTAACACCTGAAAATGTTGATCATGGAAGGTGATGGGGATGTTGTGGTTGTTGATGTTGTTCTTGTTATTGCTGTTGTTGNCATCAACGCCATTGTTGAAAAATCGTTAAATTTTATTAAATTAAAAAAAAAAAAAAGATCAGGAAAAGAACTCAAGAGTATTATCGAAATATTCAGAGTGCCTGTGCATTTAGTAAGCCAAATGTGTTCCCAATTATTAATTTTCTTCTTTATTGATACCTATGACTGGAAATTGATCATCAAAATAGTTTGCCTTAAATTTGTCGCATCCAGAGGCGTCATTTTGGTAATTCCCAGGGGGGGGGGGCAAGCAAATTTACGAGATTCAACATGAAAGCACGCTTTCAAAGCACTCAAAACTGCGGCTATTCCTTCACTATGTTAAGGGGCCTCTCCTCTTTTTCGTTTTACCTCTCTCTTTTCCTTCTTTTTCCCCATCTTTCTCTTTTTATCTCGTTCCTTTTTTTCTATTTCTTTCATCTCTCTCATCTTTTTCACTTTCTCAGGGGGGGTCAATCCCCCCCTGACCCCCCCCCCCTAATGACGCCTCTGGTCGCATCCCTCCTCACACTGACTCTGTATTCGCCTGAGCTTGATTTGCATCAATCCAAGAATTTGACTTTGGCTATTTCATTTGGATCATAACATTCATTCTGTGCCCCTGTGCCGTTGACACAAACATTTTGAACATTGCTGAAGAGTGAATCTCCTGGACATCCATGAACTCTGGCTGTTCCATCGCGAAGACAAATAATAAATGAAGTGCAGTCTACAGGGTTAGGATATTTTGCATGGTCACCGAATGGATATTTGTCTGTAATGGGACATTTAAATGTGGAACAAATGGTTTGAGAGAAGCCGCTATTTGTATTGTCTTCACACTGTAATATCAGAGGAGGTTTCTGACATAATTTGGAGTCTTCGGCAGATGGGTTTTTACAATTTTTATTAAAATCATCGAACACTAGACCTGCAGGACATTGAGTTTCATACGCAGTACCGTTTCCACAGTTAACATAATTTTCGCAACCTGTTTTTCTATTTGCGTATAATCCGTTCAGACGTTGACATAAACCAGTTCCTTTGGGCGTTTCTGAAAAAGAAGAATAAATCATCTTCAATGTATAAAAAAAGATTTAAAGGGTGCACTCAGCCATGTGAGATTACTATTACTTTTGAAATAGAGTAGTTCCCAAAGGTGCCGCAAAACTAAGACAGAACCTAAAATAATTTGACTTATCACAATTGATATTGTGGTTGATTCGGAAGGTTCATTATTGAAAATAATAAATTATTATCCTTGTTATTGGATAGCTATCCCACAAATACAAGATTCAGTTAAAAATCCAAACCGTTTCCGAGTTATTACTGAAATATTCTAATAAAGGTTCATTTTTGATAAGTTCTATACGAGCATACCTATTTTATAAGCAAAATTTTTATCAGGTCTACAAACATTAAATGTACCAATAGGAAGAATATTTTGGTGTCGCGGAGGTAGGTTTCTGACAGCTATTTCTTCCTATAAGCAAATGAAAACAGAACCGAATTTGTGATGTTATGCTGAGTCTAGATTGATCGATACCCCTAAACTACGAGTTTATATCCTTTATGATATGATATGATGCGTCCTTTTGCATGGGTCTAGAATTCCTCTTGGCCAAAATAATTCTACCTGTTTTTAAATTCTCTACAATAATTAGAAAGTCTGAGATTCCGAATATAGATACAGTAAATTTGACATTTTCCTTGAAAGAAACTACCGAAATATTTTACCCCTGAGTAGCATAAGCTTTTAGAGAGACATTGTAAACTTATGAAATTTACCACCAACATTTCTATGATGTTTGTCTCAGGACACAGCATATAAAGTTCTTTTTTTAAAAAAATTTCATGTCTCTCATGCGAATCAGATGAAGGAATTTAAATATAATGCAAGCGCAAACATGATGATTTTACTTCTAATTCAACTTTTCCATTAAATCACATTCGGCAGGATGACCAATACTTGCTTAATTTATCCCCATGCGGCGGAGGGACGGTCAGATTTGCAGTCAGTATTGCTATCGGCCGTGTCGTGCCGATGCAATACCGTTCCTTTTGTTACTTTTTTGGCCGTAAATCGTGATCGATAGGTACTAACAAAACTTTCTTACTGCTCTTTCTACTACTACCCAGTCAAGATATTTTTACACCTTATCATTGTTTGAAAATTTTATATACGTACGTAATTTTTTTCGATTCCCACATTGGACTAAATGTAACAATTTACATTCTTTTTTGTGTTCGTGATATCCATAGCCATCTTCACATTGGTACATTACAGGAGTGCCACCTTTACACGCATAGAATCGATCACAGTAGACTGAATGAGGCAGAGTGTATTGTTCATTGGGCATACATTGAACTTCAATGTTACCTGGAGGTGCGTATGATGTTGGAGACACCAGTGATTGGTGTAGAACGGGAGCGTATACTGTAGGGAATAAAAATACACTATGTCCCAGAAGTACGAAACGGGAACTTAATGTTCAAATTTAAAATTATGAAATCTACCCAATGACCAATTATTACAATTATTGGAAACACTTAAGAGCAGCATCGAACCGTATATTCAACCTGATTGCAACTTAATAGTTTAAAAAAAAAAATCAATCAATTTGATAGATTGAAATTTAGTGCAATTTAATAATTGGGTTGTCCCATCATGTTAACAAAAATTCCAACGCACAACAATTCCAACGAAATTATATTGGTCGTTGCCTAAATGATATTATACACTTATCAGATCTCGGTACAGACACGCGAAATATATTGTGGAGTAACTTTTATAATGTGTTTGATAATCGCGTAAGTAGATAAGGAGATGAAATCAGTAGTTTGGTGAGAAAATGAGCCTGATTTTATTATGTAAATTTACGATTTGCATTGCATCCAAACAGAATTTAAAGATCCACAACAATTCCTTCGACTATAATTCCAGGAGCCAATTGTGTTTTGATTATTTTATTATTATTATATCCACTTTCATATTGGTTGGTCTTCCTATTTTCAATATTGTTTCTAGAATAGTTATTATTGTTTTGGTATTGATTTCCATAGCTATTACTCTTCTGATTTTCGATTCTATTTCCATATCTATTCCCAATAATATTTTCGTTGCTATAATTTTTATCATAATTATTATTATTGCTTCCATAATTTCCACTTGTGTTTCTATATTTGTCGGCTTTATTATTATTATAAGTATTTTCTTTTATATTTGAATTAAAGTTTCCAACCGTTGTTCCATAATTTCCATTTTTGTTATTTCCATTTACATCTCTTGTTGTATTACTTCCATTCATGTAACTGTTTGTTGTTTTTTTAACGTTTTCGTTAATATCTCGTACTCTCCTTAAGGAAGCACGATTTACATTTGTTTTTCTTAACATGGCCTGTAAAATAAGTAAATACAATTTCAATTGTTTTTTTTCGGACGAAATTTATGATAAAAATAATAAATTTTCAGTTACTAAAAATCCGACTTAACCTGGGCTCCAACCAACGGCCAAACTGAATTAAATTCGTCATTCTATTGTATTTAGACTTTGTACTTTGATCCCTGCTAATTTCTTGAGCATTTTTTGCCCATATTCCCATTATTTGATGTCTAGGGTCTAGAATACCCTCTTTTCTCTACGTTTTCTCTTTTAGAGCTCCATTAACAGTAGTTTCAATATTTCATAGAAATTCCCAGTGGCGGCTGCTCCTTAAGGGCAAAAGGGCACAGCCCCCCCCCAAAAAATTACAGAAAATAAAGCATAAAATTATCTTTAATTTTATTTTTATATTGAGTAATACGGCTCAAATAATATTTGATGTAACATCAGCCAAACATTATTTAAAATATGGCAACACTGTGATAACGTATCAGCAAAATTCAAAAATTTTATAACAAATTGTTTGATTGCTTTTGTTGATTGTAAAATATAATTATTGATAAATTGTTTTTTATTTTATAGAAAATCTATTTTTTGAAGCCAATTTCGACTTTTTTTCCTATTTGGAAATAACCCTAATTAAATAAAAAGTGTTTATTAATTTAAATTCTGTTGGAAAATGAGTCTTTTCTCAATAAAATAAACGTCGCATTCAGTGTATTTTGGTAATAAACATAAATTGTATTAACAATAAAATATTTTTATTCATGTTTACTTTTGAGTATCAAATCAATCAAAATCAATGCAAACGTTGCTCAACTTCAGTGATCTGACGGGAACTGTAGTATTCAATTTTTAAGGCATGAATGAATTTTGTTTTGGAATCTATTTTTTTTTTTTTTTTTTTTACAAGAATAGTTATTCTATATCTTTAAATGAAATTATTAAATATATAATCTTAAAGTTTAATTTAACCATATTTCCTTTACAATAAATTATATAGGCAATTATTTAGATCGTGTCTGAATAAATACCTAACCTTTTAACATGCAAATTCAAAGTCTATCATTGGAAGAGGAATTAAATGGAAACCAAATCTAAATATGACTCAAATTTCGATATATTAGTCAGGTAAGCCAAAAAATCAACTTCTATTGCATTTTAGCATTGCCTGGGGGCATGTAGCCCCCCAGGCATTGCTAAATATTCACGGGCCGCCACTGGAAATTCCATTTATATGAAATATTAACTTTGTCTTTTTAATCTAAAGTTTTATTTATCACCTTTTCCTTTTATTTTTAAAGTGTCTACTCTTTTGCCAATAAAGATAATCCTCATCCTTTCTTTTTACATTTTTTTGATTGTTTTGAGCTATCATTTCACTACAACTTTGCAGTGAAAAATGGGAAATTTTTCATTGCAATTTCTAATCTCCTTAAACTTTTTTCTCATCTTTTCATTCGATGTTGTCTAATCCATTCTATTTTAATATCTTTTTACCAATTGGCCCAAAATCCACATTCTTTCATTCCTCGTATACAAGAGGTGCTTATTTGTAGTTTTATCTTTCCTCTTTACACAATTCGCCCATCTCATCATTCTGAAATCTGCTCCTTCCATTTTTTATTCATCATTATGTCGGTTCAGATATCCAGGTTTACCTGAAAGTTGAATGGTGGATCATCATCATCACCATGATCAATTGAAATATTTTGCCGAGCAAGCATTTGAAGTTCCTGCACTGGATTGTTATCACGTTGAGGAAACCCTTTGGGTATATTTGGAGTAGTTGGTTTACTGTGAATGTTGCTGGAAAAAAATTATGGGAGAGGAAAAATGATTAAATCAATTGACATGGATGTGGTTCTGGCAGCTCTATGGTTCATAGAGCTTCCAGAGCGTCAATTTGTTACTCCCAAATTGATGATAAAATTGTAAAACATAAATTCGAGGAAATTGGTAAGATAAACTACACTTTATTGCTACAACAATCAGTCGCAAGTATGATGATATCAGTAGTAATGATAATAGAAACTTTGTGATAAACTAGTAATGATAATAGCAACTTTGTGTAAATTCATCAATCGTAGCTATAACTTACTTGGAGGAGAAATTGTTTCGCTGATTATAGTTCTCTGTGTAAGGCCTCACAGGTGTCCTTACTGGAGGTGGGGGTGGGCTATTAACTGGAGGAGTTGGTGTGACTCTCCTAACAATGTCTTGATGGAAGTAGCTTTCGTCTTGAATATCTTCATTTATGTCTCCATAGTTGTTGACAGGAACTTTTGTGCGGCTCATTGGTTTGGGAGGAGATGGAGCTCGCACTTTTTTAGGTGTGTTGTATTTCTGGAAGCAAATAAGCGATTAACTATTCTATTGTTTTTCCTAATGGTGGACCCAGTTGCCTAGATTAGTGTAATAGTATGATGTTAATAGTATGAGGGTTCGATTTGAAAAACAATGCAAATACAGGGTGTAACATAATTCGATGTTACACCACATTATTTTTGGGAGTTGGAAGAAAATGTCTTTTTTCTCACTAACTTTGGTTTAACGTTCCATAAATGGGTTAGGCTGGGAATAGCACAACGACTCTACGTGTTTACCCACTTAGTAAAACCTTGCTTAACTTCAGTGATCTAACGGGAACTGTATTCAACGTTCTATAGAGGCTGTCTAATTTATTTTTTTAAATACATATCTAATTGCAGTCCTTAAACCTAAAGAAAATCAAACGTCGTATTTGGTCATCTTATATCATCTATTTTTATGAGGGGAAATGGTCTCTCTTTATGCTTACATTTCTATATTGCTGATCCGAGTACATCATCTTCACATTCTTTGGATCTCTTGTATACGGGGTGTCAATAAAATTCAATTCTTCAGGACAAACTTCTCTATTAATTAACTGATCCAAATTTTGAGAAGCTTCGATAGATTCTAAGTTTGCAGTTTGTACTTCTTGATCTAAAAGAGAATCATAAATTCATAATTATATCTAATAGAATATTGCTCGTATGTTAAGGCAGATGGGGCTATCTTCTCAAGAGGTCACATTTTGATTTTTGTATTTTTTTCTTTATCGCAAATTACGAAAAATTGATATAGAGTGTTTATGTCAGACTTAACTCCTTAAAGTGTAAAATAAATTGTAAATTTATTTGGATATAGGTTTTTTCTGAATCCAACGATACCCAAATTGAAAACATCTTTTGCCATATCCTCTTTTATCCTAACATGCGAGATATGTTTTGGGGACACCACGTGTCATGCTCACTTTGAACTTGGAAGCTAAACAATTTTAATTTATTATTTTCAATAGTGAATGTTTGGAGTAGACCACCTCTACTAAATAATATATTTCAAGGCACGCATCCTATTATTGACTATTAATAAAAAATTCATTGGTTCACCGTAGCTACTCTGTTCTTATTGGTTTATATTAAAGGTAAACTTGCATTACAAATATTAAACCAAAATACTTCCTATGCAAAAAGTGAATTCTGAACAATTGTATCAATTGTAACCAAACCTATTTTATGATTCTCTGCATACAGAGAGAAAGAAAGACATAGGGTAGATTTCATGTCGATTAATTAATTATTATTTTTGGAGGGATTCAAATCTCAAGAAAAGACGAGAAAAGCCATGCTAGAGAATAAATAAGAAAGAACACTTTACCTGGAGTATCTAATCTACTGACATTCTCAGCTAATAGAAAGCAGTCGCGAAAATATATTTTTTTCTTCGCAGACAACTTACATTAGATTTCGTTCCGCGTAAGCAGATTTCAGTAACTGCTAAGTCGTCTCTATTTTGTTGAATATTTCCAAACGCAGAAGTTAATTATTAATTAAAAATCAATGCATGTCCTAATTAAATTAAATTCCAAATAAAGGTGCGTGCCATGTTATCTACTGAAGCCATAGTCACGTTTAAACTTTTATTGCTGAATTATTGAACATATTTCAAGATTGCATAATACTCTTAAGAATAATAAGAAGACAAAAATAGTTTGGAGGGGTCTTTTTCTGGGTATTAGTCTAATTGACCAATATTAGTATAGTTACGAGTATAATGGTCCACGTCAACTACGATTACCGGGGGGGGGGGGTTAGTTGGGGTGACTCCCCTTGAGCCAGCAAAGTTTAGTCGCTTTCAATTGGGGCTAATAGTTGAAAGAATCGCGAGAAGGAGTTCTTTAAGAAAGTATCATCATAAAATCCTACCTCTAAATTTATACGCAAAATGTTTATCTTTCGGTGCTTGATGTCTTCCTCTTTTGAGAGGTTCGTCCCAACATTCATCATCGCCAAATGCAGATCTGAACAAAAAAGAAGGAAGAATAAGATGATTACTCTTATGAACTAATATTTGATTTTAAAAAATGCAAAAAATTTAGGAGTAAGTAATAGCGTTGCCGCACTAAATTATACGAGCAGGCAATAAATATTGAAAAATAATAAATAGTCATATTTGATCGAAAATAGAACTTTCGGAACACCCTGCATATGGCAAATACACCAAAATAGTTGCAACTGAAATTGAAGAAATGTGTAAGACTTGTGAAAGAGTGTTCATAAGTCCGGGACACCTTGTAGTTCCATATGTTCATATTGGTAAAACCAAAAAATTAAATATTTTTTACCAAGGGGGTAAAAAGTGGAGGCGTCCTCAGAAAATTACAAACAGATGCAAGAGTTTGATAAGTTAAAAAAGCTTTTGTCACCTTTTCTGGGAAAGTTCAATGAGTTTTAAGTCTTATGGCACTGAATCGGACAAATTAAATTGAAGTTACCCTTTTGGTTCCAGTGGATCAAATTTAAGCACATCAGTATATCTGAAAGGCATTTTATTTCCAGACGGTTTGACTCGAGGTCCCAGAAATTCTTTTACAGATCCGCCCGATTTGATATCGTCCAATGGAATTGTTTTCTTAGAAGCACCCATAAGTATGCTTGCAATATTCTGATTGTAAATATGTACCTGGAATATAAGTTTAAAGCTTTGTCACCGGGTCCTAATAGAAAATTTGATCGCATCTAATGCGTTTATAATATTGCTGTCAAAAGTTTTCACACTCGATAGCATTTTTTACTGAAATATTCGATGTTGAGTTTTCAATGCTAAGACACGTTTTGGGGTCCATAGAATCCAATTCTCGATTTTCAGTCATTGTTCCGTGTGTTTGTCTAAAATTGACATGTAATTTTCATGCAACTTTTAGCGGTTTTCGTGAATACTGACTACAAAGATAACGTTAAAATTTGGTGCATATACAAATGAATATCATGCAGGAAACGCTTTCAATTAGTTCAAATTGAATCTAGCGTTGATGGTAATGCCTCTTTTCAGTTCTTTTCCGGATCTTTGCCATATTGTCAGAATATTCATTTTAATTGAGTGAGAAGTACAGTTCACAGAACTTCTAGTATACCTGATCAAAATTGGGTATGATTTAGTTTACCTTTGGCCGTATCGACAAACTCAAATAGGGTACAATGTTAGCCTACCTAGGTAAAGCCAATTTTGACCTAAATTTCATACCTGTTGGCAGAAGTATGTCAGATCTTGGTGTCTTTGAGCTCTGTACAAGAGAAGCACTTGGAACAAAGATTTCGCTTTCCATTTCTTTCCCCAGTCTTTCATGAAGAGAATGGTCTTCTCATCCAACGCTTCTGAAATTTAAAAAAAAAAGAAATATTTCGAATTTCTGAAGATATCTATCTCATTTAAATCCATTTCGCAATAACCTTTTCGAAATGATCACTGGCACCTTAGAAAATATTGGATGTCGAGTTTTCAGTGGGAAAAAAATTCATGTCTCAAGTACCTGCCGTGTCTAGGCAGGATTCGGGAAAACCGTGCTAGAGACTTGAAATTTGATATGGATATCTAATCATATTTATGCCAAGGTCGAGAATTTCGGTTGAAATGGAACCAACTGATGTCGGATTTTTGACGATACTTATCGGTTTTCACGAATCCTGTCTAAAATGGAAGTTTTCCGGAATATGGGGCCTAGTGGTAGGTACAAGAGAGTCTGATATTTTATATTTCATTTTGGGTACTCTTTCCTTTCGGTTAGTCCGAAAAATTTGTGAGTGCAAACAACGTGGTCTAACCTTTGTCTAGATCTTCTGTTTTTGGCATCTTGATCCTTAAACTTTCATTTAATATTATTTATGTTATTATAAAATAAAGCTCAAATCTGTATTCAAGTTACTGTTACGATTTTCTTTGTTACAGTTTGTGACAGAGAATCATAGAAACATATAAATAATATTTTTTTTTTATTTTTATACAATCATATTTTTTTTTATTGGGAATAACTTTTGTCACAGACACCCGCAAAGGTTCTGAAACTCTTAAATTATTTATTGTTGGTATTGGATGGAAAAATCAAAATCTTAAAATGTTATTTGATTACTATCACTAACTTATTTCTTTATTTAAACAAATTAACGCTTCAGTAAAGCTCTGAATTATTATTAATGCTTAATCTTAGATAATTGTTCGGAATTTCGAGTAAAACTAAAGAAAATGATGCCGCATTAGTACTAATGAACATTTCGTACGAGACATTCGTAATCCGATGAGCTAATAGGATTTAGAGGTATCACGTTCACTCAAAATTAATTGTTATTGACAACTTTGACAATAAGCTAGGTAATACATCGAACAAAGTGGGGTGAAAAGAGGAAGAAGTTTCCACGAAGCTGTCGGCATGTGTTTAGATACGAGTAGGAGGCTCCCAAATTTTAAGAAGACAATATGATGAAGATGTCCAGCAATGATTAGGGAAAGGGTTTTGTAATCAAATATGGTAACTCTGAAAATAATGATTCTATGCTGATATAGGTAGCTACCATATTCCATAATTATGGAATATGGTAGATATTCCATAAAAGTTTTAGTTTTAAATGTCCCTCTGTTTGTCTGTTCCTTGTCCGTTTTTGAGAAACTGGATATAGGCATCAATTATCTTCACAGAATTTGCTGATTAGTTTTTGAGCCCTATTGGGCGACCTGGTGCCCAAACCATGGCGGCTCGAAAATTTAAAAAGATCTACTTTTCATATTTTGCTCACCTTCGCGCATGTGTGAGGATTATCTAATTCAGAAAGACGCAGGCTCTTTATAATTAATTTTTGTTTAAGACTATAATCTTACTCTCAAGTACTTCAAATATTTCCCCGTTTTCTTCATAACCTCGTCACTCGTGCGGCAACGTCTACCTAATTGTTACATAAGGAACCAAATTATAATTACCTAGTTATCAAAGATTCACGTAAAATGAGTCTGGAAGCTATTCACAGCTATGTTTATAAATTTTTTGTTTTTTCTTTAAAAAAAAAAAAAAAATCATCGGATTTAAAAAAAAAATCGATGCCACGAAAAATATTTATCGATAAAATTATCCAATGTGATTTTCTGTTATTATGCACACAATCATGTAAAAAAAAAGTTTCGTATCCTTTGATAAGGTATCCTTTTTTTTTTTTTTTTTTTTTTTTTTTTTTTTTTTTTTTTTNTTTTTTTTTTTTTTTTTTTTTTTTTTTTTTTTTTCGAAAAGCGTGTACGAGAATAATACGTTTTCATATTTTTCTTTATATGTATAATGTCAAGATGTGAATACTTACTGTACTTCTTTCCTTCCAGCTGATAATCTTTTCGCACCCGATACCCGCGATATTCTATTTTTGAAAAATAAAAATTCAAACAAAAAACAAAACAATTAAATCAAAAAAAGAGTTTAAACAAAAACATAGGATATACAAAATACAAAAATTGAAAAATATAAAACCGGGGGAGTCGTGCAAAAAAATTAACAAACACACAAATTGTTTCGAAAAATTCCTCCCTTTAGGCGTTTCATTGGGCCGACATCTATGGCCATTGACCTCGTTCGCTTTTTTCAATTGACCATGTGGTTTCAAAGAGTGTTTGTATGTTCTGAAATATTCTTCGTATTATTAGTTGCCGAACCGTAACGCTCTCCCACTATTGGCATCTTCGTACCATTCTCCCAATGTACTTCATTTTTAGAGATTGTTGATATCTTATCCCATTGGGAAGTGACAATCGTTTTAGTAAACTTTTGCCAGTTGTGATGTGCGGATTTCAGAGATACAAGGCTTTTGTAAACATAGAAACGGCGTTGTTCATTAACCAATTTTACTATTATTGAAATGTCTAAGAAAAAGAATCAGACAGACACGTCCTGAACTTTGGGCAAGCGGACAGTGATGCGTCCATCATGACAATGATCTTGTACACTTAGAGCTCAGAATTGGAGAATTTTTGGCTAAAAACACAATCGACGCTAAAAAATATCTGAGATGATGATTTCAAAAATGTAAAAAAAAATATTTAGAATTGAATCGGTATAGTAAAAATGTGATCAATCACAAATTTTACGAAAATAACCTTTTGATGGAAATCGATTATCAAAATGGATAATAAATATGTAACTTTATTAATGCAAAATTGTATGCATATTTTTTGTTCCGTGCAAGAATAACATAAATCCAGAAATTCATGACGTTTCTTTCTTCTTAAATTTATTGATTATAGGTATAATAAAGCACCTCGGAAACTGTATCCGAAACCCTGTAAGTACTTCGGAAATATTTTGAGAAAGGAAAACTTTTGTGAATTTTTTTTTATAATTTTTTGAGAAAATAAGATCAAGAGAATTTTAATTGTTTTACCCATCTAAAACTCTGAAGTGATGTTACTTACGTTTTTGTATTTTTAGTGCCGCTTCATCGTTTCCCATCTTTTTGGAAGCCATTTTCTTTTTCTTCCCAAGTTTACTGTCATCAATGTCTATGGACCCTATTATGCATGAATAGAAAACTCTTGGTCACATGAATCATCATTAGGAGGTATCATCGTTTTCGATGGTAACCAAATGTATAAGACTCCGTCAAATAAAAGTCATTGTCTACTGATAAAGTTGTCATTAGTCCCCATAAACTAAATTTTAGGGTCTAAGGCTGCTCGAAGACAGCAGCATAGAACCCAACATCTTCACATGCGAGTCTGTAGAGCAACCTACACATCTACAGATCTCTAATGCGAGTCTGTAGATTGCTCCATCTGTTACCTGGAAACACCCTAAGCATATACCGGGGCCGGATACAGGTCTTCAGTTGATGGGGGGGGGGAGGGCGATCATGCGTTGAGCTCAAATCTGATGTGATATTTAGTACTTATTAAAAATGAAGTTAGTTAGTCATGCATCAATTGTAAGAATACCTGACATCTGTAAGTCACTTCCGATCGTATTAGGAAAGCAAAATATGCGACTACAAGCATTAGTTAGTCATGCATCAATTGTAAGAATACCTGACATCTGTAAGTCACAAAATATGCGACTACAAGCTTATGCTACCACGACCGACTTCAAGCGACAAATCCAACTTCAGGAGGATTTGAATCTTGTAACTTATAATCGCATGAATTTTGCTCGTAGTAACGTCAGCTTATAGTCGCTTCCAAGGGATGGCCGGGGTGAAAGTACATTTTTTTTCTCTCTCGAAAAAGGGTAGCTTTAGATTATTTTTATGAGACCAGATTTTATGAGACAGGCGGGACTTTTCAGCATGCAATGCAATGTCAAATCTAAAATGATTTATGGAAACTATCAAAAAAAAAAAAAAAAAAAAAAANAAAAAAAAAAAAAAAAAAAAAAAATGGTCACCGAAGATGGAAGTCCAAAATTTTATCAGGAGAAGATTTTTTCATAGTAAGTTTAAAATATGTATTTAAAAAGCTTTGTCGCCAAGTTGATTTATTGTGTTCTTTCAAAATTTACCCGCCCCGAAGAACAATTAAATTTTTTTATTTTTTTGTAAATAAAATAGTCAAAAAATGTATATAAAAATGGGCAAAACAAAAATCAAAATTGTAAACCTTTTAGATAGTTCCTTTGTTATTAAATTGTAAAAAATAATAAAACAAAAGATACAGGAGGCAGCATTTAAGGATTTAATTTATTATTTATCTCTAAACATCAGCAAAAATATCAATAAATACTTAAATATCAAATCAAGTAAAGTGAATATTCAGAATCTTCTTCTTAAAAAATGTAAAAAAACCGGCGAAAAAAATCGTTTTGACGAAATTTTTATCAAAAAATTATTCAAAATATTAAGCAGCAATAATTTAAAATTAAATGCACCCTCCCAAAAAACAATGGCAAAACTTGATTTTTTTAGAAAAAATATTTTAAACTTACTATTTTCTTTAAATAAAAAAATAACAATTTTCTGAAATAAAGTTTTTTTTCATTTTTATTTGTATAACAAATAAAATAGTTAAAAATAAATTAATATTACCTAAAAGGTTAACAATAATGATTTTGCTTGAAGGGATTTATCATTAAGAATAATTATATTAATTTAAAATAAAGTTCCAAGTACAAAAGTATATGATATTGTTTTTCATGTTTAATTTTATGTCCGAGAATTTAACCTATATTGTTATGTCATGAGGGCTTTATACAACTTCGACATAAGTTACATACACATATTTCATTACAACTTTGCTCAGCTCACAACTTAGATCAATTTTTGATATTACCTCATCGCTAGTCAATTGCTTTCAGGACTCTGTCAGGAAGCTGTTTAATACTCATCGCATATATTCGATCTGACTACTAATCTGGTCTGCGTTGGGTTGCAATATTTATGAAGCATGAGCTCCAAGCTATTGAGCATTATTTAAAGCTGAAGCTTTCAATATTTGAACATGCTATTAAAACACGATGTGTTTTCATAGCATGTTCTTTCTGCAAATGAGCGACATCGGAACATGAGGAGATGAAAGTGTTTGAGCAATATTGATGTAATTGATATGGGACCATTTGGGGACCGATCTTATCGGAACAATTTCTGAAATTTTTATCCATAGCCCAGGAATATCTAGTACCACAAAAACTTTTTGGCGATAGTGATGTTTGGCCAAACCAAAAATAAAGTGGAATAGACATAGAACCAAATTTTTCCTTGATTTCTAAGGGCACTTAAATTTCTGAATGATTATCATTGGCCCGTATCTAGGATTTTATTTCAGGGGGAGGGGTCATGTAAAGGAAGTTTTACCATATAGGGATTACAGGAAAAATCAAATCTATTTAAAAAAAAATCGGGGGGGGGGTTGAACCCTTAAACTCCTGTCCTGGATGCGGGCCTGATTACCAATTTACTCATAGCAAGTTAAGTATTCCTCCTTAGTTGGGAATTCTCCACGGTTGCGTTTGAATATAATGTGATTAATCTATTTTCCATATACCATAACTTAGTTCAAAGGTTTGTTTTTAGCCCATATCAATAGAACATCCTCGACTGAACTTACCATCTGCCGAATCTCGGGATGCCTGACGACTTGCTAATTTGGGAGCAACTCGTTTCCTAGCTAAAAATGTTCTCATCATGCATTGGACTTTGACAATTTTTTTGACTTGAGTCTCATATAGTCTGAAAATAAAACGAGACCGTAAATTGTTGTAGATCATTTTAAAAGCAAAAGTGAAATTCTCTTCAACAAACATTTAGCGGTCTAAAATTTTAATTTATGTTCACTCACTGTGCCCAATATCGCACGAATTTTTTTTTTTATACCATCAGCTACCATATTTTTTTGTTCTCACGATGGCCTGTTCTATGCACCGGGATGATCTGGAACGTATAGATAGTATCAACGTTTTTTAAAGTAGGTATTATCTAGATACCATATTTTTTTGTTCTCGTGATGACCGGTTCTATGCACCGGGATGATCTGGAACGTATATCATCAACGTTTTTTAAAGTAGGTATTACCTAGCTACCATATTTTTTTTTGTTCTCACGATGGCCTTTCTACGCACCGGGATGATCTGGAACGTATATCATCAACGTTTTTTAAAGTAGGTATTACCTAGATACCATATTTTTTTTTGTTCTCATGATGACCGGTTCTACGCTCCGGGATGATCTGGAACGTATAGCATCAACGTTCCAGCTAAGGGTCATCAAGAAATTTACGGTATCCTCATATCAACTTGTATCTACCAGTTTTCCAAACCCACAACAACTTTATATTTCAGTAAAAGCCAGATGGCAAACACAGCTGTGGATATATGTATAAGGGTTTGTACATATATCCACACAGCTGTGGATATATGTATAAGGGTTTGCCATCTGGCCTTTTACTGAAATCTATAGTTGTTGTGGGTCAGCACCTGAAGCCCAATGATGTGGTGCTACACACACATCGACCATTGCTTTATATCAATATTGTTGCTAATTTAGGGAGAAAAATCTGAATGGTTCATGTTGGGTAAAGCCCCCAGTTTTTTTTTATATGATTGCACCCCGAATTTATGCTTAAAATTTGAACATAAGATTATTGCTTAATATGTTTTACCTGGCCAAGTACTCCTCGTTATAATATCTCAGGAAAACTTTACTTTTCCCAATCATCCAACCTTCCATTTTCAAACGAATTAAAAGTAGACGACAATTTTCTTTGGTGACGTCAACTGATTCGTCAAAATCAAAAGCTAAGAATCGGTATCTGAAATAAAAAGCATATAAGAAAAAATGATTAGATAGGGTAGCTTGAGGTGAAATTGATGGACCATATCAATAGCTTCAGTACCAAGGCACTTAGAGAACATCTATTGGCCATTCAAGACGCGAGTTTTACCCTCGATACGCAGGAAACTTGCAAACCAGCTACCTTAATTGACCTCACCCAGCTTGGGTTGGGCGGAAAATGGTTATTTTTGGTTCTTATTTTTCGTCTTGCAATATTAGAAACTAGGATATTTCATGAGCCACGGCTGTTTAATATTATTCCCCGTTTGACAACCATAAGAATCAACCCACCATAAGAAATTAATTGAAATCGAATCTATTGATCGGCACTAAGAAACAAAAGAACTAATACACATTGAATTCCAAACGAAAAATGTCGAGAATAAACCGAAATCGAGTGAACTAGAAAAGTATCATTGCAAAAATCTGATGCAACCTTCAGGAATAGACCCAAAAATTGTGAGGACATTGTCACATCGGGGTTAACTTTCTTTGAAGATAATGTAGTGGTTTCCTCTGCATATTTCATATAAAGATGAAAACAACAATCTGGCAACATCCAGTGATACAAATCACTGAATGATTTCTATTGATCTCACCTTAGAATAAAGTCAGAAACATTCAGTGATACAAATCACTGAATGATTTCTATTGATCTCACCTTAGAATAAAGTCAGCAACCTTCAGTGATACAAATCACTGAATGATTTCTATTGATCTTAACATTGATTAAAGTCAGCAACATTCAGTGATACAAATCACTGAATGATTTCTATTGATCCCACCATTGAATAAAGTCAGCAACCTTCAGTGATACAAATCACTGAATGATTTCTATTGATCTCAAGATTGAATAAGGTCAGCAACCTTCAGTGATACAAATCACTGAATGATTTCTATTGATCTCACCTTAGAATAAAGTCAGAAACATTCAGTGATACAAATCACTGAATGATTTCTATTGATCTCACCTTAGAATAAAGTCAGCAACATTCAGTGATACAAATCACTGAATGATTTCTATTGATCTCAAGATTGAATAAGGTCAGTAACATTCAGTGATACAAATCACTGAATGATTTCTATTGATCTCAAGATTGAATAAGGTCAGCAACATTCAGAGATACAAATCACTGTACGATTTCTATTGATCTCACCTTTGAATAAAGTCAGCAAACGTTACTCGACATGAATAGCCTTTTTGTCGAGCTCTTGCCGTATCAACAACACCCATTGCTCGAATTTGTTGTTTGACAACTTCGGACTGCCATCCATTCGGTGTTGCACTCAAATCAGATCGAATACATCGAACAAATTTCGTCCCTCCCCCGGACATTGATTTCAATACTTCTAAACTTGAAGCCCGAAATACTGAGCTTGCTGTTCTCATTCTTCGAGTCTGAGAGAACTCACCACGAGATTCTGTATTGTATCGCTGAAATCAATATTATTAAAATAAAATTTGAACTCGTTTTTAAGGGGTCGGTACCAGAAAGGAAACAACGACGGTCGCTTGCTGTGATATCCTTTTCCTACTCATACATTTTTATGGGCTATATAAAAAATACCCCCCCCCNCCCCCCCCCCCCCAAAAAAAATGTGCTGGACCCTGGCCTGGCAAAGAGCTTTCAGAAACGGTAAGGGATATTCAGTTCAGATATGTGCCGTGGTTTCCGTATTCTAAACACGACAAAAAAGAAAATCAAGTTTAATACTTTTATGGTGCGTTGTTATTGTCTTAACCTCAGTCGACCATCACAGCATTACCAGAACTTATAAATAATATTTTCTGTGTGGAACCTTTTAAATATAAGAACAAAACGTACCGACTTTTTGAAATCTACTACTAGAAAAATCTTTGATACGTGGAATTAAAAATCCATTTAAAAGAATAAATAAGAGTTGGAGGAAATAAGAGTTGGAGTATCTTTACCCATTGCGGACAACTTTGGCCCACCTTTAAAAAGTTGTTGTAAAATGCGCTACCTTCACAAAAGTAGATTTTTTTTTATTTCTTTTCGCTCCAATATTTCATAGACTTTCAAATAAAATAAGTTAGGTAGTTTGTCACCCTACGGTATGTGGTACTTTTGCCACTGAATGACCACATTCATGCTGTTTTAAGAACAAAAATGGACACAGTATCAACAGGATCCTAGTTCTAATGAACCAATTTGAAGTAACCCAGTAGAAATCGGCCGAATCCGAAAAATACAGACGAATTTTGCCGTCGGTAAAGATACACGATGTTCGGTCCGAAAAAAAATTCCCGAGTGGACTTGGTACGTAGGAACAATGGCTTATAAAGTACTGAACGTCAACTGAAATGTACTTGTATATATTAGATCCAAACAAGTCACACACCGCTTGGTGGGTGAGGATATTTCTGACTTTTTCTTATAGCGTCAGAGACTCAATCGAAAAAAAAAAAAAAAAATGTAAATACGGCAATTATATTGTCCTTTTTATTTATGACCACATGGAACCCACTGTAGTGCGAGAAAGCCGCGTAGATAATATAAACTGGTTGAGAAGAGAAAGGCCGAAAGGAGAAAGTCTCCCGAGTTGTCTTAAGTCAGTGACTATCACGATGATTTAAAATCATCATCAAAATGTCCAAATAAATTTTCAAAGGTCAGCCATGCATGTTAAATTTCATTAAAGCTCGAGTATTTTTTTTTCGGGAGGCCCCTTCCCATAAGTCAAACCAGGGCCTCCTAAATCGTAGCTACCCCACTGCCTATGTAAAAAGCAGAAATTATTATGTTAACGTACCCGTAGTTTGCAACTGTCGGATCCCACCAAAGCCGCTCCCCATCTTTTCTTTTTACCAGTAGCTGCCAATACATTTTGGTCTGCAGTTAAAGTTAAATTTCCACTTCTGGTGAGTTGATTAAAGAACAGTTGTTTTACAATACCATTATGAGAACTTCTTAACGTTTCAATCATTTCTGGTGGTAAGAAGTCTCGATTTTTTCGTGGAATATTTCTAGTTTCATATGTGATTTTGCCTGTGTAATGAGCTACACAGAAATCTTTGGAATTTGACATCTTTATACGTGGACCTTTTGGTGAATTTGTTAATGTTTCTGTAAGAATCAAAAAACAACTATTTTAGAGTATATCTTCTTGATGAATGTGCATTGGAAACTTAATGAATGTGAAAACTTAAATGTGGGTAGCTGTTTTTTTTTTTTTTACAAAAAAAAAAAATTAATGAAATTTAATGATGAATGTGCATTGGAAACTTAATATCAGTATCATTTGTTTTTGTTGGAGCGGTGTTCCTCCCAAAATCAACTTTTCAACCATTATTACATTCGGGTTTGAATATATCACGAAAATAGGTTGATATGGATAAGATTAGTAAGTTCCCAAAGAGGTTTTCATGGTTGTTTGTTTTGATGTGTTGTCAGAGTCTGTTTGACACTGGATTTATGAACAGTATTCCTTATCAGCTGTATGATGGAAAAGAGGAAAACTGACAATATACGAGTATGAAGAAAACTGAAAAACAAAGAGTTTTTAAAGGCAGAAGGACGATTGCCGCGGTGGAATCTACGAGAAACCTCATGTATAGGGATGAGGAAAATTGTAAATAAGAAGATCGTCCTCATGATTGCGGGTCTACGTATGAGGAACGCACACCATCACGGTTATAGCCAAGAACATAAATTCTTATAAACCTATTTCCACAATTTGTCCAACCTGAATCTTGATATGGGCAGAAGAGTTGATTTTAGGAGGAACACGGTTAATTATTTATTACAGATACGAGAACTTATCAAGTTATTAAGTATATTTTTGGGGGGGCCTTAACGTCTCTTTAACATCTATTGTTCATTCGAGACGGAGGGGGGGGTTACCATCCATTTGCTGGAAACTTACAAACCAGCTACCCACATTGACCTCACCCATCCTGGGTTGGCCATAAAAAGCCAGCATCACGAGGGCGCGAACCTACGTGGTCACCCCACTTAGTGCAACCTCGCTGAACGTTGCTTTACTTCAGTAATCTAAGGGGAACTGATGTACAACGTGCCAGAGACGCTGACTCTAAAGGTTTTCTCACGCCATTACACCTATTTTTCAGTCAATAAATAAAACAAAAATATTGCTATATTTTTAAGATGTCTAGGGTGAGGCAACAGTTGTCAAGGGTTCTCGATGAAACTTTGGAGAAATACATCAATCTACATCCATATTGGCTTACGTATTATATATTGGACTCCATCTTCTTTACTTCTCGTGGCATCATCGATAATATACATCAAGCCATCCGGTTTATTCAAAAGCTCATCTATGGTTGGCTTATTATCATAATACTGTAAAGGCGTTATAGGCACTTCTTCTTCCTCCTGTTCTTGCATTTCCCAAACGAAGATCTTCTGATTGTATGAATATTGCAGTTGTTCATTCAATGTGTTCACAAATAATTGTTCCATTTCATTTTTTTGATAGCATTCAAAACCAAACATGTCGAGAATTCCAACGCAATGTTTATCACCGCTGCAAAAAAATGAAGAAACAAGAAACTGCTATAAACTTGAGGCTAGCAAACATGCTTTGGAGTCGTATTTTCATTTCTCATAACATCCGAAATAATAATAAAAAAAATGTATATTAACATTGCTGAAATTAGTGAAACAAGAAGCAACAGATAAAATCTTAAATTAATATTATATAATTCTTTATTGAATGAACTTTTATAATAATATTTCAAAAATGGTGAAAATAGAGATAGAAAATAGGAAGAAGAAGGTAAATAATATAATATAAAATAAAGTTAATTCAAAGGACGTGGTTAATGCCTGAGGGATTCTCTTCCACTCAACCCTTACGTTTAACATTTTACCTCCTTCAGGACCAGAAAACAATTATTTTATCCCTGTTAGTTATTGACCTTTAGAACTTTAAAAGGGTAATATTTTATAGCTGTGACCATCTTAATTTTTTCACAAATCCCTGAGAGATTGTGTCTGTCCATATAAGGATGTAAAAATGGTGGTCAGCAGAAGTGGCCACAATCCCTGAGAGATTGTCTCTGTCCATATAAGGATGTAAAAATGGTGGTTAGAAGAAGTGGCCACAATCCCTGAGAGATTGTGTCTGTCTATATAAGGATGTAAAAATGGTGGTCAGCAGAAGTGGCCACAATCCCTGAGATTTCTCCAAAGTTTCGTCGGTTTTCAAGCAATTAAATTGTGAATTAAACGTTTAAAAGTGAGTTTTCTAGTATTTCCCTAAATCGTGAAAATTAACGTTCTACTTTCAATTAATCCATATTTAAGTTAGGTTAGTTGCTCAGAAAAAAATAATAATAGTATCTGTCTGCTCCCAATTTACATATACATTCATTCCTTATCTTTCAATGCGCGAAGCTGAGATTCAGAAAGCACTACTGTATCTTTGTGCGCAGCAATTCTCCTGGGGTTTCACACTCCCAAAAGTTCAGGTTCTATCTTGAGTAGATCCGGAGATATTGTACATCGACGGACATCCTCAGACCATTATCATAATATTTTTAGTAGGTGGAATCATTGGAGGTAGACCCGTGAGAATAATTTCAGTTGATTTTAAACTTACAAAATAGCTCTGACGAATGATAACTTGAGATTGATAACATTGACTATCCAGTCTGCTAATCTGATGTATAAAGTTCTGGCAAGCACTTCCCTAGCTTCTTCTGCCTCAGACTTTGTATGTTTCCTTCTTTCTGCCGTTCCACTTTTGACAACACAATAGTTGCATAGGGACCATTGAAACTTTTTCTCATCAACAGTTAAAAGTTTCGCAACTGTACAAAACAAAACAAAAATATATTAGGTAATATTTGATTATCACTTCTAAGGTACGGAGAAGCCAAAAATTGAATAAAAAATCGTTCGTCTGTCGTTCGCCGTAAGTAGTACAAGTATATATTAGCCTCTTAACGTTGACCGTAAATAATGATATTTTATATGTAGGTCCATTTCCTAACAAGAAACAAAAATGATGGCCAGATCATCAATTTCTTTGCCTACTCCTACTAAATCAGCAACAAATGAGATTAATGTAGATTGACTAATAAAAGCAAATTGTATTGTCAATAAAAATCTGTATAATATAGGAATCGTCACGGAAATTCCATTGTGTGCACTATGTAGAGATATAGCCCATGTGTAATTTTTAATTTCATAGTCAAGGGGAAAATATCATTAAGCCAGAAAACTGAAATTAAATACCTAGGGTACTCAGGGTTTAGTAGGTGCCTGATGCGTGGCGATACTGTCAGTCTTATACGGGGGATCAAGAAATGGTTAGTTATCTATGCAAAAAATACAAGTCCTGGTAAATATCATTACAATAGTGAATAATAAACTCAAGAAAGAAAATTGGGCAATGTATTTTTATGAACGCCTGATATACAATTTGATTATGCTATCTTTAAAACCTTTGGTCAATTTTTGAAGAACATTATTTTGTCTCCTAGAATTACATATTACCTACATAATTATGTACATTACAATAATAAGTAGGTATGTATATTATGTACATCTATCAAGCAAAACACTAGTTTTGTAACGCCAAGAAAAATAAAGCGAGCGTGGTACTTATAAAACGCAAAGCCCAGTTGGTATACTGACAATCAACGTAGCTAAACGAAGGCTAAACTTCGCGACTTGAAATTTGGCACACAGGTCCCTTTTAGTAAGTAGGTGCGTAATAAAAAAGGAAAAAAGTTCAAGTGGGAGCAAGTTATCGTCAAAAAAGACGGTTTTTAGCGGGTGTTTTTGTAATTTTTTTGTGGGCAAACTAAAGGAGATAACGAAAAATGACCGAAAATGGACTCCCCCAAAACCTCATAGAAAATATAAAATTTGAAATTTTCCGGTTTTCCCAGATTTATGGACGGTTTTCACCTTAAAAAAATCGGAATTGAGAAGTACCACTTCGGGATGAGCGACAAAGTTGTTCTGCAGTACAACAAGTCATGTCCTTGAATAAAATATTGAATTTTCTAAATAACAGCCGTGCTCACGCTGGGGGTCTATTCCACTAAAATTCCATAATTTAGAAGTATCATCTTGGGATGAGCGAGAAAGCTGAAATTTAATACGAAGCTGTTCCGCAGTGCAAAAAGTAATATCTTTGAGTAAAATATTGAATTTTCTAAATAGGAGCCGTGTTCACTCTGGGGGTCGGTTCCACCAAAAATACAAATTTCGTAACCGTAGCGAAGCACGGGAAAACAGCTAGTAAATATATACAAGCATGTTGGTTTGTCTTTCTTGTCGTTTTGCTAAATTATCCTCATAATTCTCATATCTATATAGATACATAATACTCGTACATTATTATGAATGAGTATGTGCAATAGCTTGATTCGAGGGCATTGTTTTCTTACCGTTCGCAGCAATATCTGGATTTGCTAATTCCGCCGTATTTTCATTGGAATTTTCAAATTGAATTTCTCCAATCAGCAATATTGCTGCAATAATATTACTAAACATCTCCATCTGAATATCATCGAATTCAATATCGATCAAGTTTTGATAGATGTCTTGAAATTTGGAAACATTTTGTTCAGGGGTTTCTCGGGGACCTTGTGGTGTCTTATCGTCCGCACCACTATCAGTACGTAAATATCGATACTTTCGACCACTTTCTAGAAAATATTTACTTAAATCATCTGCCGCTTCCATAGCATCGTAAAAATAGTAAAAAATATGGAAGTTTGCTTGTTGAGGATCTCTGTAAAAAAATAGAAAATATTAAAATAGTTGCTGGAAAAACACTCAACCGCTATTGAATGGTCATAGTCAATAAATTATGATCTTCACATTAAAACAAGCCTAGAATACAAAAACAATGTCGGTTTATTGGAAATATTTATCAGTCTGGAGGAAAGAAACTATAAATTTTTCAATCCATTTTCATTGATTGATTTTTATTTGGCATTATGTGCATACAATCTACGCGTACAATGGATCTCCAGCACAGCTTAGGGGAAGTTCTTTGTAATCAGATATTGTAATGTCCGATTGGAAATAAAGATTATGAGGTAGATAAACTTCACTTGACTGTAAAAATAATAAAGATGTTGATTAAAGCTAACTAGTTTCGTGCTTTCCTGAGGGCATCGTCAGAGCTTGGTTGAACGTAGACTGGGTCAGATAATGTGCTCAGGAGAGCACAAAACTAGTCAGCTTTAATCAACATCTTTATTATTTTTACAGTCAAGTGAAGATATAGTACTATATTATTCACCTCATTATGGTTTTACCTGACATAGTATCCCAATTTAACAAAATGAATAAAGATTATATTCTAATCCTAGCTTCTGAGATCCCACTAAGATAACTTTCAATTTGTTTTGTTGCCAAAATAGTAATTTCAATTCGAACCTGTTGCCCGTCACCCTCCATTTTTCTAGTTGATACATCCAGAATATGGCTCCACTTAGTTTACCAGAACTTCCAAACGTCACTTGCATGTAAAGTGCATGTCGAGTGGAATTGGCATTGATCGGTGTTCCAGCGTTTCCAATAGAGTGAATCACATTCAGACATTTGTCAATTTTTTCTCCAATTTTAGATGTTCCCTTGAAAAAAGACAAAAAGAATTGAAAACTTTTGGAGATTAGGTATCATTTTATAATCGCAAATAACTGTGCAAAATCAATATTAAAAATACAACGACGCGAAAAAAAAATGATTTTGCAGGAATGCATCAACGATTTCATTGACATTATGGACATTAAGGCAGGATGTGAGCTGAAAGTGCAAATCAATTTTAGCGCATTTTATTCTTAACATCAAAAAACTTTCATTTTTAGGAACACGTGCTTGCCCCCTTGGAACGCCCATGTAAGTATATTATTCATATACCTAAATGGGCTTGGTTATATAAAAAATTTATCTATGTTCTCACCTGTCCTAAAAAGGTCAAATGTTTCAACAAGTGTTTCAAACTGGTTGTTTTGCCGGCCAAAGTTTCTCCTCCCAGTACGATATGTTGAGCCTCTTCATGGTGCATCATATCTTGGTAGGCACTATCAGCGACGGCGTAAATGTGAGGTTCGTTGTCGGATCTTGATTTAAATTTGTATTTAAAATGATACTGAAATGAGAAATAAATTAGCAATGAACGGCAAATTTGAATTAAATCTTCTAAGAAGCAGTTTCTTGGACTTTGATTGGACATTGGGGAAAGTTCAAAGAGTGAGTTCTTTAATTAATTGTGTTACATGGATCTTGCCAAGAGATATCATCAAATTCAGATATCAATTATGACTTACTAACTTCCATAGTGAAAAATAAATCATACTTGAGATGATGAGAAGTTACCTACTTGAGAGTGAAATACTCACGGACTGAGCCCCCTGAGATGATAGTGTAAATAACTCAGAGAGCTCTGCTATGCAATTATGTTTGTGTTAATGATGTACTAATAGCAGTTATTGACATGGCTATAGGGGCCCATGTCATTTATCAGCCTCCAAAATTAGATATATGATGAAAATTTAAGACTTCAGCAGCAAACTAAACTTTTTTAGAGCAGCAGTGGATAATGCCACTATTGATTGATTGAAGAATATTTCACATTGTTATTCACTGTAGTGAATAATAGTGAGTAGACTGTAGTGAAACATCGGATATTGTGTGTCTCTTTTTCGAACTATAAAGATTTTGGACATGAATAATAAAAGATTGGTTTGAGCAAAATCAAATCATTTGACTACCTTGGTTCCATAAATGTTTAAATGATTGTTTGGATTGACAAAGAGAAGAACATCTCCTACAAATGTGTAATGCAATTGTTTGTGGTGTCTCTCTTCAAGCTCCACAATGATTGTGTCTTCAGAAATTGTTTCCAGAGCTGCTAAATCTTCAACATGCATTGTTTGCAGATCTTTATCTTTATACTGAAAAATAAATTCATTCCAAATGGTTCAAAACACCAAAGATCATATGATTCGGACTGATATTCAAGTGTTATTGTAATCAGGCAAAGAGACTTATAATGTTTTGGATGTATTTACTCTCTACCACCACTGGCCATTGAGGGGTCATTTGCGATAATGGACGGAAGCACATGGGACAGTAGTCACTTAAGGATGGTGTTCAATTAGCGCGATTAAGATCTCTCATTTTACTTATAGTTTTTATTCTTTAAAGGGCTGGACGTTGGATATTTCAGTACCTCTGATCATCAGAATAAGTGGTAGTAGGTGAACTTACTTTCAAAAATCCATCCCTTATTCTGGCTTCTTCTTTTCGAGTTGACTTCACATTTGACGTCACATGTTCTAAAAGTATTTTCAGTTCACTTGAAAGCTGAAAATAAATCAGACAAAAGTTTTACATGTATCTAAGCACAATCATGCCGGAATTGAAAAATAGAAATATAAAGTTTTTTTATTATTTTAATTTTAACAATTTGCCTTTCAAAACAAAACAGAGAAAAGAGAGGCATGCAGCCATCCAGGCGCGTCGTCTATGTCCTCTCTTTTTTTTGTTTTTCAATTCCATTTGTGATCGAGATTTTGATAATTTTGTTATTCTGTAACCATCACTTTCAATTAAATCAATTTTTTAATCAGATCGAACGAGTTCTTGTTTCTTTGAAATTTAATTCAATTTAATACTCGTACTCAGACATTATTCTTCTTGTAAGAAAATTATTGGAGACATTTTTTAGAATTATTTTATTTTTCGCAGGTTAAAATATTTTGTGTTTAAAATTTGGCTAAAATTTTCAATATAAAATTTTTGATTTTATTAAATTGGGGTACTACGTCAAGTAAAACCAGAATATGGTAGATACAATATCTTCAATTAACTATAACCATGTTATTACAGATGACCAGTTTTAAACTCTGCTGAGTACATCAGAGCTTGTTATATCGAAGACTCATCTACTCAGGAGAGTATGAAACTAAGCTCTGCTAACATCTTATTATCGATAAAGCTTTTCATTTCTTAAAATAGATATCTAGTAAAGTAGTCAAGTCCTTATTTGGTGCCCCATTTTCCATTTTCCAAAGGTTCTGTTTTTAACTTACATGTATATCATTTTCTGGCAGTCCCGTGATGAAAGGATGTTCCAAAAGTTCGGACATATAAGGACGATGTTCTGGGTTCTTCTCTAGACACCTGTCAAAAGTAAAAGAAGAAATATTTCAGGCTCAGTAGTCTGTTGTCTCGAAAGGTTGAGTAGATTTTTGCTTAAAAATTATGAATATCTCTTTCAATAGCTTCAGATGTTTGTGAGCTGTCTGAGAATATAGTAGGTAGGTATCTAATGAAATAGTAAGAAAATGATGTACTCTGTCCAGGGCCGAATTAACCTTCCACGGAGCCCGTAGCACTTTTAAAGAGCGGGGCCCCCTCCAGAATATCCGAATCCCGAAAATTTCACCTTACGCACTACGCAGAACTGGACTAAACCCTCTTTCCCCCTCCCACTCCTATCCCTAGTTCCTAGACAAAAGTCTACTTGTCTTGACTCTGGACTTAATGAAATAATTATATGGAGCCATCTGGTTGGTACCTACCGACAATTTACTTTGTAGATTTACCGCTACGCCGCGCCGCCGAGACACAATTCTCAAACTGATCACAAAAAAAAAATATTCTTCAAGATAAAATTTATATCCTAGATTAAACTTCAAAGGGATAGTAAGAGGGTACCTAATGTACCTACACTAACCAATTTGCTTAAGTTGCAATACACGTTTCTTTATTAAGTTTCTAGGTAGTAGTTACCTACCTGTACTTTCCTAAATTAGATTTTACTACATACTTTGAAGAGTTGGGGGCCCCGTCAAAATACTATGTCTTTTTCAATTGTTAACCCAGAAATGTCGAAATATCTAGTTGTCAATGCGCGGGGGCCTCTAAAGCGCGGGGCCCGTAGCACGTGCTACAAGTGCTACTATTGTTATCCGACCTTGACTCTGTCCGATATCATACCTAAAATACTCTGTCCATCACTAATAACAATATACCAGCCTGCCCTTGTCACATTTTTTATCGACCGGTACCTACAGTCAGAACGCTAAAGATATAACTCCCCTATAAATGACACAAAACTGACCGCTTATGTAGAAGCCACATCCCATCCTTCCTACATGAAAGAAAATATAAACAAAGATTTATTTTGAAGAAATGTATAACTTACTCTGCAATGAAATCCACATAATGTTGAGACCAATTACTAGCTCTGTAGAGACCAGGGGGTGGGTTTCTGACAATTTGAAATAAAGCTCGGGTTGGATGCATGTCTTGAAATGGAGGTTTACCATCACCTAATTCGATAGCAGTGATACCTGAAAATAAATTCATCAACCAGTTGTCTCTAATTTCTTCTTGTCAATTTATTTGGTCCTAATTGAGTTGATTTTTAGTGACATTTTTTATCAAAGTACTTTTGGGGACAGTTTTTCTTTTTTTTTTATATCAAAGTGCTTTTCTCTTTTTTTCTTCTTTTTTGCTTAACGTCTTTTTAACATCTATTTGTCATTCGAGACGGGGGTTTTACCATCCATTCGCTGGAAACTTGCAAACCAGGTACCCACATTGACCTAACCCAGCCTGGGTTGGGCCGGAAAAATAGCCAGTATCACGAGGGCGCGAACCCACGAGGACACCTACATGGTACAACCTTGCTGGATGTTGCTTAACTTCAGTGATCCAATGATAACTGGTGTATTCAACGTGCCATAGACGCTGGCTAGAAAGTGTTTTTCTTCCTATTACTGGTTCACTACTTTCACTGGCCTAGCATCTGCGTGAATTTCCCTATTGTCATTACCTATCTTATTTTCAAATTAATCAGTTAAATTGAGAGACACAGAGATATATGAGGCAATGTAAGCACACGGCAGTGCCTTGACGTTTGTGTGCGGACTATTTTCAATTTATCCATGAAATGCCAAATGTAAAGATACAACTCCAGATGACTAATATTTTACCTAATGCCCAAACGTCAATTCGATTATCATATCCATCCACTTCTTTGTGGCCACATTTCATAATTTCTGGAGCCATCCAACTTGGCGAGCCTAAATATGTTTTTTTCTTGTCAAAAGTATTATCAGTTTCCCTGAAAAATAGAGGAAAACGTACAATTTTAACATAAACATAAGAATCACTTATTAAGAATCACTTTAATGTAAAATTACAATGAATGAAAATTGAACAAAATCGACCCTTTTTCGAATAAAATAATACCCGCAACAAAAATATCGTTGCCGGTGTTTTTGTTCAAGAGTATTAAGGACTAATAGCTTTACATAGAATTCATTAAATTGAACATCACAAAAAAGTTGTGGTTTATGAAGAATTTAAAGGAAAACCCTTGGCCAGCGTCTATAGCATGTTGAATACACCAGTTCTCGTTGGATCACTGAAGTTAAGCAATGTTCAGCGAGGTTGTCGCATGTGGTTGTCCACGTGGGTTCACGCCCTTGTGATGCTGGCTATTTTTCCGGCCCAACCCAGGTTGGTGACATCAACGTGGGTAGCTGGTTTGCAATTTTCCAGCGAATGGAGGGTAAAACCCCCGTCTCGAATGACCAATAGATGTTAAAGATAGGTTAAGAAAAAAAAGAAGAAGGAAAACTCACCTGGACAAACCAAAATCACAAATTTTAATTTCACCATCTTTTGTGAGCAGAATATTACTTCCTCGCAAATCTCGATGCAAGACGTGGTTTTCATGAATATAGTTCATCCCCTGAAAGAAAGACAAAATCTTATAGGCTCTTCGCGATATCTCAGATATTTTTTCATAGAAAAATCGAGAAACATGGGAGAGTTCAGATCTATCCTCGTTGGAAAAATACTTTTGTTGATTTTTTCGCAAATGGGAATCTCACAAAATAATGCATCCAATATCAAGAATTTTTTCCTTCAAAAGATTGAAAAGGTACAGAAAAAATTGAAATTGACATAAACTTTGAGCCACGATATAAGGAATCAAAAAGTTGTGAAGTTAGGTGAAAGGTTTTGCTTAAAATATTTAAATAAATCTCCGAGATGCATAGAAAGTGACGGGACTCAGGTTTTCCAATTGTACATACCTTATAGATAGATATGGTGCATATTTAGAAACTTACAATAATCACTTCTTTTAGAATGTATGCTATATGATTTTCTGACATTCGTTTATCTTGTTCAAGAAGAGCTCGGACTAAATCAGTGACAGGTCCTCCTTCACAATACTGAAAGACAATTGTAAACAATGTTCGAGTTATATTTACGGAATAATAATTTACATTTGGGAACACAAACGACACCCAATTTAAATTTAACTAGAAGTAAACCCGTACACAGGTCGTAAACCTTCCGCATTTTGTACGCCTGATCGTAACAATTCGGGCACTGAAATAACGGATACGGGCTGTAAAGCCGTAGTGACGTAAGGGCAGCGTGATGCTTGGCAGTTTTAATGCTCTTCAATGACGTTTCGAAAGCTTTACAAACCATGTAAATACTGTCTAAATTTCCTTTCATCCTTCAGAAAAGTTTGCTTACAATTTCATTCAATTTTATTGGTAAAGACAATATCTGTTATGCAGAAAGTAATATAACTTGAGGACTGGCTGGAAGTGGCCGTAAGGCTGACAAGGCCAATTTAGGAAGAAAAAAAATATGCAGAAAGCAATTAGAAGCTACTGAATTATCTGTAATGATTCTTTAGTATCAACAACTCATGGCGAATTATTGCCAACCAGCCCCACGGCTGTTAACGCATGATGATGATGATGATATTTGTTAATATTCATAAATTCTTACCTGCATAACAAACCAGATTTCAGAATGTGTGTCGAATTTTTTCATATAAGCTCCAAAGAAATCTGGTATATTTGGATGTTGGGAGAGATCCCTCAGCATTCGAAACTCTTCTTTAATATCATCGATGAATTCGGGATTGATTTTTTGAACTTTGATTGCCACTTTTTTGTTACCTACAAAATGAAGATTTGAAAGATGATCAATCATTGATTGCACATAGGATAAGAGATGTGATTTAGTACCAAACTATTATAAAATCAAGATTGATTTATTTTTCTCATAAGGGCGGTTGCTGAGCATGGAGCGATGATCAGTGCGTCAATGTAAACTTCTGCTACTTATAACTTTGAAATATCAAATTCTTGATATTATTTATTTTTTCTCTTTTAAATAGAATTCCATTCTTTCCCAAGGATACCACCAAAGTATTGTACAGCTCGGACATTGAGGAGTGTAACATTACTTATGAAAATTCACAATCTGCTGATTTTATTTAATCTTAATTCTTAATAGAATTCTTTAGTTGATTTTGCTCACCATTTTGTGTATCCAAAGCTTCGTAAACATCTGCACACACGCCAGAACCAATAATTTCTCCCAACTCATATCTGACACCGCAATTTGGAAGATTATCTAAGTCCAGTTCATCTGGTTTGAGAGCTCTTGGAGGAGGCATTTCCGCTTCTCTCTGAAAAATATTTTTTTAAGGAATGATATTGTAAATAGAAATATTGTGCTTTTCTTTGGTTCAATTTTTCCTTTTGCGTTCTGCACATGAGCAATTTTTTTTAGTTAGGTTGATGGCAAAATCATTTTTTCAAATTCATCTCAAGAACTCTTTTTTCTTCTAAAAGTTTAAATACATATTAAAATAAATAATAATAATAAAAAAAAAAAAATTACCCTCCTTACTCTCCAGAAGCATAGGTGAAAGCAGAAACCTAATTCCCCCTTACTAATTTTCAAGGAAACCTTACATGTCCATTGTCCACACCGAATCATATACATATTTGTCAAGTTGCAAGCTAAATCCTTTAATTTAATTAGTACTTATATTTGCCTAGTCAATTAGAGGATGACCTTTACAAGTTTTTATCAAGTATCTATAAATTAATATTACTTAGACGTCAATGGAACTGGCGAATGCATGCATGAGTAGTTTGCAAAACCGGAGACGAGGAGAATGAATGATTAGCTTTGTGAATTCGATGACAACTATAGGGAAATGTGCAATCGGGGTTATACTGGAAAGGTTAAAGGAAGAGAAAGCGAGGGCATAAACGGTGTCTAGTGTGGGGGTTGGGGTTTTTCGGATTGCAGTCAGAGAGCGTATATTGAAAATCTTTAATATGAGCACGGTGAATAACAATTCATCTCATAAAATTAAAGAAGAGACCCGAGTATTTAGAGAAAAGTGTGGTGGTTTTCTTAACTACAGGTAATGTGTCAAGCTGCCAGATTTGGGTATCATTCTGAAATTATTGTCTCTCAAAACAACGGTTTCAGTGGAAGAAGCGGCGATAGCATTTACTAAATATTGCGGGAGTATTAACAGATCTTGGATTGTTAGTGTTAGTGATTAGCTCGAGTGCATCGGTCATAGGAAGATAAGGCAATTTGAGAGATGAAAAGATCAATGGAAAAAGGGGCTTTGGTGTGAATTTAACACACTGCAGTCGCCAGGCTTGACTTGGAACAATCCCGCGCGCCCAGACGAGAGTGTAGTAGAGTGGTTTTCACAACTGAAAGTGATGAGACTAGCTTTGATATGGACAATCTAAGAAATTGGGATTTAATTCTAAAAGAAAGCAGCAGTTTCAGCGGAGGAAGAGTGAAAATTAATGACGATGATAGTGTAGTATTTTGCAGATCTGGGAGCGTACTCACCGTGGTTGGGTATACGTTTCAGGACAAGCTGGAGTTAACTATTTGTTGTTTCTTCGTTCACTTACCTTCTTTTAATGCGTTTGATCTGAGGAGCAAATTCAAGAAAATAAACGTCCTCATTTTAATTTCATAATACTCACACCTGAATTCCAAATGAAGGACATTGCAGTTCTACATGACTGAAAGATTTTACTTGATTCGCACTTTTAAATAATTGTCCCAAAAAATAGAGACAATAATAATTTTATTCTTAGGAATAGTCAATTTATTCAAAGGCCACAACTTCTTACGATTTCCGTCAACAACTTTAATTTAATCAAACTTACTTTTCGTTTTTCTGCAACTAATTCAAAATATGTTTTAGATTCTCTCCTGATAATGAGTGTTATTTTTTTATTTGCTGGCTTTTTGTGAGTGGTCAATGTCATCAACATCATCAAACTTATCAATCACGCCATCCATTCGATGGGTCGCCCTCATTTTGAAAGCATTATTCACTTTTCTATTAAGAAATATTCATTTAAGAATATATACTTGCAGAATAAAGTTCCGTTCATCTAAAAGTTAGTATCCCAGAGGAAATAGTTCTGGGGATCTAGTCAGTTAATAGCAAAACTATTTATTGGATTTATGATATCAATATTTGAAAACTTTAGCTCAAAACTAAGTTACAGCTATCTATAATTTTCAGCAGTTGTGGGAGGTATCTGCTATGCAACTACGTGGATAGGATCAGTCAAAACGTCCTAATACTAATTCACTGTATCAACTATAGCTACTCAGTTATGCTCTGGATGCTGAATGCATCCAGAATACTGCCAATGGCATGTTAGGGCCTAATTACTATGATGCTTGCCAGACCGGTGGAAATAATCTATCTTCGCAAGGATGTGGTGTGTTAGGAAATAAAAGTGAATGATTTCTGTTTTATACATAGAGTTGTGAATGAACGAGTGTCGGAGCCCTGGAGTAATGCGAAAAAGGTTCAAAGTATGAGATTAACCCGTGAGTGGTCCTCTATAGGGAATTTTTCTCACCCTGTCGGCAAAAACGCAATAACTTGGTAATTATTGGCTCCAACTTGTCGGGTCTCTCAGTTACTGTTCAAAATATGTTTTACTTCGTGCTCACAAAAAATTGCCGACATACATTGCATTTCAGTTGCCTGAGGCATTCGGAAAGCCGAAGACGCGGACCGCGGTGAGAACTTTTCTTACATAGCGACCAGTCGCGTCGTAATTTTTTGGTCGAAATTTCTGAAACTTCTCGTCTTTTTTTTTGGCTATTTATTTAATTACATATTAATGTAAACATAATAACGACCTAAATAATTAATTATTTTAATTATTTAGGTACATTTCTAACATTTCATTAAATAATATAAGAAAAAAAGTGCCAAAATAGGGGATCGCACTGGATACTATTGGATAATAAACTGGCTGAAATCGCTTCAAATATAGATCAAAGAAGATTTTGAACAAAATCTCTACAAAAAAAATCAGTTATTTTCTTCGACAACAAAACCAGGGTGAGAAAAAATCCCTATAGTGGACTGATGGTGTTCTGCGGCGGAAGCGGACCATTCACGGGTTACAGTGGGAATGAATGATGACTGATGATTGTGTGTTGGAGTGCCGACATCACGAGTGTGCAGGATTAAAAGACTGCCTTCGGGAGTAAGTAAATGATGTAATGTGCGAGGGAATAAGTGAATGATGAGTTTGTTAGAATAGGCAATAGGCGAATGATGGAAAATGACTAATGAACATGCGTAGGTGTGCTTAAGTGAAGAGTGTGTAGGATTAGGTGAATATATTTGGAAGTAAGTGAATGATGAGTATGTGCCCATGTTTTTTTCATATGAATGTGCATTTGTTTAGTGATTATTCACTAACCAAAGATGACTGACTTAGGATCAATGGCGAATAGAAATCCTTGTACTTATAGGAGAAATAAACATGCAGATCTTTATTCCGGGTAAGAACAACTATCCCTTTAAATAATTAGACAATATCGATTCGGATAATTCGAATCGATTTTGTCTAAATATTTAATTTATTTATTATCTTACGATTCTTCTATAAAAATATTTAACCATCCCCTTGTTAATTCTGAGTTGCGGTTTCGGGATTTTAAGTAATATAGGGACTTGAAATTTTGCAATGGAGCATCTGCAGCTACTGTCTGTGCCCCTGTTTTTATGTAAATTTTGTAATAGAGCACATTCATGTCCTTTGACATCAAATTTTAAATAAATAAATAAAAAAATAAAAAAAAAAAAAAACTGTAAACTAAAAGTAAAAATAATAAATAAATATGAATTATCTACAAATTTGTAATTAATTTCTACAAAGTTTCCACTCCAACTCACCCAATCGTACTGAAGAAAGTTGTTAGCTACACTACCGACACCAGCTGACTGTGTAACATACACCAACTTAAAACTCTATAATTGTCTCAAAAGAAACCTTAACAATTTTTTTTTTTTAAAAAAAAAAAAAAAATTGCTGCATTTTGATGGCATCTTTATTAGGTACCTGCCTAATATTATTTGTGCACGAGAGGAGGGTGGGGGGACGACAAGAGTAAAAACGTGATAATATAACATGCGAGTGACACTAATTTCACAGGCGAAATTTTATAAGTGATTGCGGTTTATAAGTATCGATTCAGGTTTTTTGTTATACGAATAATCTATGAGTATTCATTGATTCAGCTGAATTTATATTAGTCAAGTAGGTATATGGATTCAAGAAACTTGACCAATGTAAACGTGACTTCATCAATGTTGATTCAGATGTTTATATTCATGCGTATCAGATGTTTATATTCATGTTTATCAGATGTATATATTCATGCGTATCAGATGTTTATATTAATGTTTATCAGATGTATATATTCATGCGTATCAGATGTTTATATTCATGTTTATCAAATGTTTATATTCATGCGTATCAGATGTTTATATTCATGTGTATCAGATGGTTACATTTATGCGTAGCGGATGTTTATATTCATGCGTATCAGATGTTTATATTCATGTATATCAGATGTTTATATTCATGCGTATCAGATGGTTAAAATTTTCATAGGTTCTACCATTCAAGTTTCAAAATATATATATATAGTTTGGAGATGATCACAATGGATCCATTAGCAAGGGGCACTCCTAGGGCTCCCGCCTGTAACCTCACAACATATTACCATCAAACTTATTCACAAAGAGGATATTTATTAAAACGAGACTATTAATTTACATCACAAAAGTGAACCATATTCGACTATGACTCCCTAGATTACCAAACCCTACTCACTACCCAGACAAATTAACAAAATCACGTCTTGACCCGACAAGAATCTATCAATGAGTAAACTCCAAACAGTCTACAGAAAAGTATTTGGTTATTGATTTGCATTATTGACGTGGGATGTAATCATTCAGGATGCGTGGAAAGTAAACTCCAAACAGTCTACAGAAAAGTATTTGGTTATTGATTTGCATTATTGGAGTGGGATGTACCTAATCATTCAGGGTGCATCGAAAGTTCATCAAATTCCTCTGAATTGTAAATATTTAAGTTGCTGTGAGGTTACCCATTAGTTTTTAATGTTTATTGTCTATATTTATGAGTCCATTGTCTTCCTGGTGGATAGAACCAGACATTTTGAGAAATGGGGACGCAAAATTGCCCCCGTTAAAGTTAGGCGTTAGGATTTTTTTCTCCCAATTATTGTATTTTACGTACCTTGAAACATGAAAGGGTTTATTTTTTAGTCAGTAAAATAATAAACCCGTGTGTCACAATGGCACGATTGATTCAATTTTTTTTTTTTTACATAAAACGCTTGGTAACATTTTTTATAGCCTCGACGACCTAATTCTTCTTTTGAAGAATTAGGTCTTCAAAAAAAAAAAAAAAAAAAAAAAAAAAAAAAAAAAAAAAAAAAAANCTTTTTTTTAAAAAAAAAATTTGGCTTAACGTCTCTTTTACATCTATTGGTTATTCAAGACTGGTGTTTTTCCCTCCATTCGCTGGAAACTTGCAAAACCAGCCACCCAAATTGACCTCACCCAGCCTGGGTTGGGGCTGGAAAAAAGCCAGTAACACGAGGGTGAAAACACACGTGGACACCCACATGGTACTACCTCGCTGGACTTTGTTTAACTTCAGTGATCTAACGGGAACTGGTGTATTCAACGTGCCATATAGTATCATCTATCTATCGAGACCTTGAAAATGGGAAAACTTGTGTCCGCCTTATATTTCTACAATTATGCAATGTGTTATACAGAAAAAATATCAATCGTCCCCTGTAGTCCTAAACATCATTCTGCTAATTTCATGAATGTCCATTGTCCGTGGCGAGTTCCATAAAACTCGGAAAAAGAGTTATTTTGTTAAAAACACAGAGATACACAGTCGTTTTAAGGGAAATTGTGGTGAAAAAACTAGAGATTCCAATTTGTTTGATCAACAAATTAATTATTAATATTGCAATCGGGATCACTAGTATTGTTTTCTTTACTAAAATTCCTTCCATTATGGAAAAAAAAATTGAGTTTGTGAGATGTTACTTGAGGGTGACGTCCTGATGGGCACAGTCCACCTCAGTTATCATAATATTTTTGGTACTGAGGTAATATTTTTATTCACTTGTTTCTGGGAGGTCATGTCAATTATAAGCTTGCAAGAAAAGATGTATGATGTCAATTTTTAACAGCAAACAACATCATATAGAGATCTGCAGTCTTATACATCTGGACATCATCGAAAACATTTATCCACTATTGAATCTTGAGACACACAAACCTTAGAGAAGTGCCTGATTGTTTGCAAGACACTTCGCTTATTCTATACAAACATTAACACGGGACACTATGACTCAAAATTAACAAATTAGCACAAAAGGAGTTGAGAAAATTGAGCATGCAATGAGAATAATAGACAATAAGAAGGGAGAATAAGTTGAGCTTAGTGCTGACGTCGGGCAGCGCAATACTGATTAAGGGATTAAAACATATTTGGATAAGAAGATTTTAACTTTTTGCGTTCGAATTATCGTTAGATAGAATTGTACTCACATTTGGAAGCGACTATGCACGACTATTCACGTTACTATGCTACTACGAGCGACCTCCTAGAGTTGTATTTGTCAGATCCTCCTGGAGTTGCATTTGTCGCTTCAAGTTGTAGTAACGTGTACTTTATGCAGAGGTTGAAAAAAACAAAAAACAAACAGATACATCAAGGAGCCGTCAAGGAGCCTACTCGAATCGGGTCTTTCTCATTCGTCTTAAACCCACCTTTATTTGATGGAAGATATAATCTGGTGGTTCCGTTTTGTGGATATTTGTCATAGAAGATGTCCCGGCATGATCCAGAAACCGAACGCAAAATTTGAATGAATTCATCTGCATCATTGAATTTAGTGATAGAGCATTAGTGCACTTGTCTCGTGTGCGAATTTTTCACCATCTTGTTGATATGAGTGGTGCACGTGATCCCCATACCGTCTACAGTCAATCTGGCCATATTCGTTGTCAGATACTCCGGCCATACCCTCTGGCGATTTTTTAACTGTATCTTTCCCAATTTTATTTGAGGTTCGGATACATCCTACAACCAAATTCCACCGCTAAATTCGTTTGCGCAAAAACAAAATATATTTCTGAATCAAATTTAGCTCTGCCATACTCATATAACTTATGAAAGTGATGTATCCTTACTCAGTGCTCTCTAAGAATGTAATTAATCTTCACTTCTATTTCAATGAAACGTATTAGAACTCTGGTCTCCAGAGTGCAAACCTAGTGGGGTGATTATGGAGGCTTCAGATGAGGGTAGCACAATTTTAATAATAAAGAAGAAAATAGTAATTCAATAATAAATAATCACTGTTTTTTTTTATTGGAAATCAATATGACAGAAATATTCATAAAAAACAATTTGGCAAAATATCTCATATTTAATAACTTATTAGATTTTGTATAATTGTGGAAATATACTTGTATAAGATATCTTCTAATAATTACAACATCTAAAAACTTAATTATTGACATTTCCCTGGCGTAGTGTGCTTAAGGCGGAGGCAACATATCCCTTTTGAATTGCAAAACTAATTCTTTGCCTGAAGCACTCCGCCGTACGTCTATCTTTCGCCTCAAGGACCAAAGTTAGATGGAGTAGAAAAGCTTCTAATCTCCTGCACAAAAAGATCCGAATCTGAAAGGGTTAAAATCATGGAGACTTTGTAAC
This sequence comes from Pachypsylla venusta, assembly GCA_012654025.1. Classification (NCBI taxonomy): domain Eukaryota; kingdom Metazoa; phylum Arthropoda; class Insecta; order Hemiptera; family Aphalaridae; genus Pachypsylla; species Pachypsylla venusta. The sequence continues at coordinate 8,742,845 of CM022877.1, read as the reverse complement.
TTCTAATTCTTCAGGCATTTCCTTATTTCCACCTGTTTTGCTGCTCTTACTTTTTAAAGAAAAGCCTATATTACTGCTGTCAAGCGTGTAAAAGCCAGTGACGTCCCAGTTTCTATTTGTATTTGCGAACATTTTAAAGCGCATATATTTCAAAAGGGTTTCACAAAACAACGTCATTGTTGTGATTGTCCGAAATACTCCGGATTTTCTAATTCAACAGGGAATGTTGACACATCAGAAACTTCTTGCACCAATTTATTTTCTATTTTCAATTAATACCAGTATAATCAGTGAACAGAAAGAATGCCAACTTGTCCAGGATTGAGTAGCTCAATAAACCAATTTATGGCCTACCTCTTGTTTGACAAGTTGCATGCGATATAAAGTTTATAAATTTTAATCGTAAAAAAAAGACAAAGAATTAACCGTGATGCACTTTACAATTATTAATTAATTTTTGGAGGAAAAAATCAATATCCTAAAAATTCTAGTTATTTGAATCTTCCTCACAAATGAGGATTTTTAGAAAATCTTTTCATGTTTTGTGCATACGATGCTTTGGTGAAACTGAACTTTTTTTTAGATTTCTCTCAAAAAATTAATTAAATAGGTCAGAATACAAAATATATACAATATAATTCAATAAAAAATATTTGGACATATCCTTTGGATTCAGTAATAATTATCAAATAATGAATTAGTAAAATAAATAAATAGGGAGCTTAAAGGAAAAATGGGGAAACATTTATTAAAACATTAGGGGTCTTAAACTGTAAGTATTGATTTCGAAATAATTAGAAATTATATTATCTAATTAATTGCATGAATAACCAAACGGTTTCCCATCGGAGACCGCTGTTTCTAAACTTCAGTGATCTGAATAAAAAGCACATCAATTTAGAGACCAAGGATCGACATACCAAATTTAATTCAAATTGGCCAGCGCTAAGTGGCACTTACGGAGAGTTATAGGATTTTTTTAGTCGACTTATGGAATAAAAAGCACATCAATTTAGAGACCAAGGATCGACATACCAAATTTAATTCAAATTGGCCAGCGCTAAGTGGCACTTACGGAGGGTGATAGGATTTTTTTAGTCGACTTATGGAATAAAAAGCACATCAATTTAGAGACCAAGGATCGACATACCAAATTTAATTCAAATTGGCCAGCGCTAAGTGGCACTTACGGAGGGTGATAGGATTATTTTAGTCGACTTATGGATTTTACGTCAACATTCTCTGATTGATAAAGCCTTCAATACCAACGACTTTACCACGTTGATTGGGTACGATAAAGGGGTTATCAATATGGGCGGTTAGATTCTGGCAGCCTGTGGTGGCCGTGTTGTTTCCAGGGCGTCTGTCTAATCTGTTGTTTCTTTATGTATTTGATGGATATTCATCATGATCTATTTGAGGGTATGGTCATCTCCCGCAGATGTGAACTGGCCACCAAGATCGTCTTATTCAATTCCCCTAGACTTTTTCTTATGGATTTTCCAGAAGACGAAGATTTATGCCAAACAGATCGCAATAAACCGATTTGGGAAATAACGTTTTTTTGTTTAACATCATGGAAAACCTTACAGCGTTCTTTTTTTGAAATATATCCTTCATTATTTTTTTTTTTTTTTATTAAATATATCAAAATGACTATGACTGTGAGCTTGGCCCTAAAACTATAGAACCCTTTTCTATTTACAAACTGCCATCCATTTTTCGGTTCTACAAGTATCGCAATTGACTTTACAACACCATTCAAATTTACATCTACACGGCTCTACTTTAACTTCTTTTATTAAATTATAACCCCGCCCACAGCATAGTGATTCACAATTATCTGCATGAATACTCGTTCTATTACAGTAACGACCAGTAGTTCCTGGAAAGTCCACATCATTGTCTTTCTCACAATAATTTGGTGATTTTTGATAATAAATCAATTCGGTTTTCATTTTATTAAATTTGCTTCCTCTTTTCATTCGATTTCCATTTTTACTAATTGGTTGCCATTTTCTTCTTGAATTTTGAATTCCAATAAGTTTTCTATTGTTTTCGTGATTCAATATAAGTGGACGACCATTTCCTAAATTTGATTGATCAACTCTTATTGCATGACTAAATTTCTTTTTCAAAGCTTCACCAACTGTTTTGAAATTGGGTGGAGAATGCCAACAGGTTTTGATTTCACAACTACCAGATATTCCATGACATTTACATTTTTCTGAAACTAGTTCTTTTAGCATCTGAAATCAAAAGAGTGGAAAAAAATGTTAATCTATTCAATGACAACATCTTTGCTGATGATATAGCAATCATCGGTATGGCACATGGACAATGGACATAATATTGTGTACAGGGTGTCCAGTAAATGTTAATGACAGGTATATCTATTCAATGACATCTATGCTGATGATATAGCAATCATCGGTGTGGCACATGGACGTAATATTTGTGTACAGGGTGTCCAGTAAATGTTAATGACAGGTATATCTATTCAATGACATCTAAGCCGATGATATAGAAATCATCGGTGTGGCACATGGACATAATATGGTGTACAGGGTGTCCAGTAAATGTTAATGACAGGTACATCTATTCAATGACATCTAAGCCGATGATATAGCAATCATCGGTGTGGCACATGGATGTAATATGGTGTACAGGGTGTCCAGTAAATGTTAGTGACAGGTATATCTATTCAATGACATCTATGCTGATGATATAGCAATCATCGCTGTGGAACATGGACATAATATGGTGTACAGGGTGTCCAGTAAATGTTAATGACAGGTATATCTATTCAATGACATCTATGCTGATGATATAGCAATCATCGCTGTGGCACATGGACATAATATGGTGTACAGGGTGTCCAGTAAATGTTAGTGACAGGTATATCTATTCAATGACATCTATGCTGATGATATAGCAATCATCGGTGTGGCACATGGACATAATATGGTGTACAGGGTGTCCAGTAAATGTTAATGAGAGGTATATCTATTCAATGACATCTAAGCCGATGATACAGCAATCATCGGTGTGGCACATGGACATAATATGGTGTACAGGGTGTCCAGTAAATGTTAATGACAGGTATATCTATTCAATGACATCTAAGCCGATGATATAGCAATCATCGCTGTGGCACATGGACATAATATGGTGTACAGGGTGTCCAGTAAATGTTAGTGACAGGTATATCTATTTAATGACATCTATGCTGATGATATAGCAATCATTGGGTGGCACATGGACATAATATGGTGTACAGGGTGTCCAGTAAATGTTAATGACAGATATATCTATTCAATGACACATATGCTGATGATATAGCAATCATATATGTGGTACCTACCATACCTCAGCGTAATTGCTGAATAGGGGTAAAATGCTTTTTGTTTAAATTTTTTTAAATGAATTTAATTTTTGATTTTTGAAATTTATATTTGTGTTTTATTCCAAATAAAGTTTTATTTATTTGTGTGGTACATGGATATCATATTGAATACAGGTTGTAGTATGAGTCTAAAATAATTATTTCAATTATATGGTAGTTGGAAGCTAACCTTACCCTTAGGTAAAAGCAAGGCTAAGCCGTTTCGGTGTAACCACTCTTGGTGATTTAAAGCTGAATTCTTCATTCTACGGAACGATCTAATGTTTATAGTCACCAGGATGTCCTAAAAATACTCCTTCCATGGTTCTTTCTTGATCTTCCGCGGTGTAGGCAACCTTTCATCTGTATGAATCTATTGCATCAAATAGTGTGAACCGATAGCTTCTTGTTCAATACACTCTGTCTTATTTCTTGGATTTTTCTTAATATTTGGAAATTGTTCTTTCTATTTTATCAAAGTTGTTTTGGTCATAGGTCCACATATCCCCATTTCTGTTGCCTTTAGTCTCTTATGATTCGACTAAATACGTAGTCTTGTAATTAATCTACGTGAGCCTCTCCATTGCGAGCAGACGAAATGTTGGACTGTCACAATATAGAATCGATGTTTCTATTTTAGAAGTAGTAGAATCATCGTATTGATGGACTCCTATATCACCATGAATGTGTATGTGTGTTTTTTTTTAACCTTCTTAAAAAAACGAACCAAAACGGTTTGTGTTGATAATTATTTTAAATTAGAGGAACGCAATGTATCAAAGTCGGGCTCTTGATTTTCATATGTGAAGGTAACACACAGGTATAGCTTACAAGATAAATAACTGTTTGGTCTCCCTAATGGGAGTGGTAATAGCACATTGCTTGCAAATCTTCCTCAACACTTCTTGGTGTGGTGTTATAAGAGGTGACCATCTGCATCTATGTGGTGACCACTCAGACATGCAGATACTTGCCGGATGAGCTGTTCGGTATTTTTATAGATGACCTGGCAGCAATGTATTTTAAATTTAAGTGTTCACATTACATTCGACGAATGTAATTTGAGTGTTCACATTACGCATTACACTCGACGAATGTAATTTGAGTGTTCACATTACATCCGACGAATGTAATTTGAGTGTTCACATTACATCCGACGGATGTCATTTGAGTGTTCACATTTCATCCGACGAATGTCATTCGAGTGTTCACATTACATCCGACGAATGTAATTTGAGTGTTCACATTACATCCGACGAATGTAATTTGAGTGTTCACATTACATCCGACGAATGTAATTGGTCACTCTAATTTAAATGTATTATAACCAGGTTATCCATAAAAAAAAAAAAAAAAAAAAAAAAAAAAAAAAAAAAAAAANAAAAAAAAAAAAAAACGATCAGCTTCTCCGACAAGTGAAAATGGGCTCTTAGAGTTTTATAATTTTGCTCCGAACCTAGGAAAACTTTGTATTCATGCAGAAGTAATGAATTTTGTTTTTTTTTGGTTTTGGTTCACAAAGGTTTTTTTGCTCTAAAATTCAGTCCCCAATGATTTCGGATCGAAGTACATTTTTTTAGTTTTAACTCGTCACAATAAATCTCGAACTGCTCGTCCGATTTTAATGAAACTTGGTTGCCATTTGAACTGAGTGGAATCATCAGTTCACAGAACTATTAAATAGGCATATTCAGTTATATTCAGTTGTTTGATAATGTCTTGTTTAGTTAATTTCGCAAGTTTCGAGTCTCGACATACTTGTATGTACATAACTCTTATACATTTGCGTTGATATGATACTGATTTCCTAGAAGATATTGTGCAGATACTTTCACAGTGGTATGAATCCCAGCACTTATGTCTCATATTTTTCGCATCATGCATGAGGCAATGTTGAACTATATTTTTAGATTTGTTCTGACCCCCCCCCCCCCCCNCCCCCCCGAGGTCATTATTTTCCATCTTTGTACCTGAATTGAAAATCAAACCTCTCTTAAATTTGAAGAAACACCAAACAAACTAATCATACACTACGAAGCGTGTTTTTGGTGTTATGTTCAGATGAGAAAATGAGGATGTTAGGTGTCGGCGTATAAAATAAATCACCGGTGGCCACACGGGTATATAATGATAGGTTATTATAACATCTTTCAGCTCTGGGGAGGTCCGATTTCTAGCTTAAAGGTATTCAACTTCACCTTATATTGGTAATGTCTTCATATTCATGTTGTTGTTGTTATCATGGTGATCTTTATCTTTGTATGTTTATTGTAATCTTGAATAATGAATCATTTTGTTCCGTACAAATCTAATTCTGTGAATCATAGTATCTGCTATCGTATTAAGTCCAATATGGTCCAATTTGACCAAGCGTCATTATACAACTCAGATTAGTAAGAACAAATTCACGTCTGTATGAGAAAATGTGGCATGCGACAAATTGTTCGATATACGTCCGTAGTCGAATATCAAAGCCTGAAAAAGTGAAAACTGCGAAGAAACAGAAATTTACTTCATCTAGATTGGTTTTTGCAGACGTCCAGTTTGGAATGACAATTTTTCGTATGCCACATTTTGCCGTACATACTCGTATGTGAAAGTGATCTAATACTTCCAAGTAGAAGAAACACGGCCACTTTGGCAAATGGTTTTATAGTTTCCTGTTTTTGCAGTACCGAAGAAATTCTGCTTCCTAATTTTGTTCATATACGGTACCAGACGTTGGCTACTAGCATATTGGCTATTTCCTTCCTACTTGTCGGAATTTCAAAAAGTTCTTCCTTTGATTTGTTGTACAACTTCCTGAGATTAAGCAATGGAGATATTCTTTTCCTGCCTTTTTTTCTTTGATTCTTTGGACTAGTCGGTCCTTAATAATGAGGAATAGAAAGCTTAAGAGTTGCGGATTTCAGACTATATATCCAAGATAATGTCACTTTCTTATTTTGACCATGTTTACTAATACTTTATATTTTTTGCATTCTCTCCAACACTTTTTGGTTACCAATTTTGTCTTTCAGCTAATTCGCAAGTTAGTCCGATTGAAAATAACCCATCAAAAAGTCTGATCCTCCCAATGATAAATATGAACAGTAGACCTGAACAGGAAATGGACCACCGCAAAGGGAAGCTAAAGCGGAATATAAAAGGAAACCCAAAGAGAATTCCAACAAAAAAGAGGAATATTGATGATGATGGTGGAAAAATAATGAATAACCAAACAACTGATGAAGAGGAGGATCTGAACAACAGCAAAGATAGACCACACCACAGGCACACGATACCCGTATGTGCGGTATATATTTGGGACAATGATATCCTAGGAACACCAAAGTGATTTTCAGGCCTGGCTATAAAAGGTATGTGTCAAATAATAATCTTTGGTTTTCTAACCTTGAATACAAGATATTTTTTGTATTACCTAATATTTATTTCGACAAAAATATCGAATGATTCATGTCGGATTTCTGATCATCTAAGATTAAAAGAGGTCACTATTCGAATTCTTGAACGTTTATTGTAATCAAACGATTTACATATGTTACAGAATTGTGGATAAATATCAGAGACGATAAATGCCTTTAAACTACTGTTTAGCGTGATACTATTTTCTGGGACTTATCCTGGTCCATAAAAAACTCGCGAGTTTTGGGTAGATATTCCGTTATGAAAATAAGATTTTCTAACTTAATTTTGTTTTTCAAGTTTTTTTTTTCTCTCTCAAAAGTTTTTGTGCATATTTGCCTTTATTATTTGTCCCCGAGACTGATATCTTGTGAAATGACTTTTGATTTTTTAATATTTTTAAAAAGGAATTCCATGACTTCAGAAAAGGACACCAAGTTATAAGAACCAGCAAATTTACATAATTTTCTATTTTTTTAATAACATAAAAATAAGTAAAAATCTGACATTACAATTTCAATAGCACGTTGAATATAACATTACCCGCAGGACAACTGAAGTTAAACAACGTCCAGCAAAGTCAGTTTTTGGTGGTGACCAGCCTCGGGTTAGAATCCTGATCACACCCAGACTAGGTGAGTAGTTGGTTTATAATGTTACATCGAATGCCCGTCCCGATTGACCGTAATGTTAAGGAGACAGTAAGCAAAAAAAAATCGACATTGACATTTTGGAACAAATATTACCCCCTTTAATGGTGTTACTTCGACGACCCTGATAAAAATCTTCAAACAGAAATAAGTCTCATTGGACAATATGGTATACTCAGAATGAATAAAGTCAAAGCTACCGTAACAAAAGTCATAAATCAGTGTGTCATCACCAGGTTGGGTGACCCGTACCATAGGGTGACACCAAATATCTTTCAACATACATTTACTAATTGTTGACACCTTTTTATTATGTGGATATTGCTATTGAAAGAAATTCTAGTCAGTCGCTTTATGTTAAAATGTAATAATAAGTTGAAATATAAAAATAGCTATTGCACATTCTAAAAACTCACTCTGTGCTAACCAAAGGTGTATTCCAGATATGTATCTATTCAGTTGTTATAATATAAACCCAAAATCAAGCAGGAAAGTAAAAAAGGCACCTTTCTCGGGGAAAAATTGGGGCTAATTGAGTCACATAGCCTGCCGTTGGTAATAATTATAGTAATTAACGGATACCATTAGTTCATCTAACACAAGTTTAATTAGTTATTTTAGTAGAGACGTTTCAGTACTAGGGCGGTATTGAATTAGAAAACGATGGCACGGAAGAGGACATCAAGAAAAGTATTGATCACACAAATTTTGGAGATATACAATGTTAAAAATATATGAGACGAATGTAAAATCTTCTGTTGGAATGACAAATGAATTGGAAATGTCCCAATCATTTTCTAAATGAATGCAAACTTTCATCAACTGTTGTTGATGAAACTTTCATCAATATCAAACAAGATCAAAAATGAAGACCTGTGCAGCAAATGCCTTCAAATACCAGTAAACATAACAATCAAATAACGAAAATACGGCGCTCTCGGGAGAACAATCAAACAACGATATCACAAAAGAAGTTCTGAATGAGAAACCCCAAGGAAATGGAAAGAAGAAAATTTAGAAACACATTTAGAAGATTTAGAAATACGTCTAGGACACTTGATGGAGAACTGGCCTAACAAAACAAATATTGGGGCGCAGTCAAATTGTTTGCTCAGAATGGATTTCGCTGGTGTTTTTTTGTGAGGCCCTACGGCCCCTCGGGATTAGGGGATATGCGAGTGGGCCAAGTCAATTTAGTTGTAAAATACCATCCCAAACATTCAAACCTCCTCTAAAATCATCAATGCTCTCCGATAGTTGGTATTACTTGCATTACTACAAAATGTGGAAGTACAATTATTTTAAACAAATGGGTGGGGATTTTGGTACATTATAGAATTTTGAAGATCAAGCAAGAATAATTGTTAATTTATTCATTTTTAAAGCTGAAAAAAATAAAATAAATAACCACACATAAAAATTGTTTGAATGAGATGTTAATGTTGTGCACGGAGGTATCATACAGGGTGGCCGAAACTAAACAATAGATGAACATCAATGAGGAGATAACATCAATGGTACATCCAGTCACTTACCGGATGATTCCTCAACTTTGATATGATGTTGAGATGTTAATGTTGTGCACGGAGGTATCATACAGGGTGACCGAAACTAAACAATAGATGAACATCAATGATGAGATAATATCAATGGTACATCCAGTCACTTACCGGATGATTCCTCAACTTTGATATGATGTTGAGATGTTAATGTTGTGCACGGAGGTATCATACAGGGTGACCGAAACTAAACAATAGATGAACATCAATGATGAGATAATATCAATGGTACATCCAGTCACTTACCGGATGATTCCTCAACTTTGATATGATGTTGAGATGTTAATGTTGTGCACGGAGGTATCATACAGGGTGACCGAAACTAAACAATAGATGAACATCAATGATGAGATAATATCAATGGTACATCCAGTCACTTACCGGATGATTCCTCAACTTTGATATGATGTTGAGATGTTAATGTTGTGCACGGAGGTATCATACAGGGTGACCGAAACTAAACAATAGATGAACATCAATGAGGAGATAATATCAATGGTACATCCAGTCACTTACCGGATGATTCCTCAACTTTGATATGATGTTGAGATGTTAATGTTGTACACGGAGGTATTATACAGGGTGGCCAAAACTAAACAATAGATGAACATCAATGAGGAGATAACATCAATGGTACATCCAGTCACTTACCGGATGATTCCTCAACTTTGATATGATGTTGAGATGTTAATGTTGTGCACGGAGGTATCATACAGGGTGGCCGAAAATAAACAATAGATGAACATCAATGAGGAGATAACATCAATGGTACATTCAGTCACTTACCGGATGATTCCTTAACTTTGATATGATGTTTAGATGTTAATATTGTGCACGTAGGTATCATACAGGGTGGCCAAAACTAAACAATAGATGAACATCAATGGTACATCCAGTCACTTACCGGATGATTCCTCAACTTTGATATGATGTTGAGATGTTAATGTTGTGCACGGAGGTATCATACTGGGTGACCGAAACTAAACAATAGATGAACATCAATGGTGCATCCAGCCACTTACCGGATGATTCCTCAACTTTGATATGATGTTGAGATGTTAATGTTGTGCACGGAGGTATCATAACAAGGTGACCAAAACTAAACAATAGATGAACATCAATGGTACATCCAGTCACCTCAAGTCAATGGAGATTTCGTTGAAGGCAAAGAGGTTTTTTTAATTTTTGGAACCTCCCTCGTATCAAATCTTGTAGTTATAATAGGTGAAGTTGTTGTAGCGTTGCTCCCCTTTCTGGATTTATGTGCAGAATGCGTATATGTGTTGTTAATGGGGGGCGTATTAGATTGAGTCTGATATTCCCGGTTATGCTTCGAAACTGCTTTCGCATTAACTCAGGAAATTACTTTTTACATTCATCACATTTCGGAAAAAGAATTATTCGATCAGAAAATTTTCGCTCCGGGCGGGATTCGAACCCACAAATTCATAGAGATCGACCTATTTGTCCTCCTCTCACACAGCATAACGCCCACTCATTGATGTTTTGAAATCTTTTCTGGTATTTTTTCATTTTCGAAGCGCTTTAATCCTATGATATCTCGTCTTCTATTAGTTATCGTCCCCTCTCCAGAGAGTCTCCCTCATAAAAGAAATAACCCCATTCAGTGATGACTTGTTGTCTCCTAACTATCGTGATGGTCTATCCGGTATACGAACCTAATAATATANGATTATTCGATCAGAAAATTTTCGCTCCGGCGGGATTCGAACCCACAAAGTCATAGAGATCGACCTATTTGTCCTCCTCCCACACAGCATAACGCCCACTCATTGATGTTTTGAAATCTTTTCTGGTATTTTTTCATTTTCGAAGCGCTTTAATCCTATGATATCTCGTCTTCTATCAGTTATCGTCCCCTCTCCAGAGAGTCTCCCTCATAAAAGAAATAACCCCATTCAGTGATGACTTGTTGTCTCCTAACTATCGTGATGGTCTATCCGGTATACGAACCTAATAATATAAAATAAAAACCTAATATATATTTTTCAGCGTGGTGGTGACGGCTACTCAACGCAGCATGTGAGCCTTGTGGATTGTGGACCTACCAAGAGGCATTTACCTTTCTATTGTTGAAAATTTAAATGTACATTTTTATTAATTCTTTCTGTTTGCTCTTATTCTATACTTTGCTCTTGTTTCTACTATCAGTGGTGGATTGATGTTAGATTTGTTTTTCAGGGTATCTATCTCTATATCTCCAATGGGTGACCAGTTGAAATTTTCTTTGATAGATCTCAATTTTGTTGTCAATTTGGAATACTCCAGGTCGAAATTTGAATTCTATCTGTAGCCTATACATAATTATGTGGTAGGCAACGGGAAACAATTGCATTATTTTCCAAGTAGAATAGTCATCTGGAGTCCATCATATTCCAATATAGTGGAAGAAAAATTTAGACTTTATTTCTCTTGGAAAAAAAAGTTTTAATAAAAAAAGGAGAAATAAGTTTAAGCAAAATTCGGCGGTATTAGAACTCTGGACGGCAACTACGTAAATGTTGATTGCAGTGAAACAGTAGGGTACAATTTATCTGAGTTGAATCGTTTTGATGTAAAAATAGGTATCTTTTGGTGTGCTTGAAAATTAAAATTAAAATAAGAATTATGAAATTTTGAAAATTTGAATATTTCTGATTATTTTCTTATTACTTTATGTCACATCTGTTTCTTCAACTCTGAGCTAGGAGGTTTTTGTGAATGATTTTATTCGCCACTGGTTTCTTCTATTTTTAATGTCTTTGAAAGTGATTACAATTAATTTATTTTTAATCTTCTATTATGACTATTATTGTCTTCTAGAGTTCATTGTTTTTCTCTCAACTTATAATTTGTATTATTTCAAAATTTTCCCACACAGCTTCTATATTTTGCTTGTACCTAATAGTACAGGGTGTTTCTAAATTTTCTTCTCTTCTTTCCTGTCAAAATCATCTCAAATTTTCTTAGATGCAAATGAAACTGTTTTTGAGTTCAAGGACAATTTACTCTCCTTGAAGTAAATTCCATTTCATGGCTTTTTTCAATTTATCTTCTTTCTCCGACAATCCATTCCTTCTGCTCCTGTGTCAAAGATATTGCTAATGAAAATATTCTTTCTAAAAAATAAATTATTATTTATTCAACCAATTTCTTTCTTTTTGATTTAGGTTTTATGAACTTCGTTTCTTCAAATTCTTATCGACACTTTTATTGTCGCCTTTTTCATCATCAACAAACATATTCCTGTTTCCTCCTTTATTTTCGTTTTTTTTTTCTTTCTATTTTTCGAATGGCATTGAATGTCTCTCTCATATCAAATAGTTACGGTAATAATTCCAAAAATGGTACAAATTCAATAATGCAAACTTTATATTATGTAAGTTGCAAAATCTAATTCTGTATATTCTTTAATGTTATCAATATAATTTCTATATCGGAAACCAAGTGTCCCAAACACTTATCAACCAACATATACCATATTTGATCAAAGTCGGACAAGATGAACGAGATTTTTTATGGGTCGAACCGTCAAAAGAAAAAATTGTGGAGTTAAAAATAGTCGAAGGTTGAAAATTACTATATCTTTATTTGACTAAAAAAAACTCGACTCGAGTCAAGATATAGTAATGTTCAACCTTCATTATGGTTTTACTTGACATAGTATCCCAATTTAATCAACAGACAAAATGATTTCTAACGAGTGTAAGTACTTGAGTGATATTTACTTACCAATCTTCCAACTCGATTATTATGTAAATTGACTTGACTCTGTAAATCGATTCCATTTCTTTCTTTCGAATCTAAAAATTGTTTTGAAAATTGAATTCCATAATCTAGATATGGGGAACAACCTCCCCATTTCCATTTATCGTGTTTCTTATGTGTTCTCTTATGATGATGTGCCAAATTTTCATTGTTACGATGTTTGGCTGCTAGAATATCATATTTAGATGGTCGAGGTTCGCATGCACATTCCAATAATGTACCTTGACTACATGCTTGCGCTACAGAATGAGCTACTGCGGCTGCAATAATTGCATAAGAAAAAGACGCTTCTTTGTAACCTGGAAAATAAAGAAAAAGAAAATTTAGATGTTGCAAAGGAAAACAAACTACCTATGTTAGTTCTGCATGATATACTAACTTGCCGAAATTGTAATTCTTTTCATCCATTCATGACTTACTAACTTCCATACATAATATTGTGAGATGTTACTTGAGGGTGACATCCTCACGGGCCAAATCCTCCTGAGCTGTTGGTGTAAAATATTACAGAAAAGTAACTCTGCATTATTATTTTATTATGGACGTACTCATTTTGCAGGGTTTGACATGGGCCTGAGGACTCATGCCAAATATTAGCCTCCAAGATTTGATTTATGACAAATATTGAAAACCTCAGCATCAAGAAACGACATCTTGAGAGAAACATTTTCATACATCCGTCGCAAACTTAGTTTTGATTAATTGATTAGAAAAACTCTGCCAACTTCGTAGAGGGATTTTCCGTATAGTAACACCAAGCTTCGAAGGCCAACTTTGACCCTAAATGTGATCTACACTACATTTTACATACCAGATTTCATTAAGAATAGTTAAAATTAAATGGTAAAAATGAAGAAAAAAAATCACTTGAAATTTATAATATCAAGTTTGGAGCTTTTTTCGTGTTCAATTCACAAAAATGTTCATAATTCTAATAATCAACCAAATTGATAATACTTGCTTGTTGGAAACCGTTCTTTTATATATTAATTACGATGTCCCGGGAAGACGAAAATTTAGATGCTCATTTATTCAGTATCGAAGATGCTCGCCATAAGTAATAGCTTTAATTTTCATAGGCCTTTGTGCTGAGCACGTGAAACGTGAAATTTACTATTTGCAAAACTAATCGATTTATGAACTTAAAATTTCACACAGATGTATGTACGGACATCGAATTGATTATTGTGAAACAACGTTTCAGTTGTAACATTCTTAAATCCTTAATAGACCTGCTCAATAAAATTCATTTGAAGCTACGATTAAACATATTATAGTTTTTTTTTTTTTTTTCAATTCACGCAGATTTCAAAATGACATTTACCAGTGGGTCTAATACCTTTCTAGGTTATGAGGTTGCAAATAAAAATGTCCATTGGAGTGTCAGTACATTGGGCTCAAAGTGGGAACAATAATCTATTATACGAGTATAAAGACAAATCGTGTTTTTACTTGTACACGGTAACAGAAAAAAACTACCTATCCATTAGTACCAAATATATTAGTACCAAAGGACTTAGTTTTTATGTCGATTTCGGGAATAGGGGCTGCTAGTTTTTTTATATAAATTAATAAGATCAGTTATGTGATCTGATGTTGTTGTTTTTTTGCAATTTATCCCCGTTGGAACTACATAGTATTACTTCAAGAGGGTTACAAAACAATATAAATCTGCAGATAATATTAAGGGATATGAGCAGTTACAAGATTATAAGTTTTCGACTATTAATAAATGAAGACCAATCAGATTCTAAGCTTAAAACTGGTCATGTGTTCGTCTGGTTTTTGATTATTTCAGTTAAATATTGCATTTATCTACACAATGTATGTATCTATACCAATTATTTACAATTAATTATACATTGAATTGCTCGTCCATGTCGTCTGGTTTTTGATTATTTCAGATAAATGTTGCATTTATCTACACAATGTGTTTATCTATACCAATTATTTACATTTAATTATACATTGAATTGCTCGTCCATTGCTTCAGAACTGGTCATATGTTCGTCTGGTTTTTGATTATTTCAGTTAACCATTGCTTCAGAACTGTGAATGTGTTCGTCTGGTTTTTGATTATTTCAGTTAAATGTTGCATTTATCTACACAATGTATTTATCTATACTAATTATTTACATTTAATTATAAATTGAATTGCTCGTCCATTGCTTCAGAACTGTGAATGTGTTCGTCTGGTTTTTGATTATTAATTATAAATTGAATTGCTCGTCCATTGCTTCAGAACTGGTCATGTGTTCGTTTGGTTTTTGATTATTTCAGTTAAATGTTGCATTTATCTACACAATGTATGTATCTATACTAATTATTTACATTTAATTATACATTGAATTGCCCGTCCATTGTTTGGTCAATTTCAGTTAGTTGAAAGTTGTCAGTTGACAAATTGTTGTAACTTAACCGAAGAGATAATTCAACACACACAACTCACAAACACAATTTACATATTCAATGTTATGCTCGGTAAGATATTCAGGGTAGTGGTGAAGAAGATTACTGATTTCAGCTCTCTGAGATATGGAATAGATTTTGGCTCTTTTATGGCACCGGTCCTCTTGGTCTAGTGGACATTACACTGGCTTTGTACTTGGGGAATCCGGATTCAATCCCCGTAGGTGTCAGAAAATTTTGAACTTTATGCTTTTGATTTCGTGGTGCATTCAGCCGCGTGAGGATGATTGAGTAGCTATTTTAATGTGGCGGCATTACAACAGACAAGAGTTTCAATTAGCTCTAATATCCCGGATAATTCTACCAAAGAGAGTACTCAGAGGACTTCAATTAGCTCTAATATACCGGATAATTCTACCAAAGAGAGTACTCCGAGGATCGATTAGCTCTAATATCCCGGATAATTCTACCAAAGAGAGTGCTCCGAGAACTTCAATTAGCTCTAATATCCCGGATAATTCTATCAAAGAGAGTACTCCGGGGACTTCAATTAGTTTTAATATCCCGGATAATTCTACCAAAGAGAGTACTCCGAGGACTTCAATTAGCTCCAATATCCCGGATAATTCTACCAAAGAGAGTACTCCGAGGACTTCAATTAGCTCTAATATCCCGGATAATTCTACCAAAGTTAAACAAGGAAAATCTCTGTTGATTTTATTAAGATCACTAGCTGAGTACCCAAACTTCGTTTCGAGATGACGAGATAACATGGGGAATAGTTGAGTTTAGGCTGTCCTAACCTTGCGCAGACTTCAATCAGAAGACAGAGTAGTATTTGTCATTTTGTGATTTTGAGAGAAACATCACAAATCAAGTATTGGTTAGTATCCAATCAACAAAAACCAATGCAATACACGTATTGACATTTGCACATTTTCCAGGCGAAAATCGAAGAATTGCGGAGCGGATAGCCTTTGAAAAGCTTACTATTTTTTCAAAGGATTTCACGTTATTCGAATTGCCACAGCTACAAATAGGTCCAAACTTGCATCCCTCATTTTTTTGTCCTCGTCTTATTTTAATGGCACCCTGTATTTGCTAGAAGAAACAAAAAGTTGCAATGATTTTTACATTTTAAAATTCTTTGTTTCTTTTGTGCTTCAAAATTATCTTCCAACAAAAGTATCAATTGAAAAGTAATTATCATTTCATTTGATTTGTAACAAATAGATAGAACTAATTCAATTGATATCAAATATAGGTCACCAGTGACAAATACTACTCTGTCTTCTGTCTAATTAAAATATTACTTTTCTACGACTTAAATTCTTTTAGATATTGGTATATTCTTACTTAACGTATTGATCAATGAAAGCATTTGCTTTTTTAGTTACTAATTATATAGAACTAATTCAATTGATATCGAATATAGGTCACCAGTGACAAATACTACTCTGTCTTCTGTCTAATTAAAATATTACTTTTCTACGACTTAAATTCTTTTAGATATTGGTATATTCTTACTTAATGTATTGATCAATAAAAGCATTTGATTTTTTAGTTACTAATTATATAGAACTAATTCAATTGATATCAAATATAGGTCACCAGTGACAAATACTACTCTGTCTTCTGTTAATTAAAATATTACTATCCTACGACTTAAATTCTTTTAGATATTGGTATATTCTTACTTAATGTGTCGATCAATGAAAGCATTTGTTTGTTTTTTTTTGTTTGTTTTTTTGTTACCAGTAGGCTCCACCCGCTTCGCTTGACGCCTTAAAGGCGTGGTTCCTGTGCTGCAGTCATTCCCAGATTCCCATAATCATTTGAGATTGGTACACTGACTGACTCTATACATCTAACTTGATATAAGGAAGGAAAAACATTTCAGTTGGAAGCGAATTATCTCCAAAAAAGACGTTAAAACAGGAAAACTTTTTGGCAAACTGACCCACCATAAATGATTTGTTTCCAGTAAATTTGTAGCCAAAATTGGTGGGCGAAAATGTGTGCATGTCTAATTTCTATATAAATACTAAAGAATTGGATTTTCAAATGGTAAACGAACATAATGAGTAAGTATCCTTTTTAACATTTCAAGTTTTCCTCCAGAGTCAATAATATCTATTTTATTATCCCCAGTGCACCCCGAAACAGACAAAGATACGAGCCGCATATGCTTATATAAAGATTTAAAGAAGGCAATTCTGGAAGAAATCATCCAAATTGATGCTGGTATGCTGACGAGAGTCATGGAAAACTTCCGTGAAAGACTCCAAAAGTACATCACTCGCCAAGGCCGTCATTTGGATGACATTATTTACGATACATAGAATACAAAACCTTACAGAACACAAAATATTTTTTCAAATATCTCATTGCGTTTTTATTTGCCGTCTCTTTCAAATGTGAAATACTAATTACCGCACCTTGTTTTTCATTGCAAAATATCACACTCGTCTATGTTGTGTTGCTGCGTCAAAGAATAATCACAATTTCGCAATAGTTTGTATAATACTAAGGTATTGCAGGCTCCGCCTCAATTGCCTGGCAAAATGGACTTGGAATAGCCTTTCTGTGCGTTTGTTGGTTTATTTACATCTCTTATACAAAACACACAAGGAACAAAAGGGCTAAACTGAAACATCCATTTTAATAGTAAGTAATTTGATCTGGCAACGTTCTCATTGCTCAATGGTCTAACCAGACTGGACATTATTGGCTTCTAAATTAGTTTGCAACCAGTTGATCGATCCTCTTCTGCTTCTAACCAATCGCTGGAGAGCTCTGTATGTTTATATATTTATTGTGGTTTAAGATATGAACCATAGAGCACGATCAGGATCACAATTCACAATGTTCGCGGAAGTCCCTCCAATATATATTTTTTAAATATTTCTTATGGGTTTCTTTGTATTGAAATCTTGGATAAGTTTTTGCAACCTGATGGAAAAAAAGGAAAAACCTATTCTGTCGCTCTAAGCCCAATGGACCTACATAAAAAAAANCAAAAAAAAAAAAAAAAAAAAAAAAATCGGCTATGTACATAAAAGAAAAGAAGGTTTTTTGTGAAATATCTAAATTGTTCCACACAATCGCTCTGGTTCTGAGATTAGATTGCGGGCATGTATGTAAATTTATAATCTTTTCTGCTTAAAGTCAAAATGTATCCAGCGTCTATGGCACCTTGAATACACCAGTTCCCGCTGGATTGCTGAAGTTAGGCAATGTTCAGCGAGGTTGTACCATGTGGGTGTCCACGTGGGTTCGCGCCCTCGGGATACTGGCTATTTTTTTCGGCCCAACCCAGAAAGGTAACACCCTGTTTTATTATTTCTTGACCACACTGACCATGAGACCACCCGGTAACCCCAGATACAATAAAACAAACTATCTCTAGTCATGCACCGTATCAAATGATCAATAATGATTTTCAAACTTCCTTCCGCCTAAAGGGCTACTAATGAAGATATCATCCAGATATGTGTACCTACCACAAGGAGAACGCCCAGAACTAACACATTCGACAAGAAAAACAGTGAGATAGGGAGTCCATGAGGAAATGGAGTTTCCACAACGTGTTACTATTGACTACAGCGGGTCTTTTTTAACAGTTATGGGCACCATTACGAATCAGATTCAGATGTACCTATACCTAAACTCTTCTTGCCTGCAACAACATCTCGAATAAAGCGATACCTGGTTTTGGCAAAGTGATCTCTAATTCGGGTACTGACCATTATTATCGTTGGTTAACATTTATGGTTTTGTGGGAAATATTTAATGCAGTAATGTTGTCATACCATTTTTTTTTTTTTTTTTAAAATATATATTTAGATGTATGCAATATGCATATATTTTTAATAGGCGTCCTCTTCTTAAGATTCTATTTCCAATCTTGTGTCGAAGAGGGGGGATGGAGTTGGATTGTAACAAACAGCATCCTGGTTACGAATCCACCTCCTCAACCAACTGAGCTACTGAAGCTTAGTCTTTGTATTATCCTAAAGTTGTCTATTTTTTATCCAAACGGCTCTCAGTGTGAAGAATATTATTTCTTATGCCTAACGTGGAACAGTTCCATCTATTTTAGGGATCTTACCTTTCTTGAGCATACTACTCGTGTGAGGAATATTATTTCTTGGGAGTAACGTGGAACAGTTCCATCTATTTTAGGGATCTTACCTTTCTTGAGCATACTACTCGTGTGAGGAATATTATTTCTTGTGACTAACGTGGAACAGTTCCATCTATTTTAGGGGTCTTACCTTTCTTTAGCATACTACTCGTGTAAGGAATATTATTTCTTGTGACTAACGTGGAACAGTTCCATCTATTTTGGAATATTATTTCTTGTAACTAACGTGGAACAGTTCCATCTATTTTTATGAAATTGATTTTGACATTCTGATACAGCTAATCTTAACCCTTTCAAAGCAACTGACGTCACTTCTGGATGTTTGTAACAAAGTTCAAGCTGGGTTTTTGTTAATCCTGCAGAAGATTTACACATTGCTATTCCTCTGGCTTCACGGGATTCCATATGTACTGCATATACCTCTGACCATTCGGCGTTGAATGCTCTGAAAACAAAGTATAAGGGTAAATTAAAATAATTAGAAGAATCGTAAGATATAGATATATNCACTGAAATGATCTGTACTTTATAGATAGTACTAGGAACATTGAATCAAATGTTCTGGTTGACAAGAACAAGACGGGTCACTGAAATGATCTTTACTTTATAGATACCTAGTCCTAGGAACATTGGATCAAATGTGCTAGTTGACAAGATCAAGAAGGGTCACTGAAATGATCTTTACTTTATAGATAGTCCTAAGAACAATAGATTAAATGTGCTGGTTGATAAGAACAAGAAGGGTCACTGAAATGATCTGTACTTTATAGATAGTACTAGGAACATTGAATCAAATGTTCTGGTTGACAAGAACAAGACGGGTCACTGAAATGATCTTTACTTTATAGATAGTCCTAGGAACATTGGATCAAATGTGTGGTTGACAAGAACAAGAAGGGTCACTGAAATGATCTTTATTTTATAGATAGTCCTAGGAACAATAGATTGAATGTGCTGCTTGATAAGAACAAGAAGGGTCACTGAAATGATCTTTACTTTATAGATAGTCCTAGGAACATTGAATCAAATGTGTGGTTGACAAGAACAAGAAGGGTCACTGAAATGATCTTTACTTTATAGATAGCCCTAGGAACAATAGATTAAATGTNTCTTTAGGCGCCTGTTTGTTCCAGGATAACTCTCGAACCCCTTATCTGATTTTGATAAAATATGTAGTTGTCTATTATTTTAAAAATTCCAAATTTTCATTATTGAGAATATAATACATTAGGTATAAAGTAACTTCTTTGTACATGTCTCTGGGACTATTTTCTCTAACTTCAGAGTTCTGGTGCAGAGTTGAACAGATAGGTACAGAATAAATAAATAATGATAGAGGTTAGGACCGTATGGTGCGTAACAAATCATTGATGACCCGGAATAGGATCCTCATTCTTCAGCATAAGTAAGATTCAACCAACCTCGTAGATATAATTATGACATAGAAGTGGCAAGGAGAATATTATCATGACAATTACGATAGTAATGGCAGAACTCAAAGAATCAATTACGATAGTAATTGCAGAACTCAAAGAAATGAAAAAAATATAGACTTTGAAAATTTCAAATGACTCATCAAGGTTACCCTGAAAAAATGGGTACACAAATATCATATGTTTCGTGTTATATGCGGGTTACCGTGGAAACTTTTAAGAGTAAGAGTAAATTTTTGTGGCCAATTTCAAAGTAAATTTTGAACAAAATA
>CM022877.1:8652677-8706418 GCA_012654025.1 Pachypsylla venusta | reverse complement strand
ATACACATTACCCATTGTATTATGATCATGTCACCCAAAAAATATTTTATTTGTCCACCCCGTATGATACGATGTAGGTATCTCACATATTATCTCCAATAAGAAAACTTCTGAAGAAGAAAATTTGTTACACTTAGATGAGTAAGGGGAATGAATATTGCTATTGTGAGATGGTATGCTATCATTATGGATGATGTTTATATATTTACCATCGGCTTTCAGTGTTCTCAAACATGAAATGTGCTCGTGCGAAGATTTAGGAAATGTTTTTAAAAACTTAAGTAGGTAAATACAAACATAAATATAATTCATTGTAATGGATTAATTTCAAGCGCCATTTTGATTATTTTTGGTATTGATATACCTTTATGAAAACTTTAGAAAGCTGTAAAATTTAGAACTATTCAAGCAAAGTGGTAAGATCATCAGAACACCAAATAATACAACTTTCACAGATTTGTGTTTTTTTTTTTAAAAAAAAAAAACAAGTATTTTAAGGATTTTTTGTAAATGCAGCAGTAGTAACTACGTCATCTATTTTTTGCTTATTATATTGGGTTATTCAATAATGAAACTTTGGAATCGTCACGA
The DNA here is from genome assembly GCA_012654025.1 of Pachypsylla venusta. NCBI lineage: Eukaryota > Metazoa > Arthropoda > Insecta > Hemiptera > Aphalaridae > Pachypsylla > Pachypsylla venusta. Next base: position 8,705,827 of record CM022877.1, on the reverse strand, counting down.
AAATAATAATAATAATAATAATAATTACCCCCCCCCCTCAAAATTTGATATTATTTTTTATTCGAAGTCATTCATAGCGATGCAAATGTTTTGGCGTTTGATAAAGTGTGTTCCCTTGTACATTTCAAATTAAAATATGCCGACCACGTGTCACATATTAGCATAAGCTATGCACATATTTATTTGTTAAATTTTAAATTTATTGAATGTTTTATGGACGAAAATTACCAAAAAAGGCCGTCAAAATGTATGAATTCTCTCACGGAAACGTCTAAAAAATTCTAATAGTTCTGTGAACTGTAAATTTTAAAAATGTAAATGTATATTTCTTTGTGTTATTATATCACAATTTTGTGGGCATCATAGCATTACAAGGCATTTTTAAACAGTCACTATAATACACCAAACTATATTTAACAATTACCTTATAATGCTAACACTTGTTCAATATGGTATCAATTGTCCTCAGGAGGCTAAGTTACCCCCAAACACAATCAGACCAAGTAGAAAATTCGAAGAAAAAAAAAATCAAATTTTCGACCCGACCAGGATTTGAAGCCGGTACCTCTCTGGTGCAAGCCGCACGCTGCCACTACTAGTTATGTGAACTGTAGACCTAACTCACTTAAATATAATCAATGTCCATAACAAAATTAATCAAAATCAGATAAGTCGTTCGATAGTCATCGTGATGACCAACACAAGAAATTTGTGGTGTTTAAACCAGTCAAACACTTCATTTGATCAATTCAATAGTTCATAACGCGACAGTGATCACTTAATCTTTGAAACAAATACTTAAAAGTGCTCTAATACTACCAACTACTACTCAGGTAGGATACAGTAATAAATTAATACCACCCAAAAGGGTCCCCATAAAGTTACAAAAATAGTAAATAAAAAAAGTGTACCCGTAAAAGATACTAATGATGTACCAAATATAGATCCATTAAATAAGAACAACAAAAACTCGCATTAATTATTATTCAACACAACGTTCCAATGTAAGCGCAACCAAATAAAAAAACACACAAAGTCTAATTTGAAACAAATAGAGATGCTAATGAAGCGGTAAAGTGATTTTAAATGATATTCGAACACGGGACCTTGGAGAGTATGTTGCGGAGAAAGTAAGACTTTCCTTTAATCATGCCCAAAGAAGGATGAAACTAAAATTGATATTGTTTCGGCGATGATGACACCGTGTGGCGTTGTTTTTTGGTGTGTTAAACGTCTGAAATACAAAATGAAATCTGTGCACAAGGTAAAGGATAGACAAGATGGAAAATAATGAAGAAGTGAGTGAAATCAGAGACGCATAACTTGTATACAGAGAACATTTCTGTGGTCTGGAATAGTGTAAAATTTTATGGTGAACAAAGTTTAAACACTAGCAACCATCAATAGAGGAAGAATGAAACGAGATATTAAAGAAGACTAGCTGTTTCGCCCGTAGACTAGCTGTTTTTATCCCTTTTTAAAAACAGATTTAAAAAGGGATTGATAAAAACATTAAAGAAGATATGCTGGAGGAAACATAGTCCAAATTATCTAAGGATACAAAGATTGAAAGAAAAAATATAAGAGAAGACAACATGAAATGCNCTGTTTTTATACTTTTTTAAAACAGATTTAAAAAGGGATTGATAAAAACATTAATGAAGATATGCTGGAGGAAACATAGTTCAAATTATCTAAGGATACAAAGATTGAGAGAAAAAATATAAGAGAAGACAACATGAAATGCAAGAATGCCATAAGAATCACAAGCTATAGACATAGATGGAAAACGTAAAAAAAGAAGGAAACAGATTTAAAAAGGGATTGATAAAAACATTAAAGAAGATATGCTGGAGGAAACATAGTCCAAATTATCTAAGGATACAAAAATGGAGGGAGACTAAAGAAGAGAAAGATGAAAACAAAGAAAAGGATATAAGCAGGAAACAATTGCAAAAATAAAACAGATAATAGATTAATACAATTAAATTAAAACATAGAATACACGCGAAAGAGTATAACCATAAGGGGGAAATTGATAACGAGTTGGATAATGATAAGAAATGAGACATTTTTCGTTGACTTTGGGTAACATATACTATTCAAACATAAAGATACATTGGGGCTTTTAAAAAAATACATATTAGAGGACCCCAACCACTTTAGAATTTTGGAAACAAGTTATTAGTGTTTTTTATTATTTTTCAACATGTTAACGCCGTGAGATAATTCTGTTTTTTTTTTAACATTCAAAGTGAAAAAACGAGTAAAAAAATCTAGTAAGTATACTGTGTGGACGTAGGAGATGAAAATTTTGAGAAAATAATCTCATTATTAATGTGAATCACATTATCAACATAGTTTTCGCACGCATTTGTTGTTCTAGGATTAGATAAGGGATCAATGGAGCTTCCAAAACCAACAACCACCGGTGTTCCTGGTATTGGAAGGAAGTGGGGAGATGTATTTGGAGACCTACTAGGCCTTGGGACAAAGTATGAAGTAACGAGCAATGTAAAATACATAATCGGGCGTGATAATAAAAACATAAAAAATCAAAAAGCTGTTTCTTTGTGTTATTATGTCACAACTTTGGTGCTCACTGCAGCATTGAAGAATATCAATCATTATCCAATTTGAATTTTTCAATTTTACCTATAATTCTGGCACCTGATCGCTATGCTCATTTATCTCCATAGCTCCGCATTGTCCTCACGAGGCTGAGTGGGCCCCGAAAGTTTTTATTTTAATAAAATATTGAAGGAGACCAAAAAATAAGATTAGATAATTATAATTTATAAAAAATCCAATTTGGAATTGAGTTCAAAATTGAATTTTATATTAAAGCCTTATGTTTGTTTACGTCAAAAATCCTACAAATCCTGTTTTTTTTTCACGCAGAAACGGATCCAACTTTTTTTTTTTTGCAAAACTTAAGCAGAGTGACAGAATCTACTTGTTATTCCTATACAGCTATGGCCATACCACAAAGGCACCTGGTGAAGAAGTTGGGGACTTCTAACTTAATTACCATAATATTAAAAGATCATTTAATAAATTAATACTGGGATTCTACATGTGTTCCTAGTTCAATTCAACGTTACCGGGATGCACTATACAATTGATTAACTGGCGTTGATTACAGCAAACGGCTATTATATACAACAAATTCCATACCTAAGTTAACCTAGTAGTAATAATATCGAGCTTCCCATGAATGCTCCAAAGATCAACATACCCATTTCATTTTAGTTTTCTCAAATTTTGAACATTTTTTTTTTGCTCAGCTCTTTCGCTCCAGTCATTTGATCCAGTGTTTTTTCTCAGGTAAAATATAAATCGACATAATTAACTTTTACATTATTTCATAATTGAAAACCTTTTCTCTTCCACCCTGTACAATTAACTAAATCGTGTCTTTCAGAATTATATTCATGTATTAGATGACACAAATCAGATTCCTTTTGCCTCCGTATCGTAAAAAAAAAACTTCAAAAATCGTTTTGAATGAGTCACTTTATCTACCTATATCTCATATCGATTCGGTTCATTTAAATTGATCTATAAACTAGTCTTTGGTTGATGACACTAATTTTGTTTTAATTCTTATCCTTGGCTATAAGACATGATACTGTTTATAGAGATCATTAACTTTAAAAACAAACGACTTGTAGGAAAGATGAGCTCAACTTCTGTTGAGAAATGGTAATAGGGATTCTGAGAGCTAGTAGGTATGGACCTCCATCAGTTAAAATAACCACCAAAGAGCTCTAAGAAAAAAACATTAATGTTGTCAAACACGCCAACAACTTTGAGCACAAGTGAATAAAAAAAAAAAAATTGTGAAAAATATTTAAAAAAGGCAAAATTCATTCTGATGAATAAAAAGAAAATCAATTTTATTATTAAAAATAATTAACTATTAATAAGGCAACCTTTTAATAGCACACAACTCTGTTGTATACAGAGTAGAAATATAAGAAGGGTGCTGTTCTTTGGAAGCGACTACGAGTGACTAAAGGCTAAAACGAATTTCAAGCGACTTCAAGTGATAAATCCAACTTCAGGAGGATTTGAATCTTGCAGCGTGTATTTGCTCCTAATAGTATGCTTTGAAGTCACGAGTAGTCGCTTCCAAAGGACGACCGGGATTAAAAACGTTTGTTTGTCGGGAAATGCCGATAATTAAGGCTTATGTTGTTCCCCACATTACTTCGGAAAAAAACGTATGATTGTTTTCAAATGTGAGGGTCGTTAGAGCTGTAATACATATTCTCTTTCCATACTTCCAAAAGAGTAATATTCAGAGGCCTATTGTTATTATCCAGGAACACTAAAAGGACAAAGTAGGTATATGCTACTGAAGAACTCTATTTTTGACTGAAAAACAAATCCTAAGCTACTTTTCCTGTTGGAAGATCAAAGAAAATTATTCCCAAATTCAAAAGCAAAGGTAACTAGTGACTATATTGTGCCGGAGGAAAATGACGGGGGACAAATCAAAGGTAAAGTTCAAATAGCAGGGGAAAAATCGATATAATCCCTGAGCATATTTTATACAGGGTGTCATATAATTATGTTTATGTTGTTTATGGGGATTTTATTCTCGAAGAATAAAGCCATGGATGAACTACAAACTTCATTAATTAGTGAAGTGGGTATATTTGGGATACATTTTTCGTGCTCTGTTTCACAAAATAATGTTACTATATTTTAGTGGTTTAGATTTTCATGGGCATAATAAGAAATATTTGAGTGGAAGGCTATGATACCTCCCAGAGTAATTTTCTTAAACATTATCATTATGTGGTGCAATGGTCAAATTAATGATGGAAAATGCTGTTTCATTAGAGTTCAATATTTAATCAGCCCGATGTTTCCTGTTTACCATGGGAACGCTTCACTCTTTTTCTTTCTTATAACTTCGCTGATATAAGTAGATGTTGCGAATTTTTGAAGTTATACTTCTTTAGGCGCGTTATGAATAAATGATGAGAGCAAAAATTTATTTTTCTGTGACGCGGGAGATCTTTTTCACCCACGACGTTTGTTTCACCCACAAAACTGTATGCATTCCGAAAATACTTATCTGATTGCAATGAGTTTGGTACAGTTGCTGGGAAGATTTTTTACTCGTAGAAATTGGTGGATGTGCCAAATTTGATTCAATAGAAATTAATGGAGATGCCAAATTTTATTCTGTAGAAATTGGTGCATGTGCCAAATTTTATTCAATAGGAATTAATGGGTATGCCAAATTTTATTCAATAGGAATTAATGGAGATGCCAAATTTTATTCAATAGGAATTAATGGAGATGCCAAATTTTATTCTGTAGAAATTAGTGGATGTGCCAAAGTTTATTCAATAGGATTTAATGGGGATGCCAAATTTTATTTTGTAGAAATTAGTGGATGTGCCAAATTATAGTCAATAGGAATTAATGGGTGTGCCAAATTTTTTTCTGTAGAAATTAATGGATATGCCAAATTTCATTCAATAGGAATTAACTTTTTGACCTTGTCATTCTGAAAATAATTCGTTTTTTTTAGTCACCTTGTAAGTATTCGTTGAGAACTCTTTTGTCTGTTTGTTCTTTTGATGTTTGGGTGATGCTTATACGGCTAAGTAGCTCTTTAAACGTACGACACACTTATCTTCTCCTGTGCAGCATCAAATGTCTAATTATAAACAAAACACAATCCGCATGCATAATAATCTTTTTTATATTTTACTTTCAGAAGATTTTTTAATGCATTCCTTTATAGTGTATGTGGGAGAAATAGACCTTAGCTCGGTGGTAGCGTATTCGTATGAATGTCAAAAAACATCTTTTTAAAATCAGAAAGAACTCGATCAACAAGGAATTGGTCTGCTTTTTCAAGCAAATTATTGTGGCTCATCAAATTATAGTTGATACATAAAAAATTTTTTTCTAAAAAAATTATTTCATAATGACTACAAACATCCTAAATATTATCTCTAAACTTAAATTATTAATAGGTAACTATTTACTCATGCTGAATAAAGGAATTGATTTTTATGCTCAATTTTAGTTTCTCGCTAAGGTTATTTAACAGAAAAATCGTTTTGTGATAATCCATACATTAAAATAAATAGTTTTGTGATAATCCATACATTAAAATAAATAGTTTGTGATAATACATACATTAATATAAATAGTTTTGTGAAAATCCATACATTAATATAAATCGTTTTGTGATAATCCATACATTAAAATAAATAATTTTGTGATAATCCATACATTAAAATAAATAGTTTTGTGATAATCCATACATTAATATAAATAGTTTTGTGATAATCCATACATTAAAATAAATTGCATTTCGGGACACATAGAGTATTTTCATCTTCTTTTGAGTAATACAATTTGGAATGGTTGAAATTGCGTCTAGAATCAAAATGCTTTACTCAAAGGCACAATTTATTTTAATGTATAGATTATCACAAAATTATTTATTTTAATATATGGATAATCACAAAACGATTTTCCTGTTAAATAGCCTTAGCGAGAAACTAAAATTGAGCATAAAAAATCGTTTATTCAGCGTATGATACAATAATTTTAACAGATATCCATAGAGATGAATAAATAATTACCTATTAATACAACGTAGAGTACAAACCGTTTTTGTGAATTTTGTCAGAAATCTTTGCATATAGGAAGGTAAAAAATTGACAACATTCATTTTATGGAAAAGTATTTTATACGTAATTATTTAAATGGCTTTATTTGTTATTATAATATGAATTTTACCTATTTTCTGCCCGAAATCAAATAATATGATGCTAATAGAAAAGCAGAACAGCCATCCATGTTGTCACAGTCTGCAACCATCGCATCGAGAACAATGTTTCTACAATCTATTAGTTTGGTGAATGAATAAACAAAATGGCTCCCATTTCATCAAGTCATATTGTGTTACTAAAAAATGATACCTTTTACTCTTCAATCTCAATTTGATTTAACGTGTTACAATTTAAAGGAAATTGATTTTTAAACGTGCCACGTCATGGGTTCTATTCTCACATAGATAGCTGGGATACATTCTATGGTATTTATCACTAATGGACTCATGGGAACGTTAATGTTCCGCCCATTTTTATCAAGTTGAAAAATAAATTATCTCTATTGTTTTATGACATACTCTACAATGCATTTGAAGGAAAATTGCATTTCATTGTTGTTACGAGATGAGCAAGAAAAAGAATATTTAGGAGACTCCACAAAATTTAGTAAGGAGGGTGTTGCCTTTAGATACAGTGTTTTTCTTTCGTGATCAAAAGCAATAGTTTGTTTATTGGGAATGAAGTACCTACATTTCCCAGAATATGAAGAGTGTTTAAATAAGGTGTTTTGGAAGTCGTCCAAGAAATAATTGACCTTGATGTTCCAGCGTAAAATCCAAAAACGAATTAAAATGATTCGTTAATTCGCCGTTTGCCTTTAAATTGACGAATATGAAATAGCTTTGGTGTGTATATAGGTACACAAAAGTTTGTGTTATTTTTCTTCCTAGAATAATAACAAGTCCATGTACCTACGAATTTCGTTTATACTAATTTCGTATATTATTAAGATTAGCATGATATCAAGTTTTTTTTTTTTTTTACAGATTCCACGACTTTTCAGTTGCTCCTAACCAAATTCTTTCAATTTATGGACACTTGCTATTGCTTAAATTTCTTATTCCTAATTGAAACTTTGGCTGCTTTATGGACCAAATCCACGTTCCAGCCATTTTTTTATTCCACCATTAAAATCAGCGTTTAACCTATTTACCATTCTACATATTTCATTAATTCTTTTTTTCTTTCAATTTAATCAACCTTATAGAGGTTAAAAAAATTCGGATCCAATACGTGTGTTCTATTCATTGATGGATGCGCCAGGGTTCCAGATTAGTCAACCTTTTTGAGGAGTAAAGTTTTCGGATCCTTTACGTGTATTCTATTCATTGATGGATACACCAGGGCTCCAGATTAGTCAACCTTTTTGAGGAGTAAAGTTTTCGGATCCATACGTGTGTTCTATTCATTGATGGATGCAGTAGGGCTCCGGATTAGTCAGGTTGAGAAGTAACGTCTTCGGACACATTACTTATATTCTATTCATTGATGGATGCACCAGGGCTCCAGATTAGTCAACCTTCTTTAAGAGTAACATTTTCGAATCCATTACGTGTGTTCTATTCATTGATGGATGCACCAGGGCTCCAGATTAGTCAATCTTCTTCAAGAGTAACATTTTCAGATCTATTACGTGTTTTCTATTCATTGATGGATGCAGTAGGGCTCCGGATTAGTCAACCTTCTTCAGGAGTAACATTTTCGGATCCATTAGTTTGTTCTACTCATTGATGGATGCAGTAGGGCTCCGGATTAATCAGGTTGAGAAGTAACGTTTTCGGACACATTACTTCTATTCTATTCATTGATGGATGCACCAGGGCTCCAGATTAGTCAACCTTCTTCAGGAGTAACATTTTCGGATCCATTAGTTTGTTCTACTCATTGATGGATGCAGTAGGGCTCCGGATTAGTCAGGTTGAGAAGTAACGTTTTCGGACACATAACTTCTATTCTATTCATTGATGGGTGCACCAGGGCTCCAGATTAGTCAACCTTCTTCAGGAGTAACATTTTCCGATCCATTACGTGCGCTTTATTCATTCATACACTAGGGCTCCAGATTATTGATAAAATATAATGCACATTTTAATACATTTAAGAGATATTTGATCCAAACAATGACCGATCAATGGAGCTACCTACAATACAAAATAATTGATACATAATCTATTGACATTGATCAGGCACAAATAAAGAAATAAACATTCTTCCTCTGGAGGATATTTAAATAATGATACAGGGTGGTTCATACTTGGACCGTGGAGAACAGAGGGAGGTATATTTATACGATGATCTCCGGAATGGGGTTAATAGTGAGGGGTACACCTAGGCATCCCATTCGCGAGCTCGTTCATAATGGTCAAATTAAACACTTATTCAGAAATACACTATCTGCACAACGACATTATTATTTTCATCACAATCGAATATGCTCCCAGGATTAAAAGGCCACCAGCACCCAATATCGGACCAATTATTAAAAACTCGCTTATACCCCAAAAGGATCTATCTATGTAATGCAAACTCTCTACCAATCACCTTTTATGGCATTTGGTTATACCTTTTTTGGCATACGAATAGCAAAACTTTGGAGTGAGGTGTAATCATACCTGGTACATCGAAAGTCAATCAATAGTCCATCAATTTTCTATATCTCCGATTTCTTTTTGCCATTTTATGTCTTTACTTTGGCACATAGCATCCATCGAAAAGCGTTTCCCAAAAGCGTTGCTTTTAGTTTCACTCGGGACATAGAGACATAAGATGTTCCAATGTTTTGCGGACTCGTACGCGAGCTTTATATATATACCTATATACAGGTCAAAAAATAAGTAAAAGCGCGAAGTTACAATTTTTATTTATGTGACAAAAATCAAAATAATGTTAACTCATCACCATAAAAGGTCTTGTGGGTGAAACCAAGTTCATTTATCGGATTTCTATGTTACCACTCGACATTATAGATTCCTAGCGAGATATTTTATTTCGTACACAGGACGTCCTTTGCCTATTATTTTTATTCATAATCGAATATTCTGAGTTTAGGAATACCAACATTTCACAAAACCTATTTGCACCACCTTGTATGTTAACATTGAGAAGTATATTAAAATGCAAAAACATTTAAATCACAATTTGAAAATGACATCTAATCTACCAATAGATGTCTAAAGATACAATGTCTGTTTGTATTGATGATCCAATTCTCGCATGACATCGTCAGAATGCAAATAGAGACGATCTCTTCAAAAATAAAGATTTAATTTTGTAAAATATTTTAAGTAAATAATAATAATGATAGCTAAATGGAATATTTAGATATTTCACAAAGGACTTTGAAGATCTTTTTAAATGGAAATGAAATTGCTTGAAGAGGTCCATTCTTGCAGAAGACATTTCAATTTGGATTTGAGAACTAATAATTATCATTTTAATTTGGGGCTTTTAACAGAGTGACATTTTTTTGAGAGATTTTACCTTCTCTCTTTGTTAAAATGCTTTTTGATTATTTTTGTTATTCCTTTTTATTTTTTTAATGTCTGCCTTTAACTAAATCAAAAGGAATGTAGGAATTTAAATTTATGAAAATGCGTATGTAAATGTTGAACTTATAATCTTAACTTTTAAATAAATTAAAACAAAACACTTACCAAAAACACCATTTATAATTATTTATAGAAAGAAACTAGTTTCGAATCATTCGATTCATCATCAGTATAGTTGAGTCTAAAGATAGAAGTTGACTCTGTTGACTAGTCAACAACGACTAGATTGATGATGACTAATCTTTAGACTCGACTAGACTGATGATGACTCGAATGATTCAAACTAGTCTCTTTTTATAAATAATTATAAATAGTGTTTTTGGTAATTGTGTTTTTTTAATTCATTTAAAAGTTAATATTTCTTAACAATTATAATTAACATGTTATTCAAGGATTTGAACTTATAATTGACCGATAGATCAAGGATTTTGTTACCTATCCGGTACATTTAGTCCTTTATCTGAAATAAACTACATGTGTAAAACTAACTTTGTACTTTGGTGCCGCAGGAATCATGTTATATTGTTTGGTATATTAGAAATTTAGTAATATATGTAGATTCTATGGGGTACACCATCTGGCAGAAAAATAACAATGTATGCCGGGAAAATTATAGGAGGCTGCTTATTGAAATTTCTTGATATGCACCAAATCAATTGAGGTCTAGTTTTAGAAAGATGTTTTTTCTTTTGTTTGTCTTTTTGTACCACGATAACTTTCAAACGCCTTAACAGATATTGATAAAATTTGTTATGGACATTTATTATATTCATAGAATTTAGTTTGGGTCTTGTTCTGACACGTGGGATCAAACGGCGGCCACTTAATTGTGTAAGGTCTACCGATCACAGAACTACTAGTAATTTGTCATAATACTACAAGAATGCGATGATTGAATTAAAATTAATAAAATTCTTCATCACTAATGATGTCCATATACTTGTTCTCATCCAAACAGACTGGAATGAGAGATAGGAACACATATCTCAATTTATTGTTAATTATCGAACACCTTTAATTTAAGCACAAACATTAAAAATCTGATAAGGGATTTCCAAATATGTTAGAGGCAATACATGCTAGGGTGGTAATTAGTTATCCAAATCTGATAAGGGATTCCCAAATAAAGGAATTTATTTGTGTTAAAGCTAATGCTTTGCCACAATGCACTTCTCCATGTTATTACTAAATTTTTGCCTTCGCTTGGATTCGAACCAACGAATCCCTCGTTCTTACCAACTGAGCTACTGAGGCTGTTTCCCAAATATGTTATATGCTAGGGTGGTAATTAGTTATTCAAATCTCTGATAAATCCACTCGGGGACACAATTTTTTTTTTTTGTCGTTACAGAGTACAATCAGCCTCTTAAGAACAACTGAGTAGCTGTTGCTGATTATAGTGGAACTGGCGGAGGAGGCCTTTTGTACCACGACAACTCTCGAAAGCCTTATCTGATTTTGATGAAATTGGAGATATGAATATAAAGAAGAAATTTCTTTATATTCATAGTTTTTCTATCACGAGGACACGGTCCTCCATTGGGAGGACCGTTTTTCATTGAGTGAGGTTTCCAGGTAACAGAACTACTTGTAATTTCAGGATATATATTTTATCTAAACAATGTGTAGATATGCGAACTTGAGATTGTGAGAATTTACTTGAGGGTTAGGTCCTCACAGACCTGACCCTCTCATTTGCTGTCGTAATTATATTGCCGTGATCTACATGGTTCTGGGGACCCATGTCAATAGATTCACGATGGCAGTTAAACATTTTAACAATAGACAACTACTTATTTGAAGTTGCAGTCTTATACATCTGGCTACCATTGGACACTATGATAACACTAATGAATGAAGTAGAGGTCACGAACATCTACGATAATATTTTATATGACGTAAGATAACCAACTTTGTGAACCCCTTAAATACATGTATTGATTAAAACTTTTGGTGGACCGGTGTCACTAATATTATGTCCAGCATGACATAATCAAAATTTGGGAACCCTTAAATACATGTATTGATTAAAACTTGTGGTGGACCGGTGTCACTAATATCATGTCCAGCATGACATAATCAAAATTTGGGAACCCTTAAATACATGTATTGATTAAAACTTGTGGTGGACCGGTGTCACTAATATCATGTCCAGCATGACATAATCAAAATTTGGGAACCCTTAAATACATGTATTGATTAAAACTTGTGGTGGACCGGTGTCACTAATATCATGTCCAGCATGACATAATCAAAATTTGGGAACCCTTAAATACATGTATTGATTAAAACTTGTGGTGGACCGGTGTCACTAATATCATGTCCAGCATGACATAATCAAAATTTGGGAACCCTTAAATACATGTATTGATTAAAACTTGTGGTGGACCGGTGTCACTAATATCATGTCCAGCATGACATAATCAAAATTTGGGAACCCTTAAATACATGTATTGATTAAAACTTGTGGTGGACCGGTGTCACTAATATCATGTCCAGCATGACATAATCAAAATTTGGGAACCCTTAAATACATGTATTGATTAAAACTTGTGGTGGACCGGTGTCACTAATATCATGTCCAGCATGACATAATCAAAATTTGGGAACCCTTAAATACATGTATTGATTAAAACTTGTGGTGGACCGGTGTCACTAATATCATGTCCAGCATGACATAATCAAAATTTGGGAACCCTTAAATACATGTATTGATTAAAACTTGTGGTGGACCGGTGTCACTAATATCATGTCCAGCATGACATAATCAAAATTTGGGAACCCTTAAATACATGTATTGATTAAAACTTGTGGTGGACCGGTGTCACTAATATCATGTCCAGCATGACATAATCAAAATTTGGGAACCCTTAAATACATGTATTGATTAAAACTTGTGGTGGACCGGTGTCACTAATATCATGTCCAGCATGACATAATCAAAATTTGGGAACCCTTAAATACATGTATTGATTAAAACTTGTGGTGGACCGGTGTCACTAATATCATGTCCAGCATGACATAATCAAAATTTGGGAACCCTTAAATACATGTATTGATTAAAACTTGTGGTGGACCGGTGTCACTAATATCATGTCCAGCATGACATAATCAAAATTTGGGAACCCTTAAATACATGTATTGATTAAAACTTNCATTCAGCAACACATTAGCGTTTTGAATGAGATAGCATTCAGCAACACATTAGCGTTTTGAATGGGATAGCATTCAGCAATACATTAGCGTTTTGAATGAGATAGTATTCAGCAAACCATTAGCGTTTTGAATGAGATAGCATTCAGCAACACCCATACTCATTCAAAATTTATAATGTAAAAGGGAGGGGGGCGTGTAAGGATTTCATTTAAAGAAAAGGGGGCGCGGTAAAAAAAAAGTTTGGGAACCCCTGCTCTAATGAGATCAAGGGTGGCCACAAAAAAAGTGTCGCGCAACTAAAATGTTTAGAAACCACTGTTCCAGACTGACCGTCTAGAATGTCTCAGTAAACAATTCCATATCATTTGAAGATATTTTAATAAATAATATAAACAAGAGACATAAACAATCTATTATTATCTCTCTATTATTGTTAGACAGCTGTTGTTTATATTAAGATTTGGTCGCTGGGCTATCACCAAAACTGTTGCAAGTACTTGAGCAGGATGATTGCAAAATTAAACACACTTCTCAAGGTTGGAATCTAATAATATGCCAGTGTCACGGGTTTTGGTTGTCGTAGACATGGCCGCAATTTTAGATTCAACATTTGAAATTTTTAACTTTTAAGTTAAATAGCATAAAGATACACTGGTGCTTTCTGGAACTTGACCTGGCGCACTGCCGTGCGCTCAGATTTGACATGGTGGGCGGAGAGCCCATTAATATCATATATTTCAAAAATGTATGAAATTTTCATCACCGATGAATTTTAAAATTTCAAAAACTGACGTATTAAATGTTTCGCTCCTTAAAGTTTACTGAAAATTTCATGCAGATTGAATGAATTCATAGCAATAAACAATATCTTAAAGGACACTTTAGCCAGACATGTTGAATACACCAGTTCCCGTTAGATCACTGATGATAAGTCCACGTAGGATCGCGTCCACGTGATGCTGGCCATTTTTCCGGTCCAAACCAGGCTGGGTGAGGTCAATGTGGGTAGCCTGTTTGTAAGTTTCCAGCGAATGGAGGATAGAAACCCCGTCTTGAATGAACAATAGATGTTAAAGAGACGCAAAGCCCCTCAAAAACATACTATGAGGCCTTTTTCTTACATCCTATCTGAAAAGGATGGAATTTTCACTTTATCACTAATGTGTGTGTGTGNTATCTCTTTGCTTGTTATATCAAAAATATAACCAAAAACAAAAAAATTGAAAGTGATATTGAAAAATCGATGGAAATATTTCGGACCGTATATAAATTATAAATGATTTGCAATATCCCTGAGGCCCCTGGTGAAGCAAATAGAGTGTGCTAGAAAAAATATATTTTAGTCATGTGAAAATGAACTAAATATTATTATACACTACCTAGGTACATTATCTTCAAATATTTGTAAATATTACCAAGAGGAAGTTAGCAATTGAGTGATAAATTGAGCACAAACAATTAGGCTTCAAGAGAAGTGCTAGGTACGAAGTTTCATTCATTTTTCTTTGAAAAATTATACAAAAATAAAGATAATTATACAAATTTAAAGATAATTATTAGATATTACTTTAAGAAGATACAAGTTCGACATCAATAATCTTATCTGTATATACAAATTATACAAATAACACGAACTACCTATGTTACTCAACTTTCGACATCACTGCTGTTTTAAGATTAAGGAGACTGGAGAGCCAACGATCATACGACGTTAAATACACCAGTTCCCGTCAGATCACTGAAATTAAGCAAGGTCGGGCATGGTCATTACTTGGATGGGTGACCACTTGGGAACACCACGTATCGTTGGCTCTTTTTTTCAGCCCAACCCAGGCTGGGTGAGGTCAATGTGGGTAGCTGGTTTGCAAGTTTTCAGCGAATGNAAAAAAAAAAAAAAAAAAAAAAAAAAAAAAAAATGAGACTGGAGGGTCCCGTTTAGTTACAATTACTCAATTGAATAGAGGTACAATTACTCAATTGAACAGTCAGAAATATGACTCCTCCAAAAACGTACCCCAAAATCTTTACGATCAATTTAGCATTGTTCATAACCTAGATATGAACCTATGCCAGAATATTCGATAATATATTCAAAATTGGGGTAGATTTTTTTTTGGGTAAAAGTAAATTTAGAGCCACTGAAAAGAACACAACCGAAGTTTTAGTTACCAGCCTGTAGGTAACTAATATAATTTTATTATTGTGTCTACCTATAACCTGACCTTTGAAAGAGAAAAGAATTCATCTATTTGGGAAGCCGCTTTAACTCGGAAAACAAAACAGAACAAGAACATAAAGTTCGCACAGTCGCAGCAAATAGAGCATACTTTACTATCCAAAATATCCTAAAAAGAAGATCTTTGTCAAGTAATTTCAAAATAAGTCTTTATCAGTACCAATCCTTCTCTACGTTAGTGAGGCCTTAACCTTCCGTAATACAGATGAAGATAAACTACAGATATTTGAAGGAAAAATATTGAGAATAATTTTTGGCTCAATCTTTGATCCAGTCTTTCAGGAGTGGAGAATTCTGGAAAATAGAGAAATTGAAGAAAGATATCAACATTCCTACATTATCCAGCCAATGAAGAAATGCTGGCTCAACTGGGCGGGTCATGTCGTTAGGATGCAGGATAATAGAATTGCAAGAATAGCGTTCGAAGGAGATATATTTAGAAGGTTACAGAATGAGAAGAAGACTTAGAGCAAGATGGAAAGATAATATTAGAGACGACGTTGAGCTGATTGAAATCAACCCAGAAGATTGGAAAGATATTACCCAAGAAAGAGGAGTTTGGGCAGAGGCTGTTGTAAAAGCATAGGCCCCAGCCGCGGAAAAGAAAGAAAGTCTACCTATTAAGTCAATGGACACTAGAGATAGCTCCAGTAGATAAACTAAATTGTTACCAGGAGCTTAGAATTTATGAATCAACTGGTTTAAATATTTGATTTTTAAGGAATTTCAATAAAATCTGAATTTGATATCAACACCACTGCCCACTGTTCAGTAAATCAGTGAATGAGACAGTGGAAATGAATCCTGAGAAAATGCTGTTTTCTTAAAAAAAATATAGTCAGAATGATTTTGTTATTTTTTTTTATATTTTGTACAGTGGTTAGTAAAGTGATTTACTACGAGTGATACTATAGTTCACGGAAACTCCTTAACCCCGTCCATACTAAGTGGCTAGAGAAAAGCAGTTTCACCCTTCAATGGACTGTAATGTTTCGATATCTACAAACGCCTTGTCATTTTATTCAGTCTACATACTAACAGCGGATCGCCCATTGTGCTAATTCTGGCGCACTTTAAATTTGAAATTATCACAAATCATAGCATTTCAAAAATTCACTAAATTTAGAAAAATGTAAAATGTGTTTTTTTTTTTAATTTGGCTTAATGTCTCTTTAACATTGGTCATTCAAGACGGGGGTTTTACACTCCATTCGCTGGAAACTTGCAAATCAGCTACCCACATTTTTTTTAGAAGAAGGAAAAAAATATGGTTCCCCACTTATAAGTGGGGAATGAGTGGTGTTTTTAACATTGACTTACTTTATTAAAGAATAACATTGACCTCACCCAGCCTGGGTTGGTCCGGAAAAAAGAGCCAACGATACGTGGTGTTCCCAGGCGGTCACCCATCCAAGTACTGATCACGCCCGACGTTGCTTAACTTCAGTGATCTGACGGGAACTGGTGTATTCAACGTGATATGATCGTTGGCTAACGCATAGTATTGCATTGTCACAAACTAGATTTGTGGGTATCACAGAATTATAAGGGCCACTACACAAAACTATTACTGCACTACATATTACTTTGCTTCTGTAATGCCGCTACGGTCGCTAATCACATTAAACTAGCTACGCAATTGTACTCACGAGGCTGAGTGCACCCCGAACTACCAAGCACAATTTCGAAAATGTTTAAATGAATGAAGTTTTTTCAATCAACTCTTTAAAATAAAACATTAAACCTTTATGAATATTAAAAAAAAATTTAATTTTCGTTTTGTGGACCGTATGCTGTTTGCCGTACTTTTACCATTTAGAGTTTAATGAAATTTGAATTTGATGGCATTACTATGAGGTACAAAAAATCATTGGGAGATAAAATCAGTAAAATTCTGAAAAGAAAGGAAACTATGAACAAAATAGAAGGACTTCTTTCAACCAAGCTCCGATGATGTGCTCAGGAGAGCACGAAACTAGTCAGCTTTAATCAACATCTTTATTAATTTTACAGTCAAGTGAAGATGACATAGTATCCCAATTTAAAAAAAATAAAAATAGAAGGAGTCTTAGAAACCCCTGAATTTTTTTTAAAGAGGCCAAGTGGTTCGATAGAAATATCTGATGTCAAGACCAATTATCAAAAAATTGTTTACAAAACGAAACAGAATCAATAAAATATTTGGAATCAGGATATCAAATCCAATTTCAACTTCCTTAGATCCAAATGATAAGATCAAATTATTGAATCAGAAATTGATGATTCAAATTAAAGTCATCGCTTTTACTTGATTTCATTGATTGTTGATATGTTTTATGATCGAAGTATTAACAACTATTTGTTCATATGTTTTTCGTTAGATAATGTGTTGAATTTCGTACCAATTTGAAAAGCGAATTACTTTTTATACGATTTTTCATAGGAAAATTTAAAAAATAGAAATTATGTGATCATTTGGGGGAACAACAATCCCAAAATTTCCAGCGAGGGTTTACTTGTTGAGTGACCACGAAGGTTCGCGCCCTTATGATGTTGGCTATTCCAGGCCAAACCCTGGTTAGGTCAGGTCAGTAAGTTCCTGGTGAACGGAGGATAAAACCCCCAATCTCAAATGTACTTAGGCGCTAACTTAACCCTAGGATTGCCAAGCTCTATTCAGTTACGTGCATTGCCAAGGGGGGGGGGGGTACAAAGTACCCGCAAACAAAATAAAGGATGAAATGATTTTTTTTATTACAATAAGTCGCTACTACTTTATTAAAAACTAAAAAAATATAAACTAAATAAATTTTATCTTACATAAAAATAAAATTAAATCCCAGGAATAAAATAATGTAAATGAAAATAAAAAAAAAAATTGCTAGACCCTAAGAAATCTATTCTGAACCAGAACTTTGTCCTTCCTGACATCCCAAACAGAAAAATGTCTTTTGACAGTGACATTTTAGACAATTTATGGTAGCTTTTAATGGTAGTTTTAGACAATCAATGTATTGGTTACATGCATTACCCGCAGTACCCGCGCCCAAAGTTTGGCTTCAATATCATCCCTTAGAAGGCTCAGAACATACATATTTTTATATACTATGATGGAAAATATTGTATGTGACAATTATTAAAGGTCTCATTAAAATAAGCTCGATCCCCCGTAGTCACCCACCGAGTAAAACCTCCTTGAACGTTGCTTAACTTCAATGATCTTTTGGAAAATGTTGTATTTAACGTGCCTCAGTAGCTACCCCTCCCATATACCATATAGGCACCTTGTTAATGCTAAATCTGTATGATGTACCGAAGCCCAACCCAAACGATACAGCCCTAGTAGCTCAGTGTGTCGAAGCGGTGGATTTGTAACCAGGAGGCTGTTGGATCGAATCTTACTGCATCCCCGCCTACTGGTGACCAAATAGATCAAAATAAAAGGTCGCACTGATTGCAGCCTCAATAGAGATTTGCAACCAGTTCACTGATATCTATCCAAGCTCAAACGGGTCGGACTAGAGACAAATTTATTCAATGTTGCTTGGATGTAGCAGACATTTATAAATAGTACGCTAGAGTTACGTATGATGATTTCCTCAGTCCACTAATTCAAAAAATAATTAGACTAAAAAAATAATAACAAGGTTTTATCCTACCCCCCACTACAGAATTGTTAAAAAAAAAACATCAAACAAATTGTAGGGTATTACATTAAGATCAAAGGCCAGGACACGAGGATAGATATCGTAAGCCTTTTTAATGAAGAAAATTATTAGGGCTGAAATAACACATATCACAAGGATCGTGTACGGGAAATTAGTGATGACAACTCGACTATCGAATACTATTTGAATATGGGGTGCGGTAATGGGGTGGGGTGGGGGGACATATAATTAACCCAACTTTAGTTGCATGACAAATTGTTTTGTTTGATTTAAGTACATAAAAAATGGATTCAGAGTTTCGTGCTACGTTCTCATAAGCACGTAAGGGATCCTACTAAATACAAAATTGTGCTTGTTTGTCCCTCATTCACTAGTAGTTCTGTGAACTATAGACTTCACTCAGTTGAAGTGTCAACATGAATCATCGAATGGTCCAAAAGGGTCAAAAAAGAAACTATATAAATACCGGATTTATCGTACAAAGCGTACGGGATTGATCGTACAAGGCGTACGGGATTTATCGTAGAGCGAACAGACAAACACATGTTCAAAGAAAAATTGTGGTGTTAAAACTAGTTTTCACTTCGTTCAGTATATGAAGATATCATCGTCCTTATTATCTTAGCTGGTATATACCTAATCTGGAGCCTGGATGCTAATGGTTCGATTTCAAGCATGTACCTAGCACAGGGATGAACATTGTAACAAAAGAATCATCTTAGCAAAATTATAACAATTACGAATTTTATAAGTGTAAGCAACTTTGAAGAAATTACCGAGGGCGTAATTTCTTCCAATCCATATGACTTTCTAACTTTCTATAAGGAAAAGTAAATCGTACTTGAGACTGTACGAAGTTACTTGAGGGCGACATCCTCGCGGGCCGAGTCTACCTGTGCTGATGGTGTAAAATAACGCAGGAAGCAACTCTGTAATATCATTATGTTTATAACTCTTATATTACTGACGTAATTATATTGCAGTGATTGTCATGGTTCTGGGGGCCCATGTCAATTATCAGCCTCCAAGAACGGATGTATGATGACAATTAAAAACATAAGCAGTATACCACAACTTATCTGGAGCTGCTGTCTCATACATCTGGCTACCATCGGATACGATGATATTGAATGAATGAAGCAACGTTGCGCTTTTACAATGACAAAAATATACAACAATGACAGCGTCTAGGGCACGTTGAATACACCAGTTCCTTTTAGATCACGGAAGTTAAGCAACATCCAGCGAGGTTAATATTATGTGAATAACCACGTGGGTTCGCGTTATCATGATGCTGGCTATTTCCAGCCCAACCCAGACTGTGTGAGGCCAATGTGGATAGGTAGTTTGTAAATTTCCATTGAATGGAGGGTAAAACCTACGTTTCAACAATATATGTTAAAGAGACAATGAGCAATGACAAAAGATAAAAGGAGATAGTATTTCATTATTGGAAAGAATTTTGTTTTCGGAGTGGAATTCATAAGATATGTGAGTATATTATATATCGCCCATGAACTACGGCCTTTTAAAATGATCATAAATCCATGTTTACTTACCTCGCACCAACCATTCTCATAAAAGAAATGTAAATTAGAAATATAAATGATATTAATCTCATTTTCTACTCCAAAAATCCTGTTCGAAACTTATATCAGAAAGTTCTTGCCACGATCAATCTGTCTCTTCAATAACATTGTATTAAAACACTTAAAACAATAACAAATAAAAAAGACGACACTCAAATGTATGCCATCGGACTACAAAAGTGTAAAAAAAAAAAAAAAAAAAAAACACAAAGAAAAAATTAGGTAAAAATATTTTGCACAAAAGAAAAAGAAATAGATTATGTTTTAAATCAAACACCAAAAACTATAAAGAAAGGGTACCAGATATTCTAAAATTAAAAAACAAAAGAAGTTGAGTGTACAATGAATCGAGAAAAAAAAATGAAAAAAAATTACAATAAATTGTAAAACAATTAAATAGTAAATTACAATGCGTTCGGTATTCGATTAAACCAGAAATTATAAATTGAATAAATAAATAAAATATTCAATAATTATTGTCGATTAATTTTATGACTTTAATTAAATTTATTACTTTTCAATGTTTTTTTAATTTTATTGTAGGTCCAATAAATTTGCATTAATTTTCTTATTTTACAAAAAAAAGAAGAGGAAAATTTTGCTTTTTTTTGGTGGGTCAAAAAATCTTGATAAGAAACGTTAGAGATTTTTAATACCAATCAAGTTTCAGTGTTAGAGGATCTTACCGACAAAAAAAATATTTTGTTCTCCAATAGGCGTGGCTTAATATTAAGAATTTATTTTGTAAAAGAGTGTGAGAGAGAGGGTAGGATGAAGACGCGTGCTCTTTCCGACAAAAGAATGTGTTTTTTTGATCTTTTTTTTTTGTTTTAATTATCCCTTTTTTCTACCCCCGGTAAATTATTATTTTGAATGACAATTTTTTTTCTGTTATTATATACCTCGCTGTATTTAGCCTGTAGATGCCATTTGAGAAATTGGACTCGAACTTACTTAATATTTATTTAAAATGAAAAAAAAAAAAAAAAAAAAAAAAAAAAAAAAAAAACACTGGTACCAATTTTTTTCAAAAAAACTTCTGATATGTATCGATTTTTAATGGTTGAACGTCACTACTTTAGAGGTCTAGTTTTAACTCCACGATTT
Organism: Pachypsylla venusta; assembly: GCA_012654025.1. Lineage (NCBI taxonomy): Eukaryota > Metazoa > Arthropoda > Insecta > Hemiptera > Aphalaridae > Pachypsylla > Pachypsylla venusta. The sequence goes on along the minus strand of CM022877.1, from coordinate 8,683,894 downwards.
TTCTTTGCTTTTTCTGTTTGTCCTACGATAACTCTCGAATGATTAATTCGAGTTTGATAAAATTTGATATAGACCATCAATATATTCATAAATTAGCTGATTAGTTTTAGAACCCTATTAAATAATCCGGGGCCATACGGTCGTTATTTTAACTGATTCAGGTTTAGAATTCAAAGTCAACAAATTATTTTCAATGATGAAACATTGCAATCAACAATATATTTTTATAATCGCAGTCAGGATTGGATAACATGCGTTGCCAGTGCATTGAGTCCAGAAATATAAAAAAAATCGTACATTCTCGGTTATTTGTAGCTTTGCACTTTTTCCACTTGAGACTGACCAAAATTTTGGTCTTAGTACATACTAGTATGGGAGGCACCAGGTAAAAACACGCATCGTTGGCTTTATCGGGTTGAACTCAGACTCCCGATGACAAATGAGAAGCTGTTGTTGATTACAGTGAAACGGAAGGGGAGTCTATAGCTAACCTAGTTGCAAAAAGAGTTACCTTTCCACAGCTGGTCTAAAAATAAAAATCATTAAATAATATTTATTATTTTCGTTCCGTTTCGTGTCTAGTTGGAATCACTGTCATGAAAATCCAAGGGGAAACCCGATGAAAACAATAACTTCCAAAGAATCGACATGGTATTTACATTCGTATTTCAAATTTTTCATTATAAAACATTTTGCACGTATACAAAATATGACAGTATTAGAATAATAAGATCAATTAGAAAATGAAATTCGATTTTTGTAAAAAAAATATATATATAGCTATAATATATAGATTGTTAGACTTCGATTATTTCATGATACCTGAGTGTTTCGAAAAAAATGGCATCCGATTGTTCACACATACAATATGTCTTTCTATTGGCCAAATCTCCTCGAAAGAACGAACATTATTGTGACAACTGAATGCCAGTATAATCCTTCACTCTCGAAAACACTAAGGGTTAAGCTTTGTAACTGCAGAGAGTGTAAAATGATGACTCTATCAATTATTTGCTGGGGAAAATGCAGTGACGAAATAGCTCTTAGTCGCATTCTATTTAAATGAAAACTATCTAAAGAAGATTCTTTAAAAAAATATTAAAACAGAATCTTTCAGAAAAAAACGATTTTTTTAGGTTCGGTGAAATGTTGTCTCCACTAAAATCATGCCATATGCATATTCTATGCGCACGGCAGTGCACAAAGCCAATTTCCTAACGCATGCAGTCTATAAATTTATACGAAACATTTCGCCTTGTTTTTACTCCCTCTTTATAATCACTCCAAAGTATATCTACCGTCAATGAGTCATTGAATACACCAATTTCCGTATCATCATCGAAGATAACTAACGTCTCGTGACGTTTCACATGATGTTGGCTATTCGCGGCCAAACCAAGAGAAGGTCAGGTTAATAAGGTAGCTGGTGTGTAAATTTCCAGCAAATAAAAGATAAAACCCCCCCGTCTAGAATGAACTTATAAATAAAATAAAATAATCAGTGAAATGGCGTATCCACTAAAATCACGGCATTCGGAATATAATCACTACAAAGTATAAGGTAAAAATAATCATTTTGTTCTATCCTTCAACTGAGATGTCAAAGGAAACATCTCTAAGTGGTCTAGAAGCCATCATACTGGAATTACATCCATGAGACCCGGACTCGATTCCAGATTGAATTTGAGAGAAAAAGTTTATTGTTATCTTGAGATGTAAAATAACGCAGAAACCAACACGGCAATATTACTCAGTGGTCATAGCTTATTTATTAGATCTGCGGTCAGAATTTATTTAAAATATCTAGATAAGTAGGTTCACTGACAACAAAGGCAATAGCATCGTGACTTTTAACCAGGAATCAAACCCAGAATCCTCGTTTCTAGTTGTAAGTAATTTCAAATGACACTCGCAATCGGATGAGCAAAGTGAATTAAATGTTACCATCAGTCTGATGTTTCATACTCATTTTTATCAATACAACAATTTACTGTCATCATTACAACAATGAATTGCGTATTGATATCAATATGATAACCATACTGTTATCAATAAAACAATGAATTGCATATTGATATCCATATGATAACCATACTGTTATCAATAAAACAATGAATTGCATATTGATATCAATATGATAACCATACTATTATCAATACAAGAGAGTGATTCATACAGCAAATGTTAATCTGTCGTCATCAATATATTATTGTATTTTGTTCTTGTATCACCCAAATAATGAATCTATTGTTTTATTTATTGTATCTAAACCAGGGTTTCTCAACCTTTGGGCGACCAAAGACGAAAAGGCTCGTGGAACTAGATATTTGGAGTTTCACTAGGCATTTTACAGGCTTCTGTATGATTGTGTGAGCAGAATAATAGACAAAATATTTCTTCATCCAAATTAAAATTGTCAAAATAAAATTAGATATGATTTTCTTTGATTAATAAACATTTAAACATCCATTGAAGATGATGTCTGTTGTTTTGCCCCCCTATCTGGGAACACACAAACAGTTACCCACATCGATTCCCCCGCCAAATCCAGCCTGAGTGTGCTCAAACCTGCGTGAACAACTTCCCAAGAAAAACTTCGCTGGACATTGATTGTATTAGGGATCTAACTCGTAAAGCCTGTTCCCACATGTCGGACGAGCTGTCCGTTGTATTACCAATGACCTGGTGGCAATGCATTTTAAATTAAAATGTTCAAATTTTAGAGAAAATTTTCCTCATCCAAATTGAAATTGTCAAAATAAAATTAGATATTTTTTTCTTTGATTAATATAAAAATGTAAACATCCATTGAAGATGATGTCTGTTTTTCAATTACCCATCATCGATGTGGAGGTAGAAAAAAGTATTCTAGTTGTGAGTTAAATTCAGTATTTCTAGAACTAGATCTACATTAGAATTTGTAAAATCTTCTCTTTTTTTACTTAAGTAAATAATTATATACATAAATAACATTAAGGAATCTATGGTAATGTAAGCAATAAGCAATATAGGTATAGGTAATCATTTTGGTTTTGTGCAAGGTGATATTTTGAGTTCTATTTTTCTCTCTTTAATTTTAAGGATAATCTAGCCGATTTTTTTTTGTAAAATTCTGTCCACGGACCCTTTTGGCGTGCTTCACGTACCAAATGTTAAGAACCCCTGCTATAAACTAAAGTGCTCTCCTATGAATCATTATTGAGCCTTATTATTGAAAACAAAAATGTTTTTGATGGCAAAATGAATCATTATTGCAAAAAACAAAAAAAAAAAAAAAAAAATCACGTGACCTAGAAAGATAAGAAGTGTCCAAGGAAGAATAATATAATTCTAAGTTTCATTATTTTATTGACATCATAGCATTACAAGGTGCTGAATAAATAATGCATTATTTCTGTTTACTTCATTTACATTTTGGTATTGCCTTGTAAAAATAGACTTCTATGTGGAAGTAACCACTAGACGAGTGCATTTTCTACCATCTGACTCAATTGAATGGTGAAAAAATCACGCCCCGTTTAACCACTTTGCTAACCCAGTTATGTCAATGCAACCTCTCAATTGTCAGTTGCAGCAATTTTACTACGTCTCGTCTGTAGACTTTAGCCACGGGTTCAGTGGGTTATCTTAAAAATCTCAACAACGCCTAGCCTTTAGAGTATGATGATGATGACAGTGGGTTAACTTTTCATATAAAGTTACATACCGCATTTCCATGGTTCTAGCACAAAAAGCCCATAAGAGGCTTAGGTGCAGGGGCTTGCATAGCCCCAAAGAGGAATTTAGCTCCATGGTTCTACCGAATAAAGATGATTTAACATTCACCTCAGGTATATTTTTTATTAATTTAATTGTCCTATTGAATACATGATGTTCTATATCTTAAGACGGGCAAGGAGTCATTGCGACATCTATCAGCAGACATCTCAGTATTAGAAGGTATTTCACAAAAATTCTATTCTACCTTTCATTGGTCTTCTTAAAAAGAAGAATACATCGAACATATTTTATATTAAAGGCGGTCGCACTTTGGAAGCGACTACAGGCTCACGCTATTCAGAGCGACTTTTGTGTAAGCGACAAACTCTATTTGACTCCTTGTAGGGTGTAGTACCTTCCAAAGTATGACGAGGGTAGGGCATGATTTATGTGGAGTGTTTAGAAATAACCTATTTAAATTGAGCTATACTGATTCAAATATCCAGATATATTTTTAAACTCTCCAATTGCCTGAAAGCCACACAAATCTAGCCTGCGCTTGGCCGGGAATAATCAGCGTCAAGAGTACGTATGGTGTGATAGTGGAGGTGCCATTTCACCTTTGCTTAATATCGCTTTAACATTTTAGGAGGGAGACGAGGGCTTTACGGCTTTACCTTCCAAATTTTGGATACTCATAGAACATCATGGACCAGGATTTGACCCGGAATAGCCAATACATGAGAGTTCGAACCTATAAAAATGTTTTATACCAACCAAGTAAAACCTTGCTGGACGTTGATTCATTTTAACGATCTAGAATTAGACTGTTTACCTGTTTATATAACATCCAAAGAAAAGGTCAGCTTGTCCGATATTTGTGAACGGGCTCTCACAGGAACTGGTATATTCAACGAGTCATTATTGGCCATGGCTAGTTTGGAAGTTTTAAATATTCAACTATTTTTTAAACATTATTTCCGCTACTTATTTTTTAATTATTAGGTACTAAAATTAAATTCCGTCTATACAAAAATCTCTTGAAATTCAAATATTACAGAATAATAAAATACAGCTTACAATGCCTCTATATTATATACCTATCTACTACCCAACTGTCTACAGTAGGAGATTTTTGATATAAAGAGAAAACAACAAACCAACTACCCACATAGATCTCACCCAGCCTGTGTTCAATATCAAGAGGCTCAAAAAAAACGTGGTCACCCACTAAGTAAAACAAATCCGGATGTTGCTTAACCTTACAGGAAACGGTGTAGGTATTTTTCTATCATTGAGGCCTCTATTTTTCTCTCTCTTGACGTCTAAGTTCATTCGAGACGGTTGTTTTACCCCTCTATCTGGAAACCCACAAACAGTTACCTACATCGATTTCCCCGCCAAATCCAGCCTGAGTGTGCTCAAACCTGCGTGATTACTCCCCAAGAAAAACCTCGCTGGACGTTGATTGTATTAGGGATTTCACTCGTAGACCTCGTTCAAATTTGTCGGACGAGCTGTCCGTTGTGTTATCAATGACCTGGTGGCAATGCATTTTAAATTAAAATGTTCACATTATATCTACAAAAATTTGACGAATAAGGTGAACATTCTTATTGAAAACCATTGCCATCAGGGGTTCCAAAGTAAAACGTACAGCGTGTCCGATAAGTGTGAACCGGCTCCAACGGGAACAGGTATATTCAACTGACGCTGGCTAATTACATATTTATATTACAAAACCATAAATATCAGCTCTCAAGCGGAACCCACTGGAGTTCGGATGAGAATCCAACACTCTCAGCATTGTTTGAGTTGGTCCTCGTCGTGAGGACTAACAAAAAAATTCACCTGGATTACAGACGCATTAAAGGAAACTACACCGTTTCTTCTCGGTGAAAAATCTGGTCCATTTGAGGGCTGAATCAAAATCTTTCATAAAAAGGATTGGTTTAGCTCCAGGTTCTAGCGATCCTCGTTTGCACCAGTTTCAAATCCAGCGAATCCCTCAAATCTCTCAAGCAATACAACTGGGCCATAGCTTCCATCTCATGGGAACGCTTCCTACCGGAAAAGAGTTTGATAAGGTGTTTTATCTTTAAACTTTTAGGAAAAAAATAAAAATAAAATATCATATCTGTATTAGATATTTCTCTAAATTTCTTTCCGCTTCCTAATTATTTAATTAATAGTTTTTCAAAATCAAATATATGTATACAAAAAACCCTTGAAATTCAAATCAATGATAAAGACATAAATCAAAGTGTGAAATGCCTTTTTACATACCACCAACGTTTCAACACATCACAAAAAGAAATAATAAAATAGGTACAAATTACAATGCTTCTTTCTACTAGCCAACTGTCCACAGTAGGAGCTTTTAGAATATAAAGATTTCAAGAGAATAGCCTTTACAAAGGATCAATTGAGACATAGTCAGATTGAATTGAAAACATGTTTGAACCGATAGCAATTTCTAATTCAAATGTAACCTCTGTATATTGTCTTAGATTGAGCCCCATCAGTAGGGGTCTGGCCTTGTAAATAATACAATTTGTTCTGGTTGGCGAGTGATGATTCCTTTTCTGCTTGGAAACTAATTTATCAAATAGTTCATTTTTCACCTTAACATTGTTGATTATTACTTTTGAGAAGAGTAAAAAATTAAAATCTAATGAATGACCTTTGGGAAAGTAGAATTTGATCATCGGTTCTACGCGCTAGGACGACCTATGCATATCTTCATTTTTCTAGCCAAGGGCCATCGGTGTCCTCATATCAAATCAACGTATTTCTACCATTTTTACGACCTATTCCCGGCCAACCCAGGATTGTTGAAGACAANAAAAAAAAAAAAAAAAAAAAAAATATGTGTTAGAAAGATAAAACTTTTTCTTACAATTTGGACAAATAAATAATCAAATTTGGTGCGGCCGATGTTTGTCTCCAGAAAAATAAGAAATTAAAATCACAATAAAAAAAAATAATAACACAATTTATGCACCATGCAAATCAGGTCGAGTAGGAAGCCGATTTCAAACTTGACCGAAATCAAAAATTGTATAGGGAACAAATGTACATAATATAAAGAATGAAATATTATGCATTTTTCTCATTACAGCGAATGATTTTTTCATCCCAAAATTGATTTTAAAATGGCCATAGTTCTAGGATGGCCATAGTTCTATCAAGATTAGTGAGCCGTATTCCTAAAGAAATTCTGCTAAGAAAAAATCATTCAGACCAAATGTCTATACAGGGTGACATTGTTGTGACGATGACACCAAGTCTCCGTCTGATTAATATTTTCTCTTATTTTCCCCAAAATTTTCTACTTTAGCCAGAGACATTATGGATTTACAAGCATACCAATGACCGAAATTGGAAATTTGGGCTCTGAGGAACTCCAAACCTTGGAAAATATTTTACAAAAAGAGAAATTCCGTATAAACAAATTGAAATTATTGGCGACCATTTGCCTCTGCTGTTCCCCCCCCCCCCCCCCCNCCCCCCCCCGATTTTACATTAATAATTCATGTTATATTTTTATTGACCAAATTAAGTGAACGCCTAGTGTTAACAATATATTTTTGGTTGTCTTTTTGAACGATAACTGTCGAACACCTTTTCCGATTTGAAGAAATTCGGTATGGACATTTATTACAATATTCATATAATTTTTGGACCAAATGGTGTCATTTAAGTGAGTAAGGTCTATAGTTCACAAAACCATTTTTGTGTATAGTATAAAGAAACGACAAACCATAATATCAGTGAACACGTGAAAAGATTATATTTATAATAATACTAGCTATTTGCCTGTGCTTCGCCACGGTTATGAAATTCAGCAACCATTTGGAGAAGGCGACATTAGATCTTCACAAGTTTGGAAGTGAGACTTCTCAATCATGGATTTTTGGTGGAACCGACCCCAGGGTGTGCATGGCTCCAATCTAGAAAATTCAATATTTTATTCAAAGATATTACTTTTTGTATTGCGGAGCACCTTCGTATTAAATTTCAGCTTTCTCGCACATCCCGAAGTGATACTTCTTAATTTTGGTTTTTTTGGCGGAACCGGCCCCCAGCGTGAGCACCGCTCTTATTTAGAAAATTCAACATTTTACTCAAGGATATTACTTTTTTTTTTTACTGCGGAACACCTTCGTATTAAATTTCAGCTTTCTCGTTCATCCCAAAGTGGTACTTATCAATTTCAATATATTTGGTGGTGAAAACCGTCAACAAATCGGATAGAAACCGGAAAATTTGAAATTTTATGTTTTTTTATGGGGTGATTATGTACTATTTTGGGGTGGTCTATTCTCGTTCATTTTTCGTTATCTCCTTTAGTTTGCCCAGAAAAAGTTACAAAAAGGGCCGCTAAAAAGCGTCATTTTTGGCGGTAACTTGCTCCCACTTGCATTTTCGATTTTTTTTCCTTTCTTATTACGCACTCTCATACTAAAAGGGATCTGTGTGCTAAGTTTCAAGTCTCTAGGTTTATCCATCGTGGAGCTACGTTGATTATCAGTCAGTATAGCAACTGGGCTTTGCGGTATATATACCTCTAACTTTTTTTATGCCCTCGTAACAACCACCCTGTATATGTCTAATACCAAATCAAATTACTGTGTGTTTTAAATTGAAATCCCTACTTTGTTTAATAAAGTTCTAGAGAGACCACCCCATGAGCTGTAAAGTCTTGATTAATTACTTCTTATTTAGAATTTCCCAACACAAATTGTCTAGAGCAGAGGGTTTCAGAACGCCCTCTCAATTTGAATTACACCTTTCTTAGGTTAGCCCCAAGATAGTTTCATTGTAAGGTATCTTAATTGAACTGAATCTGCAATATAATAATTATGGGAATTTCTCATATACAGGGTGTTAAGCTTGTATGTTAGAAACAGGGATGGGCAAGAACCGCTCACTTCATACATTCTTAAAGTTCAAATTTGGTGAAGTAAACTGTTCTACCATATAAGTTCATCGTTCTTCTTAAAATTTCAGTTCAGAATTCGCTCCCTTATTTTTTTCTGTGATCATATTTTTTTTTTTTTTAATTTATATTTCACTATGNTTTTTATTAATTGATTGTCAGCTTCGTTAGGTGACGGTCTTAAGCCCCTGTAAATACAGAAGGTTTGGTGTCAGGAAGGACATCATCCAACTTTTAACATAAGATGAAAAGTCATCAGCACATTAGAGTTTCTACGCATGAATACTGTGAAAATCAAGCGGGGGATACCGTGCGAGGAAACAGGAATGTGTACAGCTAAAGAGAGGCACTGAACAGAAGATTGTGGTATGGTAAAATTAAGGAAGACTAAACCGACCCCAAATAATATTGGACAAAGCGAAGTTGAACAAGAAGAAGCATGCACTTGAAGTTCAGAATTTATATAAAAAACTCGTAGTGTAAATCTTAACTTCTGGAGTTAATTCTTTCATTAATTTGTGTACAGTTTCTATCAACTAATTTAACCTTCAATCCTCAGAACCCTTCAGATTATGAAAATGTTGGACATTGATGAACTTGTTCGAATAAGTAACTTATAAAATTAGTGAACGGCTCTTTTGAAGAATCACTTTCGTTGACTTAATTACTTGTAATCAATAATGACAGCCTGCTCTAGAGAGCTCATGATAACAACTGCTGAAAATATACTTTGTCAATTTTACTTTCAGACCTCGTAGTAAGACGCAAAATTATTATTATTAGAATGCAGAGCTGGAATTAAACTGGAATTAAAGCTGGAATTAATTATACACTTTTTGGCATTATTCGCTTGAACTAAAAGTTAAAGTTATGTCCTTCGCGCTGATTCCTCAAAAATGTATTAGATTTTATCGAACAGTTTAAGGTAGCTGAGCAATCTGAACATGGTGGTCACACCTTTACCGGCCAGGGAAATTTCATATGAAAGCGAACGCCTGAGGCGGCTATTTAGTGGAAAGGTCAGAATATTGCCCACAGTTAGAGGCTCGCCGCAAATACAAACGCGCGGAGGAGATCTTTCAAAAGGAAAAACTTTGTCAGTAAGTCTGGTGTGGCAAATACTTATCCTGGCCAAAACAAAATCCTCAGCTCGAGAATTCCTATTTCCTATTGCCGGGGCATATGATTAGCTTGATACTCTTAATCTTAATACCTTTGATTAATGCTATGAATATAATGTATTCAGGTCTCTAACACATGAACGATAAGGTAGCATCTTTTTGCTTTTAAATGCCCCAAATATCTTCCAAATAGCAACACCCTATTATTTGCTATTTGCCCCCCACACTCACAACATGAAGAGAAATATTTGACGGTATTTGCAAAATGAATCTTTTGATCTTCTAATACCTTTTATGACCGGCATATTATACAAACCTTTGTGAAGCATTGCCTTTTTGCAAAAAAAAAAAAATGGATCAAAAATTAGAAATGCTATAAATTAAAGATACAATGGTAAATTGTACCGAATTTATCGTCTTAAAATGAAATTAAAATTTAATTATTATTATTACCACTGCCCTTTAATTTGGTTCCTACTTACACAAAAGCATATTAACCTCAAAAAAAAAAAAGAATGTGGTTTTAAGGGAGGAATTTCTAGACCCAAGCAGTGGGCGTAATTTCACAAGGAAAATTAAATTCGTGACTGGTTTTTGAAGGAATCTCGCCATTTTTTTTATTCAACATTTTGTTCAAATAAGAAATATTATTAAGGATTTTCTTTCAAATGCGTAATTTCTTGCAATCCCATTTATGACTTACTAACTTTCCATGAGGAAAAGTAAATGTTATTTGAGATTGTGAGAAGTTACTTGAGAGTGACATCCTCACGGGTCGAGTTCACCTGAGCTGTAAAACAACACAGAGAGCCACTCTGTGCTGTTAGTATCTTTGAGTTACTGACCTAATTATATTGCAATGAATTTCGTTCTAGTTCTCACGTCAATTTTGAGCCTCCAAGATGTATGATAATAGAAAATACTTTAGCAGTATTCAACCTCTTTATTAGAGCTGCAGTCTGGCTACGAATGAATGAAAATGAAAATGAAAAAAAAAAAAAAAAAATGTGTATTTCTTCGTGTTACTATGTCAGCATGTTCGTGGGCATCATAGCATTACAAGGTATTTTGAACATTCACTCCAATATCACTAAGCCTAAGCTACACTTTAACAATTTGTATGTACCTTATAATGCTACCACTTGGCGCTATTGCCATAGCTACTCAATTGTCCTCAGGAGGCTGATTTACCCCCAAACACAACCAGACCAAGTGGAAAATTCGAAAAAACTTTTTCCAAATTTTGGGCCCGTACAGGAATCGAACCCGGAACCTCCTTGGTGCAAGCCGAGTGTGATGCGCACTCTGCCACGGAGGCGTCACAAATGAATGAATGAATATTATGTTCTATAAAGATGTTTTGGAATGGATCCCCAATTTTTTGCCACCCGGTTGATGGAAATAGAAGATAGTCAGACCTGTAGTAGCGGTAGAGTCTAAATTTTGCAAGAGAGGAGTAAATTGCGGAATAAAGATTACTGAATGAGACTGGAAAAAAAGAGCCGACTCTCTTTAAGAAAGTTAAATTGAAGAAGATTTAGCAATTGATGTAAAGTTATTTAAAATGAACTAAACAACAAAATTGTTGACCAAATAAGAGGGTTCAATAGAATTTCCATTCTTTATAAAAGTTATCCCATTTGAAAGGACGCAAGAAAATTTGGATAAGTATTTAGATAGATCTGATTAGATCAAAATGAGGATGAACTGATCCATAACAGTATGAATGATGATGGAATGAATGATAAGTGGCATTCAATGGAACAAGATCATGTTGAAAGGAAAATTTGTGAATGAGGAAGTTATGTTAACCCTTTGATACCGGAAGGGGGGATTTTATTCACAGATAATGGTTACTATTTTCTATTCTCACATTAATTTGTTATTTACCAATTTTTAAGATTTTGGGTTGCAAATTATAATGGGAAAAAGTTGGAACCAAAATGAAATTTGAAAAATTCGTTGCAATGAAAAATTGGAACCAAAATGAAATTTGAAAAATTCGTTGCAATGAATATCTCAATGAAAGGCCTGATCAAAAAGGTATCAATTGCACTCTGTTATATTATCATGAAGCTTAAGACTATTTGTTGTGTGAACTGTAGACCTCATTCACTAGAAATTGAAACCCTTTCCCCCCGATTATCCCAAAACCTCAGATAATACTGTGACTATCATGAATGTACATAACATATTTTCATAAAAATAGGATAAGGCGTTCGAGACTAAATGGACTCCCTCTTCTTTTTTCTCGTTCCTCGCCTGGGTGCTATCAATAATTTGAATCAGTAACTTCATCTCTGCATGCACAAATGTCTATGTAGTAGTTCTGTGAACTGTCGAAATCACCCACTTAGAAATCTTAGAATGGTCATCATTTGGTTCAATAGGGTCCAAAATCAATCAAATTTTTCTATGANTCTCCTATGTCTGATCTCTCCATCTGAGTTTAGGGCGACCTCTTCTTCTTGTTTCACTGACTTCTGTCCTCCATACATTCTTTATCAAGCTTCCATCGTTTCTTCTTCTTAATAACCTAGAACATCAGGAATAAAAGACACCAATGGAAATACAACAATTTTAATAAAATTTGGTATGTAAAATTTGATACATACCAAATTTTATTAAAATTGGATAATGCGTTCGGTAGTTATAGTGGTCCAAAAACAAATAAAATAAAAATATCGTGTTAAAAGTAGATTTTAAATCATTCGATCAATCACTCGTGTCGAAAATAACATATAAGGTAAGGGAGGGTTAACTTAGAAAACTAAACACTAACACGCTCACTGCATGTGTGGAAATGATCTGATGCATTTGAATAAATGGAAAAAACAAATTGTGTTAAAACAAAGTTTGGAGATTGACATATCAAAATAAAAAATTATAACACTCATAGAAAACACCAGAAATGAACCCAATCAAAAGCTATTCTTGGAAATCTGATTTTCTTACCAATAACTAATAGGAAATGGGACATGGTATTTGCTCAGAAGGGATTTCATAAGTCTTGGAAGAATATAACCCAAAATATCGTGAGAAAAAATCTGATTTTCTTACCAATAACTAATAGGAAATGGGACATCTCATTGAATTATTACTCGAAGACAATTATTATGGTATTTGCTCAGAAGGGATTTCACAAGTCTTTGAAGAATATAACCCAAAATATCGTGAGAAATTTATAGCGGCCCAACTATTAAAATTATAGGGTGGTTAAATACACGCACACAAAATAATAACAATTCACCATTTGATCAAATTGAAGAAAAAAAAATTGCCAATGTTCCTGAAAACCAATCGGAAGATCCAAAAATTGTTACACAGTGATTTAACAATTCTGNAAAAAAAAAAAAAAAAAAAAATGGGGGCCAAATTATTATGATGTACGGATATTTATTTAAAAAATGTGCACTGAATGGTAAAAGGCAAGCATACGGTCATTGCACAAACCAAATATTTTGAAAAACTGCAACCCCTTATCAGATTTTGATGACATTTGGTATGGGCATTCATTTTTTTCACAGATTATTTTTTGTGCCCTATTGAGCCATCCAGGACCACATAAGTGGTTGGGGTCTACAGTTCCCAGAACCACTAGTTGTGGTGTAATAGATATGTGCTGTCTATGGGTACTGCTAGGTAGAGTCAGCATCCCTACTCACTAATACAACTGCTATTCTACTTTACCTTGGTGTACCAAGTGTGAAGGTGGTGCCGGGTGAAGGTGGTACCAAGTGCTAAGGTGGTGCCAAGTGTGAAGGTGGTACCAAATGTGAAGGTGGTACCAGATGAAGGTGGTGCTAAGTGTGCAGGTGGTACCAATTGTGAAGGTGGTACCAGGTGAAGGTGGTGCCAAGTGTGAAGGTGGTACCAAGTGTGAAGGTGGTGCAAAGTGTGAAGGTGGTACCAGGTGAAGGTGGTACCAAGTGTGTTATGTTACTTTCAAGTGGTACAGGACGGGATCTCTTCTTCGGTGGAGATGGCGCTGATGAAGTGAGCATAGTCAGGACGACCATGTTATTGGAGTTCAATGGAATGGATAATACTAGGAGACCGGAATAGAGGGACCAAGGAACACTGTGGGCTGTAGTGCCAATTGTTAATGTCAGGATATGACATTACTCAGCCGCATGAATCAGGAGAAGCTTCTATGTAACATGAGCGTGAGACATACTCGAACGTTTAACAATTCACAGTTTCATAGCATGAGGGTGAGGGCATCATCAAAAGCATTGCTGAAACCTTTGCCTCAAGAGCCATGTCATATCATCTTACAAAAGATTGATAATGGCTTGTCAAGTAGTTTTTCCAGTTGTTTGGACATTACAAGTAGAAGATTTAAGAGTGATTTTAAGATAAATAATTTAAATAATCTTTTACACCATTAACCCTTTTGGGCAGAAACAGAGGTTCAACTATTTGTTTGAAAGGCTTTTTTGACTATTTGAAATCAATAGACGTCTCTGTGGATGAGTCTGTACTGCTTGTACTGGTTCAATTTTCGGTCAGGTGGCAAATTCGAAACTTGCGCCTTGTTGTGTCTGGGATTTTTTTTTTATTTATTTGGATTCCATGAGACATAGGCATTCAGAAACACTATCCTATACGTCATACAAGATCTAATAATCCTCGATAATCTGGCGTATATTTCAAAAATAATTTCTACAAAGGAACTAGGCTCTCCCACTGAGGGACATAGGTTCGGAATTTATTCAATTTTATCAAATTTGTCAAGATTAGATAATATTTAAATAAAGACAATTATTTGTCTAATCAAAACGGGATACTATGTTAAGTAGCATATTAACAAACTAAACAATAAACTGACTAAATTTTCACTTGACTAAAAAAATTTATTTGCAAATTTTACAGTATGGGATACACATTTGTACACCTGTACACAAAGAAGAAAGGAATTTAGGGTTTTTCTCCCTTTTTTATATTTTTTAATATTTAACTAGTTGTTCTGAGGATGTCTCCAGGAGAAGACGAAACATTTCAAATCAATTGTAAATTTTATTTTGTAACCTAAATTCTTTTCTTCTTTATGTGTACAGGTGTACAAATGTGTATCCTACTGTAAAATTTGCAAATAAATTTTTTTAGTCAAGTGAAAACTTATTCGGTTTAATATTTATTTTGTTAATTATTTGTCTAATCAATATCGTGGTTGTGAAGATTGAATTGTCTGAAGGAGATACTTTGATCAGAAGTCAGATTCAATAGTAGTCAAAATGAGTGTACCGTACACCGTTCTGATCATATTAATACCTAACAATATTCAGTCTTTGTTGATGATATCTCTTGGCAAGTTGTATCTACAATCTGGAATCATTAGAAACTAGAAGAGACATCTAAGATTTGGTAGGAGTTTATCCATAATCTAGGGATTCTAGGGAATAACACTACAATGTTCCTCTCATGACCCTTTGACCAGTGGCGACTGTTCAGCAATACAATATGCTTGTCGTTCCCTTTCAATAACGTTAATTAAAAGTGTTAAAAAATATTAACTTATAAATAAATTAAAACAAAACACTTACCAAAAACACTATTTATAATTATTTATGAAGAAATTAGTCGAATCGAAAGATGAAAGTTGACTCAACTTCCATCTCTTCATGAGTATGGTTAGAAATGAAAAAAAAAAAACTAGAATACACAAGCTTAGAGAATACCAAATAATTTTTCAAATATCTCAAGTTTGGGAAATTCAGTTATTTGAAATATTTCATTGTGTTTTGATAGAAAAAAATAGCCTACTAAAAATTTGATACTTTACAATTACGTATATACGAGTACCTACGTAAATATTTTTTTTTTCCGCGAAGTTTCACTTAACTTTGATTAATTTCTATCAAATAGTATGTTTGTGTACTAGAATAAGCGTTACCGCGTCATTAACATAAAAGGCGGTCCGCACTAACTAATACTAAAATGTGATAAGTTGGTCGATTTTTCTTGAGTAGGACATCTGAGTTGCATTAAAGGGGTAATTAAATCTATCTTTTTTGAAACCTGATATCTCGTATTAATATCATCACAGTAGATTTTTAAGTATTTTAAACGATTCCTTTGATATATTAGAGGACAGAGGTCAGGTAGCTGATGAGGTTTGAATATGTTGTCATTAGACAACTGAGAACACTCTCAATGAACATTAAATGAACATTTCTCATTCATTAGAAATGGGGATCAAATACAATGTGCTTTCCCTTTTATATAGCTGATTGAAAATTGTATTAGCACAATGCTTGAATGTTGGAAAAATTCAGTTGAAATCATCATTGAGATCTACATAGAAAATATGAAGAAAACCTTGAAAATTCTAAACTGGCCAGGGTTAGAACTCGAATCTCCTGGTTGCAATTCCAGTGTGATGACCAGATAACGGAGACTATTTACCATAATTCGATGCCAATCCTTTAACCCCATATTCCGGAGAATAATATAAGATGATCTTTAATTTCACTATAAAATCCATGTTAGAAATTGTTTCCCCCTCAAAATTCAGAGCCTGGAAGTTGTTAGAAAATGTCGTTTTTTCTCAGTTTGGATATGATGTGGTTTTCAAGGGTGGAAATATGAGGCTTCCGACTCTGAATCTAGATCATATGAAATCTGTTGCTTGAACGGACATAAAGAAATGCGTATTTCATAAAGTAATACGTAGTGCGTTGGTGATACTAAAATAGAATGATTTCACTTTGTAGACTGAAATGATGCTATTTTAGTATCACTAAAATAACTTACTGAAAAGTTTCACCAGGTTCCTTGGAGATATTTCTACAATATTTTTAATCCCGTGATACCTCCCTCTCTAATGTGGCCTCCGAAGGGAGAAAACCAACTTCGTTAGGTGACGGTCCTAAGACCGAGCAAACACAGAAGGTTTGATATTAGGAAGGGCAACCAGCCTTTAAATAACTCTGCTTCAAATGAGAGATCATCAGCAAAAAGATAGTTTCCACGCAGGTTCAATTGATACCGTGAGAAGAAAACGAGGGTTACCGTATCAGAAAAGAGTTGCCGCTAAAGGGAGTAGGCATCGAACAAAAGTTTTTAGCATGGTAGAATTAAGGAAATCAGCGCCGACCCGCTGACTTCTTTTACTTCACCCTTTCCCAATTCAAATAGAATTGGGAAAGGGTGAAGTAATANCTCTCTGACCGGACTATCTCCCGGAGTACTAACTAAAGGACCAGAAAAATAATTATTTTTCTTCATTCTTATTTAGATCAATATACCTACTATAGTAGTTTTATGAATTGTGGACCTCACTCAAATGAGGGCTTCGATGAGATTCTAGATAGCCGAGAGTACGAAAAATAATTAAAAACACGTTCGAGATTTATCGTGGAACAAACGATGAAATAGACCCAAGATACAATCACTTCGTTCCGTCAGTAGATAGATAGGTACTACCTACTCAAATTAAGGTCGATCATGCTGGCCCGTCCAAGGTGGAATTTCGGTGTTCTGGTGAATACTACATAGGGCTTCATTGTTTGTTCTAATAATGAGTGTTGCAAAATGTCGATGTCTTTATCAATCATCGCTTCATTAACCAGGATAGACCGAACCTAAACATTTTTAGAGCTTCATCCTCTCAGTTCCGACCACCATCGAAACTGATGATATTATATTCTAAGGTGAATATTTCGCCTTGAGACTAAATATGTTTTTAATGTCTGACTTTAAGATCTTGGTACTGTTCAGAAGAGATTGTTTCTTGCTGTAGCTATAAGGATAAAATTTATTAATTATCCACTTTGAGGTGGTCCTAATAGCGTGATGCTGACCATATTTTATAGACTGACCTTTTGATATTCTGACCTCAATATGTATAACAGATACATGATTTTATTAATCATAGTTTAGAGATGGTGCTTTGGTAGCTGCACAATGCTCCTTTCTATTATTGTCAGTAGATTAGACACGCCTAAGTTTAATTAAGCTTAGGAAAGTCTATCTTTTTATGTATAAGCATTTTAATATAATTATAGAAATTACCGAAGGCGTAATGTGTTCTAATCAATTTAGGTATGACTTTCTAACTTTTCATGAGGAAAAGAAAATCATACTTGTGATTGTAAGAAATTACTTGAGGGTGACATCCACACGGCTCGAGTCCACCTGAACTGATGGTGTAAAATAACACAGAAAGCTACTACTTAATATTATTATTATATTTGTAACTTTTTTTTTGTGTTATTGACGATTATGTTACAGTGATTGTCATGGGGAACCCATGTCAATTATTAGCTTCCAAGAACGAATGTATGATGCAATGAAAATCTTTGGCAGTAGACCACAAGTTATGTTGAGTTACTGTCTCACACATCTGGCTACCAACGGAAATGACCATGCCAATTGCCAAATATTAATATTATTACCTACTAACTGTTCCGCCTGTGCTTCGCTGCGATTCTTATATGTCTATTTTTGTTTTTCAAGCACATTCGAATTGGGGGGGTATTGGTTTGTGTCCATTCTGTATATTCCAACCTTTAAAAACCAAGATTTGAACTTTTCGCTAGGCGCCTAAGAGGCACGACCATTCTGACTTTTTAGTAATTTCTAAATTTTATTTTACCCTTTCCCAGTTTCTAACTTGTAACTCTGGAAAGGTTGCCCCAGGGGGCCAAATATCTCAAATCTAATTCTATGAATGTTCATACCAAGTTTTATCAAAATGGGACATGGCGTTCGAGAGTTATTTTGGTACAAATAGACAAACAAAGTAAAAATCCTGGTGTTAAAAATAATTTTGTTCTGTCAAACATTTTTAACAATCTAGATAAATTTATAGATTTGATAACTAATGCAGTCTATTATCATAAAAAATCCAAGCGAAAGTTTCCTTGTAAACATAGCCTGGGAGCGAGAATCAATATCATAGTTTCGACTGTTGCTTTAGCATTCATCAGTATAAATAGCAACGATGCGAAGTAGACATTCCAGTACTCGAGCAACAGGCAGGCATCTGCTATGGAGTCACACAGATCAAACTTATGTTTCTTGCAATACCAACTTTATGACTTTACGGAACATTAAAATCTTTTTCACCCACAGCAAATAACCGATAGCAATACTGGGTTGGAAAGAAATGGAATCGCAAATTGTAAAAGTAAGTCTTTACGTAATTGTTTTTATCCTTGTGCAATAAATACATCCGTAATTGCGTATTTTCTGAGATATTAGAGTCCAAATTTAATTCAGTTTTATGTCTCTAAAATCCAAGGTCAACAGTAGTCTCCTAATGTCCGGAATTGACCATACTGAGGACGATGTAGCTTTATGTTATTGTTGTAGTCTCCTAATGTCTGGAACTGACCATACTGAGGACGATGCAGCTTTATGTTATTGTTGTAGTCTCCTAATGTCTGGAACTGGCCATACTGAGGACGATGTAGCTTTATGTTATTGTTGTAGTCCCCTAATGTCCGGAACTGACCATACAGAGGACGATGTAGCTTTATGTTATTGTTGTAGTCTCCTAATATGCAAAACTGACCATACTGAGGACGTTGTAGCTTTATGTTATTGTTGTAGTCTCCTAATGTCCGGAACTGACCATACTGAGGACGATGTAGCTTTATGTTATTGTTGTAGTCTCCTAATGTCCGGAACTGACCATACTGAGGACGATGTAGCTTTATGTTATTGTTGTAGTCTCCTAATGTCCGGAACTGACCATACTGAGGACGATGTAGCTTTATGTTATTGTTGTAGTCTCCTAATGTCCGGAACTGACCATACTGAGGACGATGTAGCTTTATGTTATTGTTGTAGTCTCCTAATGTCCGGAACTGACCATACTGAGGACGATGTAGCTTTATGTTATTGTTGTAGTCTCCTAATGTCCGGAACTGACCATACTGAGGACGATGTAGCTTTATGTTATTGTTGTAGTCTCCTAATGTCCGGAACTGACCATACTGAGGACGATGTAGCTTTATGTTATTGTTGTAGTCTCCTAATGTCCGGAACTGACCATACTGAGGACGATGTAGCTTTATGTTATTGTTGTAGTCTCCTAATGTCCGGAACTGACCATACTGAGGACGATGTAGCTTTATGTTATTGTTGTAGTCTCCTAATGTCCGGAACTGACCATACTGAGGACGATGTAGCTTTATGTTATTGTTGTAGTCTCCTAATGTCCGGAACTGACCATACTGAGGACGATGTAGCTTTATGTTATTGTTGTAGTCTCCTAATGTCCGGAACTGACCATACTGAGGACGATGTAGCTTTATGTTATTGTTGTAGTCTCCTAATGTCCGGAACTGACCATACTGAGGACGATGTAGCTTTATGTTATTGTTGTAGTCTCCTAATGTCCGGAACTGACCATACTGAGGACGATGTAGCTTTATGTTATTGTTGTAGTCTCCTAATGTCCGGAACTGACCATACTGAGGACGATGTAGCTTTATGTTATTGTTGTAGTCTCCTAATGTCCGGAACTGACCATACTGAGGACGATGTAGCTTTATGTTATTGTTGTAGTCTCCTAATGTCCGGAACTGACCATACTGAGGACGATGTAGCTTTATGTTATTGTTGTAGTCTCCTAATGTCCGGAACTGACCATACTGAGGACGATGTAGCTTTATGTTATTGTTGTAGTCTCCTAATGTCCGGAACTGACCATACTGAGGACGATGTAGCTTTATGTTATTGTTGTAGTCTCCTAATGTCCGGAACTGACCATACTGAGGACGNCCACGCGATGAAACTTCATTCTTATCTTGAGATTTGCAGACTTACAATCAGTCCATTTTTTTCTCACTTTTAAATGTTTAGTTAAGCTCTGTAGACTCCACGCTAGTTCCGGCGACTTGTATGAGCGTACCTACTCGTATATCCAATGCAGGTTTTATATTAATTATAAAAAATAACTCAATTAGATAAATATGGCGGATGGAGAATATCTTATTAGCTTACAGACCGTAACCGATTCGGTGAAATCGGAATCTAGCAAATACGAATACAATGCCTGTTTGAGGCGTAATTGCGAAGTAAATAAAGAAGGTTTTACTTCTTTCGGAGACAATTGAAAATGGTCTATCTAAGACTTAGACTGCCTCGATAGAATCCTAATACCGGTCATCGCATTTTGATGAGCAGGTAGATACTTTATATTTACAGTTTCTAGTTTTTACCGTTACTCTTCTTTCGTTAATCTAAATAAATTTCGTTAAATTACTTAGTGTCATTTCGTCTAAATATCCAAAGTTAAACTCAATCGATAGTTTCGTTTGAATCTTTGAGTGATGTTGCATGATACCTAGTTATTGTTTGTTATGTTAACTTGCTAATTGTAGTATTCCTCAACAACGCTTCTTGTCCTCAAACACAGGAAAAGACACTTATTTCATATTTCTCAATTTGTAGGTAATCTTTGTAAAATAAATTCTAAATGACAAATAATTCAACAATGGATCAGGATGGTTTCTAGCTTTGAGTGACTCAGCGTCAAACTTTTGAGTGATGATGCTCGAGAGCTTTTAAACAAGGTCTGGTATTGCTAATTTTCCATAAATTGATATACCTGTCCATTGCTACTCAGCATTGCACACTCTGCCATGGGAGACCGAAGGGCTAATAGGCTGGGGTCCTAACGTTTCAGCGTTGCACGTTGTGAACTTCCTCACACTCACAACTTAGATCAACATTGCTTTGTTGCGAAGCTAAGGGTGACGTAGCAAACTTTTACAGCCATGTTTTCGAAAAGAAATGATGCATTCAGTGGGATCCCTACCTTACAGGTATTCACCTAATTTCGCACAAAAAACATTATATGTTTTATGCCAAACATTTCGGAGTGTGTCAGTAACATATAATTATTATAAGCTAGAAGAAACAACATCACATTTATGTCTAATAATCACTAGTCTTACATAAATAATTTACAGGTGTCGGCCCCAGGTGGCAGACAGGAATTAGGGGCGTACACGATGACGCAGTAGAGTAGACCTCACACCGAGCTTCGACCAAACTAACACCTACATCAGAAATCAAAAAGAGAGAAAAACAACAAAATAAGTTTCTGGCAAATCTTATATCTTAGTTAGACATTTCTTTTACACTTTTAATTAGAGTAGGTATATATTTTTATTTTTCATATCAATGCGCCATTTTTATTTTTGTGACTGATGAAATAAAAGAATTTCCCCCCGAATAAGTGTACCTTTCCTAATTAAAACATCATAGTATCTAACGAATGAGTCAATTGAATTAGTGGGCGCCAAAAAGATAAAATAGATTCCATGCCCAACTCCCAAATGGGTAGTTTCTGCACTGAAAGAAGTCCTTATAACAGAGTCCTTTGTCGGAATGTCGTATCGCCTTTAAATTTGTTCCAAAGAACGCATCAGTATATTTAAATTAGTTGCATCTATTCTTTAGATTGCAAGTTTTGAGGAAAAATATCTTCCTACATTACTCATCAGAGTATCATTAAGTAATATTAACATTTTGTAGGAAGGGGGTGTCGCTCATTGATTTCCGAAAGGAAACTAATGTCGGAGGTAGGAGGTCATCGGATAGTTTGGACGCTAAGAATAGAATTGTGAACTAATCACAGCCACCATAAAAAAATATGAACGAAAAAAGCCTTACCTTACTTTCCGCGGATGTAGTTTCTCGAAGTTGTCGGAGAAATTAGGACTCTGACGATGGATGATAAAGATGATCAGGTGTTCACGTTAGTGTTGTAGTCATTTATATAAATATATATCTTGATACAATTTTAAAATATTATCTTCAAAAACAAAATATTAATCCCCCTGTGGGGCAGGACCCCCAAAATTTTCAAAATCGAAAAGCCCTTAACACCAGCCATAACATATCAAAATTTTACGTTTCTATAACAAACCGCTAAAAATATAAAAATAATTAAAAATAAAATAAAACAATATTGGGCCACTGGGCCCCCCAAAACTATATAGAGAATTTTTTCATGTACTAAACGTGCATACCAAATTTCGTCAAAATCGAGTGAAAATTGTGGCTGGTATCGCGTGACAAACAAAAATACATACACACATAGAAGTGCATTTCGGAATGTATACGGGGGTCAAAAGTGCACTTCACTAACGTTCACAATTAGAGATTACCAGATGATAGACCAAATTTTAAACACATTACTGAACTATTAATTCAAATGGAAAAAATATGTCTGCATTTAAATTAATATGTTTTCAAATTTAAGGCGTATTTTTTTTAAAAAAAAAATCCTTGACTGATGATATTTAGAATTCGATCACTCCGTAAAACCTATATTATGTTCGAGGTATTTCTCTATTTAATTGTCCGACGATTTTTAGAATACTTCTGTTGTAGCAGATTTCAAAAGCTTTCATTTTCCCCCAGTAGTATATTACTCGTTGTACAACCGCGTCTTCATTCCTAACACAGGTCCATATTTCTCAATCTGCCCTTGTACGCCTGAAGTGCCATTTTGTTGTTTTTCAATCAAACTAATGTCTCATTGTTCATGAATATAAATTCTAGGAAAAACTTTATTAAGGCGTTCTGAACAATTCTCTTAGCCAGACGATTCGTCCAGAGACTGGAGTTTGGGTGGTCGGAACTGAGTGATAAACACTTCACGGTTCAATGTGTTCTCAATCGATTGGTTTTATAAACCATTTTTTTATGTTAAAATGATTGTGTATTTGGCAGATTGAATAAGTTCACGGTCATTATTGTGATGAATCAGATGAGGTGACGGACTTTACTGAAAAGGGTTCCTAGACTTAGAGAGTTCATTGGTTTGGCCTTGGAAAAATCTATCGCACAGACAGACTCAATGACCGTGGTTAAATTTTTCGTATATTCAAAATTAAAATTAAAAATCTTTTTTTTTGCTATGTTTTCATTTTTGTTTTGTCTGGTTTGGTTTGTCCATTGTGTTCATTGAGCAAATTATACACGAATGTGTCCATTGAGGTAAATTTAGACCTGTGTCTATGAATGTATCCGAATAAGGTATATACTAAAAGTAATAATTGTAAAAAAAAAACTTTAATATTGAATAAGGTTTTTTGTTTGAAGGATCATAAATAAATAGGAAAAGTCTCAAGACGAAAATACAAATATTTAAAATAACCCTTCAAACAAAAAACCTTATAACGTCATCAAAGACATTAAAACAAAAAATATCATTTAATATTGAATAGTATGTTTTAAGATATTAGGTACGTAGAATAACAAATTTTAGAAAATCTAATACAAATATCAGTCTTAATTATGACAATTGACATGGAAAATATGGAATCACGCATTTTAATGACTTTGCCATTGTAGATCCTAGCATTTCAATTTTTTGATATTCTTCAAAGGTTGCCATAAATGATTTACAATATAAAATTTGTTCAACGCTATGCACATTAACTGTTGGCAAAATCTATACGTACAAATGCATCATTTTTATCTATCTGAGCCAAGGCCGTATCCCCGAAGGGGTCCGGGGGGGGGGGGGGGTACAGACCCCCCCAATTTCAATCGGGTTTTTTAATAAAAATACTCTACTTTGCACGTGACCTATAATATTTTTTAAAAACAAAACATCAAAAACAAAAACAACAGCAGCAACAATAAAAACAACATCACCTTCCATGATCATCATTTTCAGGTGTTAGTCCTGGCTTGGCTGTCAATGCTCGGACCCCCCCCCCCTCCCCGAAAAAAAATCTTGTGTACGGCTCTGTCTGAGCCAATTATTAAGTTGAACAAGTTTTGTGTTAAATTTGATTAGGATCTGGTTGTAATTGTAGCTTTTTTATAAATAATACTGCGACCTTTATTATATCGTATCAACTAGAAAACAGAAAATATTAATCCAGTGCGATATGAAAAACTCGCCTTCACTCAGTCACTCATTCACCTATTCACTCATTCTTTGATAGATTCCAATGAAATTAATCTTAAATGCTATTTGTTAATGACTTGGATATAGTAAAAGAACAACTAAAGAATATTCCTAATGAGGATGTAGGTGACAAGATTAAAATAATTTCAAAAATAACAGACAGAAAAAGAATTCTTGAAAAGTACATTATAAACTATATTAAGATAAACAAAACACTAATTGATATTATTAAGAGGCCAGTCAAAACAACCAAAGAATCAAAACAACGTAGTAGAGAAATTAATTCTATTCAGACAAATTAATAAATAAAAAGTGAATTCTTCGTCCGTTGGGACTCGTCCCTCAAAAAACTGAATGAACCATATTTAGCATTGAGCTATGTAGGAGTATTCAAGCTGAGCAACACACTCTAGATTTCTCTTTTGTACCTATATTATTTGCATTGATGAAGATTTGATTTGGAAATTAATTTTTGTTTGATAATATATAAAAATAATAAATAAGGAATTTATTTGTGTTAAAGCTAATGCTTTGTCACAATGCACTTCCCCATGTTATTACTAACTTTTTTTTTGTCTTCGCTTGGATTCGAACCAACAGCCTCCTGGTTACGAATCCGTCATTCTTACCAACTGAAAAATTAATAATACCGTTCGTACACCGTAAACCTATTTTTATGAAATTTGATTCGTAAGTAGAATTTATTGTTAGACCTATGAGTGTTACTGACAAAGGTTTCCGTTATTTTAATAAAAAGAGAAAAGGAAGAAGCATTCCCATGGCAATAACTGGTACAGAAATCTATAAATATAATTATGCTTTTAAAAATGCGTCCCATCGAAAGGGAATGCCTGCAAAACTTAATTAAGGGTGTAAACCCCCTCCTCAAAATTGGACCATATATTGTCTCCTTGAATTGTCTGCACACTTTATCGAAACAGCCTGTATGGACAATGAAAATGTGGAAGGCTTACCATGAACATTTTACAATTTTAAATTTACTCGATATTAATTGACTGCTCGGAAAATTNAAATGAGAAACCAGTTCAAAGAACTATCATTTATATAGATACATATGGCAAGATTGAAAGAATCAATCAGTTTACTTGTGTATATAAAAGAATGCAAATGGGAAACCAGTTCAAAGAACTATCATTTATATATATAAATATGGCAAGATTGAAAGAATCAATCAGTTTACTTGTGTATATAAAGGAATGCAAATGAGAAACCAATTCAAAGAACTATCATTTATATAGATACATATGGCAAGATTGAAAGAATCAATCAGTTTACTTGTGTATATAAAGGAATGCAAATGAGAAACCAGTTCAAAGAATTATCATTTATATAGATACATATGGCAAGATTGAAAGAATCAATCAGTTTACCTGTGCATATAAAGGAATGCAAATGAGAAACCAGTTCAAAGAACTATCATTTATATAGATACATATGGCAAGATTAAAAGAATCAATCAGTGTACCTGTGTATATAAAGGAATGAAAATGAGAAACCAGTTCAAAGAATTATCATTTAGATACATATGGCAAGATTGAAAGAATCAATCAGTTTATAGTGTGTCTACCAAATCGTCAAAGTGAAATTCCCTGACTTTTCCAGGTTTTTCAGTCTACTTTTCCAGATTTTCCAGTGTACTTTTTCAAGATCTGACTCTGACTTCAAAAAACCTCATCTGACTTCAAAAAACACAATATTGGGGCCCAGGGACCCCAAAACTATACACCAAATTTCCTTCATACCCTAAACATGTATACCAAAATTTTTGAGAAAAATGATAATAAGCGGCGCAGGAGAAATTTTTCAGGAAAAACATGTTCACGCATAAAATTGGCCATTGAGATAAAAAAAAAAAACTCAATTTGAAGAATTACCTGACTTTTGTCGTTTTTCCCTAAATTCCCTGACTTTTCCCTGACATTTTCCAGTCTCCTAAAATTCCCTGACAATTCCAGGTTTTCCAGAATTTCCAGTCTGGTAGACACCCTGAGTTTACCTATGTATATAAAGGAATGCAAATGAGAAACCAGTTCAAAGAACTATCATTTATATAGATACATATGGCAAGATTGAAAGAATCAATCAGTTTTGCAACATATAGCAAAGAAAATTCAGAATAGTTAACATTAGAAGAACAAAAACTAGATTTATTATTTGTTTACCCTTTCACCTAATCTTAATTTTCTAAACAAAACAAGTTGGAATGAGGTAGAACGACCCCCCCCGCCCGCACCCCCAACTGAACTCTTTTCATTGTGCTATATGTAAACATTTCTCCGTTTGAAAATCTTTCCAAATAAGTACAAACATTTTTATTAGTTTAACATTGAAAGGAAATGGTGAAAGCGAGATGTTTGTACATTGAATGGAGAAGCACAGGAGAGAAGCATCAAATTAGCCTTAACAGTATAAAGGTTACTTTGGATTAGAAAGGACAGGAGTAGGTCGTGTAAATTAGTAGGATAGCTAGCGTCTATGGCGCACGTTGAATACACCAGTTCCCGATAGATTACTGAAGTTAAGGAACTCCCAAGCGAGGTTGTGCCATGTAGGATAGCCAGCGTCTATGGCGCAAGTTCAATACACCATTTCCCGATAGATTACTGAAGTTAAGCAACTCCCAGCGAGGTTGTGCCATGTAGGATAGCCAGCGTCTATGGCACGTTGAATACACCATTTCTCGTTAGATCACTGAAGGTAAGCAACTCCCAGCGAGGTTGTGCCATGTAGGATAGCCAGCGTCTATGGCGCAAGTTGAATACACCATTTCCCGATAGATTACTGAAGTTAAGCAACTCCCAGCGAGGTTGTGTCATGTAGGATAGCCATCGTCTATGGCACGTTGAATACAACAGTTCCCAATAGATTAATGAAGTTAAGCAACTCCCAGCGAGGTTGTGCCATGTAGGTAACCACGTGGGTTAGCGCCCTCGTGATGCTGGCTATTTTTCCGGACCAACCCAGACTGTGTGAGGTCAATGTGGGTGTAGCTGGTTTGCATGTTTCCACCGAATGCAAAGTGAAACCCCCGTCTGACCAATAGATGTTAAAGAGACGTATGTTTCCACCGAATGCAAAGTGAAACCCCCGTCTGACCAATAGATGTTAAAGAGACGTTAAGCAAAATTAAAAAAAAAAAAAAAAAACGTATCTAATAGCTCAAATTCAATTTTTGAATTACTCCCCAGCCCTGTTTGGAGTACAAAGTACATCTCAAAGTTCTTTTATTTTGTTTAACATTTCAAAAAAGCAATAAACGTGGTAGTTCTATTTAAAATTTAAAAGTTGACCCCCCTCAGGTCTCCCTTGAAAATACCCTGAAAATGAAAACCACTCGGAAAAGTTTCCCTTTTGGCAATTAAAAACACAGGTTTTAGCGTTTTTCGAAAATTGAAACCGTTCAGAATATAGTGTGCTTTGCTCCCTTTGGTTTTTAGGACTTGAATTTTCCACATAATTTAATAATTATAATGCAAGTATGACATGGGAGGTTTTTAATATTGACATTTTATTTCAAATGGATTTGTATTGACATTGGTATGCTTTCAGGTTTAAGGAGTGGGTTTATGTAAATAAGGCGTGTATGACATGAAGGCTCATTCAAAAAATATTTTAGCAAAAGTTAGATACAATGTTTGCAATCAACTTAGAAAATTCAAAACCCTTAAAATATCAACTATTTATTTTTTTCATATATCAAACTCTTTCAAGAAGAAAAAGAAGAAGAAATATAGCACACAAGAAAAATATCATAAGTATCATCAACAACATGGTTGAAGAAAAGCAAGCAAGCTTCAATCAATCAAAACATATTCCCAAACATTGACATCTTCCAATATTCAAACTGTCAGAGGAATCTATCAAAGCAAGATAAATACTTTCAGCAGAAATAGATCTTGAATTTGCAATGAATAATAGAAGGAGAATTGATGCAAAGACTGTACGTGATCCTATCATTGACGCCTCAATCAATCAAAACATATTCCCAAACATTGACATCTCCCATATTCAAACTGTCAGAGGAATCTATCAAAGCAAGATAAATACTTTCAGCAGAAATAGATCTTGAATTTGCAATGAATAATNTGGAATGAACACACTGCTGTTGTCAGTGAAAATCGCAGAGTTAAAAGTAGATCTCACGTCAAAAATATTGAATTTTTTTTTCTCTTGACCTAGCCTTCCCAACATGACATTTTCTAACAATACACTTCATCATTGAACTCTGTCTCGCTCTGTGTTGATTGCATTCGCTGTGTTAAATCAATTGAGAAATATTTTGGCATCATTATGTTGATTTGATGATACAAATTATTCTATAGACTTTTTAGAATTAAAAATATATATATAAAAATGAATTTTGGAGGGACAGTTGTTAAGACGCGCATGTTTTCGATTTTTATTAGTGCTCAGAATGACGTTAGGTGTTTCGATGATATCGATACACTATGCGGTTTTCGATCGGTCTTTTGTTAACATTATTATTACAAGCGTAAGTTTTTTCGATTTTGTTTTTTTTTTAATTTATTTTTTGGTTTGATATTTTTTTGTTTTNTGTGTGTTTGACTTTTGTTGAAACTAAGAAACTAATGATAAAGTTATATCATAATTTCAGTATTATAAATTCATTGTATTTGCGTACTCGGATAGGAGCCCGTTCCCAGGAACGGAAATTTCGTTGAATGTATCAGGGTACAATCAGTTGTTGCATAGCAACTGGCTTCGCCATTTTCATCGAGGAACTACTTGATGAAAGTAACTTTTAATGAGCAGGACTTGTGGAGAGCTATAGTCAAACTTGAGAAATAAACGTGCCGATAATATATGAATTTGGTATCAGATGATGATAGTAAAATACCTCCTTTCGGGAGGTCAGGTCATTCTAGTGACATTCCAATCACTGTATTTCTGTCCGATTCAATTCACTTGTATTTATCTACTTTTCGGGAATGGAATGCCTCTCCGAGCGATCCTCACTCGAAGAGGTTTTCTATCTTTTGCGAGTGTTAATATTTAAGATCCTTCTTTCATTTGTGTATAATAATGTAAGTATATATTTATAATATAGTTAAAGTTTAAGATGTTTGAAGTATTTCTGATGATAGATGAATTTTAATTATTCTACGTGTTGTGAGTGGTTTGGTGAGCTAATTAGATTCGGCCATAGGCTGTAATGTTAATTCACCAAACTTAACAGTCACGTGAAGACAATCAAGTTGGTATTATTGATTGATTCCAGCTAATCGACAGGGGAGCCTATAGCTTAGTTTAAACCATTTTTAAAACAAGGTGCTCCTTAAAGCTGCTCCAATAATCAAAATCAAATTTTGAGTAGCATTAGAGAACTCTCCAAACAAGATCAATTAAACATTAAGAGTAAGTCTTCCTCAAACTCATCATGGCGTAAGCTTTTACTCTCCATTTTTTATTTCTCCAAATGGTTTTTGACATCATCCAACCATCTCAGTCGTGGCGTTCCGATTCTCCAAGTTTTGTGAAATAATCCTTTTAGGCTTTTTGTTCATCTAGTCTCCTTCCAATGTTTGAACTTAGCTAAACCATGTTGCATTTCACTGTCCATCTTTTACTTATCCCAACCATTTCAGTCAAGTCGTTTTACACATCTCCTCCGAGAACCCCCATTGTGTGTACGTAGATAAACCATGTTATTATTCACTCCCCAGCCTTTAATATTCCCCCTCACATATTTCTGTCTGTGTTCATAATTTATTTTTGTGTTTTTTTTTCTTCCATTCTTTGAACGTATCTAAACCATTTTCCGTTTCGCTCCCATTTTTAATTTAGCATTTTTTTTTTTTTTTTTTTTTTTTTTTTTTTTTTTTTTTTTTTTNTTTTTGTGCTCTGGACTGTACTTTTACCTTTCACGATTTTATATGTCGTCCGATCTCGTAGCTAAACCTATATCCCTGTGAACGTAGCTAAACAATGTTATAATTCACCGCCCATCCATTAATTTTTCCAATGTTTTTTTGACATCGTTCAACCATTTCAGTCGTGGCTTTCCCTGCCTTCTTGTGCTCTAGACTATACCTTTCATGATTTTATTTTTCATCCCATCTTCGTAAACTCTTTATAGTTGGCCTAACCATCTTGGTTGCACTCTCCATCCTTGAACATTTCTTCATTAAATGATCTCAAATTGTTCATTTTTCAATGTTTTGATCTTCTTTGGTAACGTCTGCCTATATTGCGATCCTGGTCAGTATAGGTAAGAATAGGTAAAATATTGAATAATCTTCCGACATGTTGCAGCTCCTACTTTCAGACAAACTCGTGTGTTTTGTTAATATCTGGATTATTTCAAAACATGTTACATGGCAAACATTATTAACTTCAATGTTGGTTAGAAAATTAACACTGTGTCATCCATTGTGGGGGAAACAGTGCATTATTTTTCAAATATTAGGATAGAAATTTAAATATATGTAGGACATGTAGGTACATATATATGTTACGGTACAAGTAGATAATTGGGAATTGTATACAATGACCGGTTATTGTATACAATTCCCAAAGTCACTTGGTC
>CM022877.1:8635046-8645070 GCA_012654025.1 Pachypsylla venusta | reverse complement strand
TTCTCACTGTCAGTTATTTTTAAGGATTTCCATACTTGAGAAATAGAAAAATAATAAAGCAATAATGTGTCTGATAAATACATTGTTTTCTTTTATTTCTTAGAAACTCTGGCTCTAATGCTGACAGCACAACAGAAAGTGGTTCTTTCGGGCCGCACTACTCGTACAATGATAACTGTATACGGAAGTAAGGAAAAGTCTTTCTTCCATGCCGCCAAGCGTTAAATAAAGTGTACAATATTATTTTATTAATTATTCTAAATGTATTTATTTATATTCACGGCTATTTAATAAATACGTTCATACTCAATTAATCTTTTTGTTAAAATTGTATTAGTTTTTATGTGAAACGTTTAAATTTATAATTTAAATTTGAATACTGGGTATACAAGAGAGGGAGAGAGAGAGAGGGTGGGGGAGAGAGAGGGGGTGGGGGAGAGAGAGAGAGAGACAGAGAGAGAGGGAGATTAATATGCGCGTATAAAGTATGAATAATTGAAAGAGATAGTGGAAAAAATCGAGTATCGCCTAGTTCATCTCCAAATTGGAAATAGTCTCACAAATTTAGTGGTAGTTCCACGGTTTTTCTTTCTGTATACGAGATAAACTACCGGTTTTTAAACCGACGAATTGATTGAATAGGAGGGATCTAAGCTCAAGGTAGTGTGGAATAACCCTTAAAACATAAATAGGATTAATTATGGGCAAAATAAACATTTTCGTTCAAACCAGAACTAAGAAATTGCATTGTATCCCAATTCGAATCCCTTTCAAATTTGCTCCAAAAGAACGAATCAGCAGAGTTTAAGGAGCTGTTTAGAATATTCCTCTTATGGATACCTAAAAATTTTTTGTTTGACGGGTTATTTTTTTTTTTTTTTTTANCGAAAGTCATTCACATTTATCATCGGCCTTCCTTCTACATAATGATATAGATATCCGGCAGTGGCCAGAGATAAACATTATTCAACGAAAGTCATTCACATTTATCATCGGCCTTCCTTCTACATAATGATATAGATATCCGGCAGTGGCCAGAGATAAACATTATTCAACGAAAGTCATTCACATTTATCATCGGCCTTCCTTCTACATAATGATATAGATATCCGGCAGTGGCCAGAGATAAACATTATTCAACGAAAGTCATTCACATTTATCATCGGCCTTCCTTCTACATAATGATATAGATATCCGGCAGTGGCCAGAGATAAACATTATTCAACGAAAGTCATTCACATTTATCATCGGCCTTCCTTCTACATAATGATATAGATATCCGGCAGTGGCCAGAGATAAACATTATTCAACGAAAGTCATTCACATTTATCATCGGCCTTCCTTCTACATAATATAGATATCCGGCAGTGGACGTATTTTAGATCAATTTTCCCAGGAATGAGAATTTAGATTGATCTATCTAGAACAATAGAACCGTGTAACAAACTCGATCGAATTATTTTCCAGTTGTTTATCTCGTGAGATTTCATAATCTCCAATAACTCTGCTGATACCTCCCATGGAAGAAAAGAGAAGCTTTTAATATTAAAATAAACAATAATTCAAAATATCAAAACTAAATAATCAAATTCAAAGAAAATCAAAAGTAATAAGGGAGTGAAAGCTGAACTTAATTTTTGAAAAACANTGTACCTCGGTGATATGATTATTAATGTGGGAGTCAGATTTATTATCTTTTTTTTTCTCATCTTCTCGAAACGAAGTTCGGGTACTCAGCTAGTCAACTTATATGTCAGAACAATTTTATTCAGTAAACTTCAACTGTAAGGACGATTCCTCGTATCTCTCTTTAGTGATTGTTCTTTCTTGAAAAACTGATTTTATCGTCGCTAGTCGGAAAATGATAATTTCCCGTTTGTGTGCCGGTTCGTATATCCGTATGATCACCTCCAAAATAGTCCTTCGGTGACCACCCAAATCAGCCGGTTATTGATCTGTCATTGCTTGTTATAGCTGACCTAACTTGTACGCCGTATACACTCTGATCTCTCTCTCTCGCTCTTTGTTCAACTGATCCACTGATATCATGCATCCAGCAGCTACCAGGCTGCATAATGCATTCCACAAACAGAAATATTTAGACAGAATAAACACCATATTGAGTTATAATTTGAAATTCACATTATCATTATCATCATAGTCGCTGATTTACCTTTCAGGACAGGAATCTGAACAGTGGCGGTTCTCAACACTACCCTTTCTATAAATAGGATTGTTATTCAGTTTGAAAATTGACCCAATTCTTCATAATATCTTGAGGGTGAGATCCTCACGGGACCACAGCCGAGCTTATGGTGTAAAATAACACATTACTATCGTAATTAAATTGCAGTGAACGACATGATTTTGAGGGTCTCTACTAATATTTAGCCATGAAGATTAGATGTATGATGACTTGATGACAATCAACAAAATCAGCAGTAAACGACCATCGTGAACGATGGTGTCGCCATTGGCTGATTTAATTATAAAAACTCGTAAAATAAATAATCATTAGCTGATGGTGTAAAATAACACAGAAAGCAACTCTGGAATATTATTATGTGAGTGTCGAATGTTATTAGCCTCTAAGAATGGAAATATAATTGGAGTTTAAAATTTAGCGACAAACAACAACTTATTCAGAGCAATGCGAGTATTCTTTTACGTCCGGCAACCATCGAAAACAATGATTACACCTATTATTAACTGTTGAGCATTAGACATCACCTCCCACCTTTTGCCGTCTTAAATTTACTGAAATATCTCAGTCAACAACTGGTCCAATGTACATACACTTTTCCATGTTGCATCTAAAGTATGTATTTCTACCAGTTGTATTTGGTCATCCATTCTGTTCTTGACTTCTTGCTTACTTTTAAAAAGGGTTTCAATTATTGCAAATCTTAAGTGCATTAAAAAGGTTCCGACATCATTTTATTTTAATCATAAATTAAGATTCAAGATAAAGTTACAACAGTACACAATCTATTTTATTTATTTATTTCTTTGAAAATTAAATTTTCCTAATATTATCAAGGATGCTAACACATTATGTATCTTTTAACAATTAATTTTCTTTTTGCTCATAAGAAGAATTTTTTTGTTCATTATCTTGAGATTATGAGATGGTATTTTTTTGAGTGTAGCTTTTATATGTGCTCTTCCTCTTATAGAACAAATTCTTACTGCCGATTCAAAATGTTACTAAGGATGCCCCCGTGTCTCGAATTGTGAATTAGACATAATTTGTCGAAATTCTTTAATGCCCCTTAAAAAGGAAAATATTGTAATGGACTGAAATTTTCGATTCCGAGATTTCAATGCCATAAACTATTTTGAGGTACCCAGAGCCAAAATATCGTCTGTAAACAAGACATCGCAAGAACCGTATGAGCAATAAACTTGAAATTGGTCTGTATGTAATTTTTATGTAAAGGACGTAGTTTTTGGTAGAAATCCAATCTACTCTTCGTGGTTTTTACGAGTCCTGAATATTGGTTTTGCATTGAAGACTCGACATTAAAAATTTGAGCTCATTCTGATATGTCCTTCCTTTTTACAGGAAAGGAAAGTAGTGTCATGTTTACTACAGTATCTCTTTCTATATTTCTGTGCAATTTCTTGAAGAATAATAATTATAATTTTATATATAAACTTGTTTCAGAAGTTTAGAATTTATCAAACAGCAGCAGATAAGTTTTATCTGTCAACATGATTGTGAATATTATGAAACATTCAAGTAGAATAATTAGGTTTTTACTGCAAAAAGTTAAAAAGAATGCTTTAGTTAGTTTCCTGATTGATGACATTTTGTTTTTCAATGACATTCAGATTTCAAATTCAATTGTTAAAACATAGATCATGTTGACATTGTCAATTTTAAAATCACTATGTCTGTTCTTTTTGTAGAGTTATAGACCCTTCTTAAAGCTGAGTTTGCTGTGAATTGTTCTGCTGAACATTGTCTTATAACTTTCCAAGAGGGTTTCGTTGACTTCCTAATCTTCCAGCGTGTGATAAACTCAAAAAATATGGTTTGAACATCACAGGACTTTCCTTATATAATTTTAGAAAATGAAAAAAATATTGTAATGCATTTGTTCGTCCGTGTGTGTGTCTGTTAGTGATTAATATGCCTCGTGAATTTGCCGTGTTCTAAGTAGATACTTGAGATACATGCCAAATTTAAAGTCGCCGGTGCCTTCTCTGCCTTTCTCTCTCCAGGCAGGATTCTCGAAAACCGCCAAAAAGACAAAACCCGCTAAAACATCACCAATGGTATATTTGATGTTAATTAAGTTTTGTGGCGCAACCAATCATATAAGTCTCTAGAATTTTTATAAGATTCTGTTACCTAGCTAGTTTTTTGTGACCAATACAGATTTGGTCCAAAATTTTGACACCGTTCAAGAGGAACCTGTTGGGGCCTTACTTTCATCATTGAATCATTATTTTGACTGGATGTCAAATTCTGAACTTCAAATTGAATACGAAATAATAATATATTATTGCTGTCTGAATGACAATACATGAATAATATATAAATTTTATATTAAATTTATAATATTAGAGTTGGTTAATATTTTATTCATGAGATTATAATGGGTGGCAGGAGTACAAATGCCTGATGGGTCGATGAAACTTAGGTAATTGGTCACGCGGACCACGGATTAATATGCGAGTATAAAGTATGAATAATTGAATGGGGATAATCTATAAAAATAGGAGAAAGTATTCTCATGGGTTCAATTTGTCGATGTCAAGTTTTCAATTCCAATTTTGAAGTCCCAAAGCCCCAATCTCAACTGATAAATATCCGCTATGGGTAGATTTGATGTCAGTCAAAAGTTATGCTTTCCATGCATATTGCATACACTTGATATAAATAGTTAAAAGTCTAGCTCTTATCGTTTTTTTTAGGCGGGATTCGTAAAAAAACAGCTTGGGAAACCTAATATTGGCATTGAAAACTCGAGATCGACTCTCTGAAAATGGTCGCAATGAGATTGGTTTGGCCCAAACATAACGAAATAGGTTCAATGAACTTATTCGTTAGGTACCCGTGGTAAAAAAGAAAAAGTAGGCAATCAAATGAACTATTGTGTTATTAAAACTAAACCTTCACTTTTTTCTTGCTTGCTTGGGACAATGATAGCTAACTGAGCCCCTCCAGTTATTCAAGGAGGTAAAATAATGACCTGATTTTGGCTTACCAGTGATTTTACGTATATTGTTGAACGAGGTACAATAATGTTGAACGAGCCACTAGTGTTGATGAAATTCAAGAGTGCCTAAACTTATCTAGTCCTCCGGTGTTTCAGAATCAATACCGATTGACTCCATCGTGATAATATTCCAACTTATCTAGTCCTCCGGTGTTTCAGAATCAATACCGATTGACTCCATCGTGATGATATTCCAACTTATCTAGACCTCCGTTGTTTCAGAATCAATACCGATTGACTGCATCGTGATGATATTCCAACTTATCTTTACTCCGGTGTTTCAGAATCAATTCCGTTGACCTCATAGTGATGATATTCCAATGTTTACATTAATCCCTCGGTCGAAACAATTTCAAGTGGATGAATAATAAAATGGCATCAAATCTATGTTAACCCTTGCATACTGCGGGGTCTATTTATCTTTTAGAGAGGTTGGGGAAATAGTGTAAACTTAAGCAATAGTAATAATTGACATACATATTTTACCTCTACTAGAGAGGTTGGGGAAATAGTATAAACTTGAGAAATAGTAACATTTGACATACATATTTCACCTATACTAGAGAGGTTGGGGAAATAGTATAAACTTGGGAAATAGTAACAATTGACATACATATTTTACCTATACTAGAGAGGTTGGGGAAATAGTGTAAACTTAAGAAATAGTAACAATTGGCATACATATTTTACCTCTACTAGAGAGGTTGGGGAAATAGTATAAACTTGAGAAATAGTAACAATTGGCATACATATTTTACCTATACTAGAGAGGTTGGGGAAATAGTGTAAACTTGAGAAATAGTAACAACTGACATAAATATTTTACCTCTACTAGAGAGGTTGGGGAAATAGTGTAAACTTGAGAAATAGTAACAATTGACATAAATATTTTACCTCTACTGGAGAGGTTGGGGAAATAGTGTAAGCTTGAGAAATAGTAACATTTGACAGAAATATTTTACCACTACTAGAGAGGTTGGGGAAATAGTGTGAACTTAAGAAATAGTAACAACTGTCATTTGAACAATACGTGTGATGTTTTAGACTTAGGTACCTACTTCTTAGGGGTGAATTTTTCTTTTGGTAAGTTTTGTTTGGTGTTGTGCAATCACCCTTCTTGCCATTTAAGGTAATAAAAACTACTGAACGACGGACTTTGATTTGTTTATATCAACTTCGGACAGGTATCCTGCTGAGGTAAAGGCTTGTTTTGCTGTTGAATTATAAAGTCTGTTCACTTCTTCTTCTGTTTTCCACACATCAGTTCTCAATAAGGGCTAAATTAACATAATATTATTATGTCTATGGATGCACGTGGCCAGCATCAACTCAGATAACCTAACGATAATAATTAGACTATTAATGTTAGACGAAAAGTTAAACTATCGATATTTGATAATTTTAGTATCGATATTTCTCTGATATACGAGCGATTCTTTGTTTTTTGCGGTACCCGCACGACTTATTAGATATATTTTAACAAAAACATCGATTTGGGCTCTAATTGGGCCCCGAAACTTTTGGGTGCAATCAAATACACCCTTGGCGATTTTTGGCGCTTTTTAGCGGTTTTCAGTATTGCTGTCTGAAAGGAGAATGGTAAGACCTAGAGATTTGAAATTTTGCATGTATGTCATATTTAGGGTCTCAGTTAGTTCCGAAACTTTTGGGTTCAATCAAATATACCGCTGGCGGTTTTTACAGCTTTAAATCGGTTTACATCAATCTTGTCTAAAAAGAGCCAGAGACTTCAAATTTAGTAGGTATGTCAAATATAGGGTCTAATTACGCCCCAGATTTGGAATCGTCAATTTTTTTGCCCCCCAATTTTTTTTTTGGGGGGGGGCCAAAAGGTTTATTATTTTTTGCCAGGAAAATAGTAAACCCATTGGCAGAATTTTTTTATACAAAGGAACCTTTCCTAAGTTGTAATAGCTTCTTAGAACTAAAATTAATGTATGTTCCATAGCTTGTTTATTTTATATGTTTATAAAGCTTAAATTTGCCTTGATTTTTTTTGCGGCCCCCGCTACTAGTAAAAGTATTGAAGTGGCCCTTCGGGCAAAAGAAGTTGACCATACCGTAGATGTAGCTTTTCGAAAATGTCGGTGTTCTAGAATTTAAAAAGGGTACACTGCCGAGTGAACAAAGGAAAATCCCCCCCTCAGGAAGTTTCAATCTGATTTTTGATTTTCTTCTTTTCCAATAAAATTATCGTGTTCTACCATTTTTTTTTATTTCATTACACATTAGATGTTTCCTAATAGTTTGTTGTAGGTCAATTTCCAATCCGCATACCAACGTCTTGTCACTTTCAATTAATTATAATAAATCTGAACATAAAGACATTATGCAGGGTGAACAAAAACTTTCTTCCACTCATTCTCAAACAGTTGATACAGACTTAATTTCTGATTCATAGTCACAAACAGTTGATACGGACTCACTTTCTGATTCTGATTCATAGTCACAAACTGTTGATACGGACTCACTTTCTGATTCATAGTCACAAACAGTTGATAGGAACTCACTTTCTGATTCATAATCACAAACAGTTGATACGAACTCACTTTCTGATTCATAGTCACAAACAGTTGATACGAACTCACTTTCTGATTCATAGTCACAAACAGTTGATAGGAACTCACTTTCTGATTCATAGTCACAAGCAGTTGATACGGACTCACTTTCTGATTCATAGTCACAAACAGTTGATACGGACTCACTTTCTGATTCATAATCAATTTGGCTCTATAGATAGACCTAGAGACTTGAAATTCCTCTTAAAATGGAAAAGTACGGAAAATTCAAAAATCCAGCTGGAAACGAGTTACCTCCTAATATGTCTCTTTTTAGTGTATCTTTGTCAAATTGCTTTAAAGAGGAAACTAAAGGAGATTACGAAAAATTACTAAAAATGTGAACCCGTAAAAAAAAAAAAACTTTAAATATTCCGGTTTTTCCCCGAAATTGAGAAATACTACTTTGGAATGGATGAGAAAGCTGAAATCTATACGAAGGTGTTCCACAGTAGAAAAGATTCCAAAGGTTCATTATTGAAAATAAAATAATTTAAGTAAAGGAGCTGATTTCATTAACTTATAGATCATTATTATTATAGATCCACGATGGATCTATAATAGAAACTTGAAATTTGGAACAGAGATTTCTCGTAAAATACTCATACAAAATCGAGATTTGTATATTATTAGGGGAATCTATATTTTGATAATTTTTTCGGTTTGGTCTGTGTGATTGAACCACTAAAAAGTGTCATTATTTGGATTAACTCGCTTCCAGTTGAAAGTTCAATTTTTACTTTATCTTCTTTATACGAAGTATAGAAAAATGAAAGTTTATATTGGTGAACATATGAGTCAACTCTAGTGTAACTGTGCTTTGCGTTTTATTATAAGTATAAAAAATCTTACGAAATATGTAATTAGAATATTGTGGTCGACAGAAGATGTGACAAAATGAAAGTTTATTCGTACACTCTTAGGAAAAGTGTGATAGTATTAAGCAGGGTCCACACTTGTGTTGTACAACATTGCAACACAAGTATGGACGTGTTGAGAAAATGTTGTCCAACATGTTGCATGGNTTTTTTTTTTTTTAAATGTAAATTTTTATCGATTGATTTTTTCACTTTAGAGAAATAAATTGAATGAAAATTGAAGATAGAGGTTTGGCAAAAAAATTGGCCAAACCTCTCAATAGACATTCATATATTAAATAATAGACTAAAGTAAATTTTACTAAATTTCAAAACATTTGCCTCAAATTTTGTGCAGCCTTGTCTGGGGTTCAACAATAACGGGCAAATTGAACTTGGCTTGTCACACCACTCTCAAATTTATATTCATACTTACGGCTATTAACCACATTGATTTCTAAAAGCATAATTTTATCTTTTACTGGGTGTTCATGTATATTTTATTAAACAGAAAATAATACTTTTGGAAGAGATGCTCGGTCAAGTAGATCGTATAATTGGGTTAAGTAGATAGGTATTAAAACGTTATATATTTTTTGATTTATTAATTTCAATAGTGAACCTTTGGAATCGTCACGAAAAAAAAAAAAATACCCACCCTCAAAATTTGATATTATACGTTTCAAGGTACGTAGAATATAAAAATCGAATAAAAAAAAATTCTTTTGTCCGCCGCGGCCGTAGGCTGTACGCCGTGATGGGCACTTTTGTCACTTAGCGTTGACCGATTTGGATGAAATTTATATAGGTCCCATCTGGGCTCTAAAAGCCCCGAAACTTTTGGGTGCAATCAAATACAACCTTTGGCGATTTTTGCCGCTTTTTAGCGATTTTCAATATTGCTGTCTAAAAGAGCTGGAGACTTCAAATTTAGTAGGTATGTCAAATTTAGGGTCTAATTACGCCCCATATTTGGAATCGTCACGAGAACCCCCTCAATTTTTTGCCAGAAAAATAATAAACCCATGTGTCACATTGGCAGATTTTTTTTAAAATGTTTCTTTGTTGACTGAAATGTTTAAACATATTTGCAAATTTTACAAGAATTGAAATAAATTATTTATTTAATGCTAAATCAAGTTACCTTTGGTGTGATAATACAGTATTACAGCCTTTATATCCTGCGACAAGTGACAACGTCTCCGCAGCAGAGTGTGTATCACACTCGGCTTTCACCATGGGGGTCCGGGTTCGATTCCTGGACGAGATGAAAATTTTGAAAAGGTTTCCTCGAATTTTCCTCTGCCTCCTAAGAACAAT
The DNA here is from genome assembly GCA_012654025.1 of Pachypsylla venusta. Lineage (NCBI taxonomy): Eukaryota > Metazoa > Arthropoda > Insecta > Hemiptera > Aphalaridae > Pachypsylla > Pachypsylla venusta. Next base: position 8,635,086 of record CM022877.1, on the reverse strand, counting down.
TGAATAGTTCTGTAAATAGCGCAAAGTAGTAGCATTATAA
>CM022877.1:8611576-8632192 GCA_012654025.1 Pachypsylla venusta | reverse complement strand
AATCGGTGGCATTCTGTTTTTGGTCAAAAACTGCTTCACGGACAAGACATTTTGAGACATTCTACAGAGGGGGTATATAGACTGATTCTTTTATATTGATATTGATACGTTCACTAAAATTTTCAAAAATGGTGTTATCTATTTATTAAAAAATACCCCCTCTGTAGAATGTCTCAAAATGTGCATTTTCATATCCAGCAAAAACACTCCAAAATTCAGCATTTTATAATGAAATCCTCTTCTCGACTATAAGCTCACGCTACTGCGAGCGCTTTCAAGATAATATATATCACAAGAATCAATTTCCCTCGAGTTGTATTTGTTGCTTGATATTGCTCATATTAGCAGTGTTAACTTGGAGCTTCCATGTAGCATCGCCGTGTCCCATTGTATCTACATAATAGTCGCTCATAGTAGCCACTAGACACTCTCAGCAGTGTTAACTTGGAGCCTCCATGTAGCATCGGCGTGTCCCCTTGTATCTACATAATAGTCGCTCATAGTAGCCACTAGACACTTTTAGCAGTGTTAACTTGGAGCCTCCATGTAGCATCGGCGTGTCCCCTTGTATATACATAATGGTCGCTCATAAAATGCACGAAAGAGTCCGAAAACAGCGAAAAATATTTGTATTTTGAAAGGCATAAGAATAAAAAAATGAAATTTCCAATTTGATTCTGGGAAATAAGAAAGCATTTTTTCGGGAGAATATATTGGCATTCCTTTTTAGGTTAATATTTTTTTTCTTAAATAAAAACCTTCTTTTTAAGGTATCTTGGGGATTACAAATCCAAATTGTTTAAATGTAGGTATTTATACATTCCATAATATTTTCTTGGACAAGCTCTAGTAGCTTTCCCTAAAAAGTTACGAGGCGGAAACAAAAAGTAACGGGAATTTCATTATAACTTTTTATTTATGAATATTTTTACACGAAATTTTAATCATCTTCAAAGTATTCCCCTAAGCCAACGATCATACCACGTTGAATGCACCAGTTCCCGTCAGATCACTGAAGTTAAGCAACGTCGGGCGTGGTCGGTACTTGGATGGGTGACCGCTTAGGAATACCACGTATCGTTGGCTCATTTTTCCGGCCGAACCCAGGCTGGGTGAGGTCAATGTGGGTAGCCGGATTGCAGGTTTCCAGCCTCCATGTATCATCGGCGTGTCCCCTTGTATCTACATAATAGTCACTTATAGTAGCCACTAGACACTCTTAGCAGTGTTAACTTGGAGCTTCCATGTAGCATCGGCGTGTCCCCTTGTATCTACATAATATTGGCTCATAGTAGCGACTAGACACTCCTAGCAGTGTTAACATGGAGCTTCCATGTAGCATCGACGTGTCCCCTTGTATCTGCATAATACAAGAAGTTATTTCTATTGACCAACACAGAACCAGTTCCACACTACCTATATGATTTTGATATTATTTTTATTTCTCATGATTTTATTTTACTTGTTAAAAGCCTTTATCAATATTAACTCTTTTATTTGTAGACTTAATATACATCATGCTGATAAGATAGTAAGATACCTAATGTTCCTGGTCACTGGTTAGGCTCTTAACACAAATGACGACCAACCTATACCGGGTGAATATAAAGTCTCACCTGGACCTTCAGGTCTGATTTATATCTGGGCCCATTTCTACAGCAACCCCTCTCCTGAAATAGTAAATTTTTATTATAACAAAGTTTTTTGCAAGTTTTGTACCGAATTGTGATTTTTTTTTTTAAAATTTGTACTTCAAAGGTAACGGGAAAATACCTTTTTATTCTAGGGGGCTGTGGATATGCTACCCTACCCACCAATTTTATAACTGCACTAAAAAAAAACTAATGATATCTGAAATTACTAATATCCTAATAAGCAATTGAATTTTAAGTCGATTCACCATTAAATTTGCTTCAAAAAACGCATCAGTAAATTTGAAGAATTTGTATTTTTTAGAATACCCACATTGACCTCACCCAGCTTGGGTTGGGCCGGAAAAATAGCCAGCATCACGAGGGCGCGAAACCACGTGGACAACCACAGTGAACAACCTTGCTGGACGTTGCTTAACTTCATTGATCTCACAGGATCTGGTGTATTGAACGTGCCATAGACTCTTACTATATCAATAATTAAAGTTAACATTTATCAACTTTTATTTAATTCAAATTGTTTTGAATGTAATTCAATTATAATGCATTTGGATTAAAGTCGTATACTTTTAATGTAAGCAAGGAGGATTACTTACCACATTTTTTCAGAAAAGATAATTCGTAAAACACAAAGTGAAATGGATCAGAGTTCAAAATGAAATGGATCTTGTCAATAAATTATAAATTAACTATTTTCTTTTCATTTGAAGTCTATTCCATTCCTGTGGTGAAAATTGAAGTAGGACCACAACAATTTTCAGCATACTTTTTTCAAAATTATTATTATTACCTAATTAAATGTAAATGTATATTTCTTTGTGTTATTATGTCACAATGATTGTGGGCAGCATAGCATTACAAGGTAATTTCAACATTCACTCCAATATCACTAAGCCTAAGCTACACTTTAATTTTTTTTACCTTATAATGCTACCGCTTGGCGCTATTACCGTAGCTTCTCAATTGTCCTCAGGAGGATGAGTTATTCCCAAACACAACCAGACCAAGTAGAAAATTCGAAGAAACCTTTTTCAAAAATTCGACCCGTCCAGGAATCGAACACCTCCTTGGTGCAAACCGAGTGTGATGCGCACGCTGCCACGGAGATGACTTATTATTACCTAATTACCTACCTAAAAACTTGCGATTAATATAAGTATTCTACTGTGTTTACTGCTAGAACAGACCAGAAAGTTATCATCAGCAATGTAGTTAGTAAAAGCTGTACAATATCATTCTCAAACATTTTAAAAACAATACGTACCTACATTTTAATCTAAACTTTAATTTGGCAACCTGTTTTAAAATCACATCACGTTCTTCAGCAAACATCATGTTCTATCTAATACAAGACACCTTATGTGACACAGAAATGATGATTTTAGCAACATGTTTTGTTGCAACGAACGTGTATCTATTTATGGTGCATGTTGCATATAATGTGTGTATGTTCTATCTAATACAAGACACCTTATGTGACACAGAAATGATGATTTAGCAACATGTTTTGTTGCAACAAACGTGTATCTATTTATGGTGCATGTTGCATATAATGTGTGTATGTTCTATCTAATACAAGACACCTTATGTGACACAGAAATGGTGATTTTAGCAACATGTTTTGTTGCAACAAACGTGTTTCTATTTATGGTGCATTTTGCATATAATGTGTGTATGTTCTATCTAATACAAGACACCTTATGTGACACAGAAATGATGATTTTAGCAACATGTTTTGTTGTAACAAACGTGTATCTATTTATGGTGCATGTTGCATGTAATGTGTGTATTTTGCTTCACATATTTTTAGATTTTTGCCTTCCCACTACCTGAATGCAAAAGTTCTGTTTGAAAAGGGATGTGAAAAATATGAGGTGTGGCTATTAAATAACGAGACTGAGCGCCTAGAGGGCGCCCTAGAGGGGTGGGGAAAAAGACGAGTAGTGCGTTGGGTATCTGGAAATCTTCTCTATTCACGTACCAAAACACGTTTTCGTCACTATTATAGTATTTGTGCAGTAGCGGATTGAAACGAACGTGTTTTTTTCTTGTGCCGAAAACCATGTGTGACAAAAACAGGAGCAACCTATCAATCTCAAATAAATCGAAAAAAACTCCGACTGAGTGCTATAATTTGTTGCTATGGGGACAATTTTCTATCAGAGGGTCAGACTGTCAACCAGACTTACTATTTGTCAGTTTTGGCAACAATGCGAGAACGAGTTCGTAAGAAACGGCCCGAGTTGTGGAAGAACAACTCGTGCATTTTGCACCACAACAACGCACCTGCCCATAATGCACTATCTGTGAAGCGTTTTTGGCTGATAAACGTACTCCAACGTTCGAATACATGCCGTACTCGCCAGATTTGGCACCGTGCGATTTTTTTTTTTGGTTTCCGAAGATAAAATTTGCTTTCGAATGTAGAATAATTTTTATAATAAAACCCTTTTTCTTAACCAGTCTCGTTATTTAATAGCCACACCTCGTATATTTTGGACCTAAGTGAGATGAAATAAAACAAGATCAGTGTAATTTTATACACTCAGTATGAGACCGCGTGTTGACACGCTTAAAGTACCAGTTTCCGTAGGATCACTCAAGTTAAGCAACGTGACGCAAAGTTTTAATTAGTTTGTGATGATGTACCTAGCACTTCTAATGCTGGCTTTTTCCGTCCCAACCCAGGCTGTGAGAGGTCAATATGGGTAGCTAGTTTTTAAGTTTTAGCGAATTGAGGGTAATACTCCGGTCTCGAATGACCAATAGATTTTAAACAGACTATAAGCCCCTNTGCGTGTTGACACGCTTAAAGTACCAGTTTCCGTAGGATCACTGAAGTTAAGCAACGTGACGCAAAGTTTTAATTAGTTTGTGATGACGTACCTAGCACTCCTAATGCTGGCTTTTTCCGTCCCAACCCAGGCTGTGAGAGGTCAATATGGGTAGCTAGTTTTTAAGTTTTAGCGAATTGAGGGTAATACCACGGTCTCGAATGACCAATAGATTTTAAACAGACTATAAGCCCCCCCACCAAAAAAAATATTGAGATACGCCAATTACACAAATTCTTGAGTATAGCTGTAAATAGTATTTTGCTCTATAAGCTCTCAAGCAACATCACTTTCATACTGATTCAATGATTAATTTGAATAGATGTTTTCATTTTGAATTCACGTTTGATTTTTTTCTAAAACTGTTTTATTTTATTTTTCATGTAGGCAATGCTTTCAGCCGCTGTAGCCCAAATTGAAGCCATTTTCGGACATTTGTTTAAGTAAAAAAAAGTTTCGAGTACCTATTTTGACTCAAAATAGGTACTCGGATCGTTACCAGTTGTCTTTTGATTGTACCCTAACACCCTGTACATAGCTCTTTTTTATGAAGATCTTGCTGAGGATAAGAATAGATCTAAAAAATAAAATTAAAAAAAAAAAAATATATTTTTTTTTGTAATAATACCATTTTTTCACAAGAAAAGATAAAGTTGCAATTTCTAAAAAAGACTATGAAAAATAGTAAATAAATTAATTCTGGGTAGGATATTGCTGAGAAGTGATCGGACAGATAGACAGAAAGATATCTATGATGACTGTCACTAATAATGACAATTGTAGAATCAGGTCAGTGGCGGATGCTCTCATGGGCGCTAGCCCTTCAATAGACAGAAAGATATCTATGATGACTGTCACTAATAATGACAATTGTAGAATCAGGTCAGTGGCGGATGTCGCATGGGCGCTAGCCAATAGACAGAAAGATATCTATGATGACTGTCACTAATAATGACAATTGTTGAATCAGGTCAGTGGCGGATGATCTCATGGGCGCTAGCCTTTCAATAGGCAAAAAGATATCTATGATGACTGTCACTAATAATGACAATTGTAGAATCAGGTCAGTGGCGGATGTCGCATGGGCGCTAACCTTCAAAAGAAATGAAAGAATTAATAGATTGCAAATCTTATTGTCATTATTATTAGGATTATTCGAACTAACTTGATAAACGAAAAACATTGTTGTTTGTTAGATTGTCTCTCTGTCATGTAGCAATGTAGAATGATTATATAAAATATACCTAAATGTCTCAGAGGCAGAGGCTCCCAAACTGGGAGTCTTCACTCCCCCTCCAGGGGGGCGTGAAGGCAAGTCAATTGGGGCGCGAGACCAGTTGAATTATTATCATTTATTTGAAATATAATAGGTACACCATTTTTTAAGAAAGGTAATTTGATTGAACATGATGTTTAGAAAATTTGAATGAGATTGTATTCAGCAATACATTAGTATTTTGACTGAGATAGCATTTAGCAACACATTAGCGTTTTGACTGAGATAGCATTCAGCAACACATTAGCGTTTTGACTGAGATAGCATTCAGCAACACATTAGCGTTTTGACTGAGATAGCATTCAGCAACACATTAGCGTTTTGACGGAGATAGCATTTAGCAACACATTAGCGTTTTGAATGAGATAGCATTTAGCAACACATTAGCGATTTGAATGAGATTCTATTCAGCAATACATTAGTATTTTGACTGAGATAGCATTTAGCAACACATAAGCGTTTTGACTGAGATAGCATTCAGCAACACATTAGCGTTTTGAGTGAGAAAGTATTCAGCAACACATTAGCGTTTTGACTGAGATAGCATTCAGCAACACATTAGCGTTTTGATTGAGATAGCATTCAGCAACAGATTAGCGTTTTGACTGAGATAGCATTCAGCAACACTTTAGCGTTTTGAATAAGATAGCATTCAGCAACACCCATACCCAGATACCCACATTCATAATTTATAATGTAAAGGGAAGGGGGGCGTGGGAGGCTTTCATTTCAAGAAAAGGGGGCGCGGTATGAAAAAGTTTGGGAACCCCTGCTCTAAGGTACCTCGTGGCGAATCAGTTGGGCGAACCCTAACACACTTATAGTGAAAGTGTTTTGGTGTTTTTTTTTGTTTTTTTTTGGAAAAATAAATGGTTTCTTCCTGAAATATTGTTTATTGATAGTGAATTTTCCCAGACAAAGAAAGTCCCAGCCCCTAAATCACCTGACGAGACAGATGTAGCCTTTGGGTTGCCCATAAAAGATACAGAAATTGCAAAATATTATCAACTATTATTAGGGAAACTGCTGCAGGAACGTCCCAATGTAGGACAGTGAGGATGGAACTGAGTATGACCTGGAAAATTTCTCAACATGACTTGACCATGAACATATTTCGTCAGACAAATCGCAACCCTTTCAAACACCTCTGGCAGATGAACCACTGTCCGGAGCATGCCGCCCCAAGCAAGCCAAAACTCGCTACCAATCAATTCAACTTAATATTTCATGTTATTGTTTTCCCTTCTTTTTGTGGTGCAACCATGCAATCTATATAAAATCGGTACTTTCATTAACATTGCATAAATGCATTGAAGGTGTTGCTAGAGCTACACCTGGCTAACATCGATAACGACGATGTGTTAATTGATCAGTAAAAAATACCTAGAGAGTTATCCCCAGGCGCTTCCTTTATATATGACTGCGTTGAACCCTCTATCGGCTCCCCCAGTTTACGGGTCGCCACTGTTACTTATACTATTCCATAAGGACGATTTTTTCTTCAATTTTTATAAAATGCTGATAGGTCGGTTCAGTAATGAATTTAATGATTTACAAACGTATCCAGAATAATGCGAAAAAAATACAGATTTCTTTCATATTAAGAAAATAGCAGATTTATTATACAGGGTGACGCGCATGTCATAAATTAACTCGCAAAATATGTATAGTTGAGAATAAAAGGTAAGTACAAGAATTTATAGACCCATTTCCAAATTTGAATGCAAGAAATGGAAATGAACACTTGCCTTATACATTATATGTATTCGATAAGAAATGTCCGATAGGTATTTCTTTCTTGATAATGGAGCAAAACTCGAAATTTGAGTATAAAATCTAATAAAAATAATTCTCTTGTCACGTGTTTGTTTTTGTGTTTATTACCATACTCCTCTAAAACGGCTTAACAGATTTTAATGAAATTTTGTATATACCTACATTAGATAGGTCTGCAAATATGTTTTTATCTATAATTTAATANCTTTTTTTTTTTTTTTTTTTTTTTTTTTAACCTAACCCGAAAGTCCCAATACTACTCCCCATGTTCTCTCATCTTCTCCAAACAAAATTCAGGTACTCAGCTAGTAATATATAAAAATTTTAGAAAATAAAGTCAAGTGTTTTTTCATCATTTCCATTTCTTGTATTTGATAGTATCCTAAAGATTTTCTTGCTTTGATAAATTTTTATGATCAAGTTTTGATTGATTATTTTCAATTTTTGTTTCAGAATTTCTGGAAGTCAATTTATGATGGACCCAACTCTCGTTTGTAAAAAGACAAGACGTCTCAAGGGTCGTCTATCGGAAATTTGTCAAAATGAGCCAGCACTTCTAAATGAATTATCGACAGGAATTGATTTGGGTACCAAAGAATGTCAGTTTCAATTTCGGAATAGAAAATGGAATTGTACTTTACGTAAGAAGAGCATGAAGAATATTTTAAAGAGAGGTAAGTCATGGAGAGATTGGAAAAAAGAGAGAAAATAATGAAATTTCATTTCATAAAAATAATTATTTAAAAATAGTTAAGGACTATATTTTGGAGGGAAAAAGTCGATTCTATACAATTGTAATTGTCAGCAATTTTTGAATGGATTGGTAGGTAGGTAAAAATGGTAATTTATTCTTATACACTAAAATTGGTATTTTAAAATTTGAAGACTCGAATAATATCACATATCTGTCGATATTATTGTCGATATATCTGGTATTTCGTACATAATTCCTAATATTTTTAATTTAGGCTATTAATAAACTCCTAATATTAATTTTGTGGCCTAGGACTTGTCAAGGGGGAACAAAATGAATATAAATTACTTCTGATTTTTCATTCCAACTCTTAACTCCAGCACCAACTGCTGCCCAGAACCACCAATTCTAAGGTAGCTGTTACTTTAGAATTGGTGACTACGGCAATATTGCTATAAAAATATTAGCGTTAGGATATAAAAGGGTAAGGATTTTTGAATCTCTATGTTGTTGAAAACCTTCACAACTTAAAATTCATAATCAGGAACTTGACCGGTATTATGGAAGGGGCTGAGTCCCAAACTATAAGGGGAGTGAAAGGTATCCTCCTAAAATTCAGAATTTCGACAATTTAAGGTAATCAAATGGACTGCATTGATAGGCTTAACATACACATACACAAGCATTCACAATTCTTTAAAGTGCATTGATATTAATTAGGGTTTTCTTACATGGAGAAAACTAGGGTTTCCTACAAAGCCAGGCTTTAAATAATAAACAGCACACGGAAAGGGGAAAGGCCCTGTTTCTAAAGCACTCATGAAAAATTCGAAAAGCGATATTCTTCAATACCATTCTTAGTGACACGGGTCGCAAAAAAAAAAAAAAAAAAAAAAAAAAAAAAAAAAAAAAAAATGCGAAATTTAAATGATCTTTCGAAATAGAATATAGGATTTATTTGTGTTGAAGCTAATGCTTTGCTAAAATGCAGTTCCCCATGTTATTACCAAAGTTGTTGTCTTAGCTTGGATTCGAGCCAACAGGCTCCAGGTTACGAATCCGTCATTCTTACCAACTGAGCTACTGAGGCTGCAAAACAGAATATCTGGAAACAAACAACCCATTACCATGAAAATGAAAAGATGATGAACAATATTAACATAGAAAACAAAATAAAAATGAGAACAATTAAAATAACATATACAATACCCACACACGGAAATAGAAAACAGAATGAACATTGAATAATTAGTGGAAACATACACAACATCTAGATAAAACAAATTGCTATTGAGAGAATAAACACAACTATAACTTTTCTAAACGTATATTTTCAGAGTATTACTGAGTGCTCTATTTAACCTGTGAGATAGAGCAAGGCTTTCAGGTAGGCAATTTTGGATATTAATTTAATTATTGTCTTGATATTAATTACTTTTCATTTAGTATTGTGTGAAGTGTTGTTTAGATTAGATATGTCCGATTTAAGTGAAGTTCAGGTGGCTAGGGCGCTTGGTTTAGTTGAAAGTGGTCTTTCATATCGTAATGTTGCTTTAAAATTAGGAGTATCAAAATCTGCATCGGTCGTGCTGTCAAGCGTTACCAAGAAACTGAATCTTACAAGAGACGAAGGGGACAAGGTCGTACAAAGAAGACAATCGCTAGGGATGATAGTTTTCTTGTGAACTCCTCCCTGAAAAATCGGTTTCTGAATGCAACTGATCTCCGGAAAGAGCTTTTGAATGTGAGACAAGTGGCTGTATCCTCTCTTACTGTGAGAGGAAGACTGAAGAAAGCTGGATTACGGTCTTATAGGCCTGCCCGAGGTCCTCTGGTAACCACAGGACACCGCACAGCTCGTCTTACCATATAAACTAATCTGAGGAGGATTGAGCTCGTATACTTTTTACTGAAGAGTCAAGATTTTGTCTACATCCGGATGATCAAAGAGAGTAATGAGACGACCTGGTGAACGATATAATCAGACCAATATCTCTGGAACAGTGGCTTTTGGTGGTGGGTCGTTTATGGTGTGGGCAGGTATATCTTTGGGAGCTCGCACAGACCTTCACATTGTTAACGGAGGTGTTCTGAATGCAGATAGGTACATCTCAAAGATTTTCGAAGAATATGTAATGCCGTATGCACCTTTCATTGGAGAGGGATTTCAACTCATGCCATGCATGATAATGCTCGTCCACACGCAGCAAACTGCGCCAAGGAATATCTTCAAGTTGTTGGAATCGAGGCATTGAACTGGCCCGCACGTTCTCCGGATCTTAATCCAATTGAGCATGTCTGGGAAAAAGTAGGAAAACAAATTAAGAAGAAAAATATGGCTCCTACAACATTAGAAGACCTTAAATTAGCTCTACTTGATGAATGGAACTAAATACCCCAAGAATACATTGACAATCTCATCAAAAGCATGCCCCGAAGAATTGAAGCAGTCATCAGAGCTAGGGGAGGTAACACCAAGTACTAGAGAATCAACTCTTAGCAAAATTCTCAAGGTAGGCTAAGATTTTGAATGGAAATTGAAAATATTGAATTTGGTCAAAAATCAGGTATTCTACTTTTTGAGAAAAATGCTTACTATGCCGAAAATATTCAATATTTTTGTTCCGAGATGACCAAGTACCCTTAGAATTCGAATAAGCATAAGAAAATTTGAAGTTTTATTGTGTCCCCCTAATTTTGAACGGCAGTGTATATTAGATATATGTGAAATCCTTCTGATGTCCTTTCAAGTGTACTCTCAGTGGAGAGGAACTGGAAAAAGTTTTTCGTGCAACTAACTTGGAACACACATTAGAATAGATGGAAAGCAGAAACAGGAAATCAAAATCTGAATTGAAGAGGCAATCAAATGAGACCAATTCTAGTCTGAAGGATTATTTTAAATATTTTCATTTTGGTCTTTTGAAGATATTTAAAATAATCCTTGAAACAAAATTTTCGCCCAAAACTTTTGTAAAATTCACGGAAATTGTAACTATCTCCACATTTTTGTGTGTGAATATAGTTTCAAAAGATCTCCCTTTTTATTACACCCTGTATATATTTTATATACCTATTTAGAGATTATGTATACATAATATAAGTATAAATGTAAGTAAAAGTCGATTTCGATACGCCAAGTACACAAAGATGTAAATTGGGAAAATTCTCTAGTAGGTAGCTCCGGGAAAAACATAGATCTTTTGTGTTCCCTTAATTATATAGAAGCTTTTAGGAGAAGTTGTAAGTTTGATGTATAGCTGTTTTGAAAAGTTGCAATTATCACCTTGTTCTAATAATTCTCAGTCAACATCAGTTTAATATTGATTCATTGATTAGTTTTCAGTTGACTATAATTTATTGCCAGTGTTTTTGGTGTATTCTGATACAATGGTAAAGAACATTACCAATGTCCTGGTCTCCTTAATTTGTTTCTCTTAACCAAGTTATAATATTGGCTCAGGGTTAAAATTATTAAGCTTTATTGTGGATTGAGAAGATTATGACTAAAATGAAGTTTCAGTGAGTCGTTAACATATTAAACATATTAATGAAATTTTATTGCTCACGAGGAAATTAGTAGGGCTAGTGGAAGTGTGTAAACAATAAGTGGAAAAAAAAAAATTTAAAATATCCAACACAATTTTTCTGAGCATGAGTTTCTCTTGATTTATTCTCATATCAGATACTAGCATCCCCGATGACGGCTTTGTCCGCGCATATTTTAAATGATGTATCATGCTATCTCTCTCGCCCCAATGTATTTCTTATGAGGATTGTTTACTTTTCGCGATTTCTACCCCTTAAAATTAAAATTTTGCAAAATCCTTTCTTAGTGCACACTTACATGGTGCAACGAAGGTCTGCAGCATTAATAGTTTCGGCTCTACGTCAGTCACTCAGGACATTGCCTTTTATATATAAAGATTACCAATTAACAAACTCTCTAACTTGTAATCATATACGCAACAATCGTATCAGCTAATTCAATCAGCCAACAAAGTTAACAATATCGATCCAAGGTTTAGTCAGGTTTTAATAAAATAAAATTAAAACTAAAATGAATCATTAATGTGGCTGAGCTTTCAACAGTACTCAGAATGTCATCATCACAACAGAACAATGAAAAAGCGATGTAAACACTATTACCACTTTGAGTCATGTTGTGATAGTGTTTACATCGTTCAATCATAGCTTTTTCTTATGATTATATGGTGATTACNTCAATTTTTATATTCTTTAATATCCACAGTAATGTTTTAACTAAATTTAATGCTCTTTATTTTGTGTGGTAGATTTATTTTTATCATTATCCAACGTGATCTATCGATTTTATATTTGGCGCTGTGCACCACTTTTGTCTCCAATTTTATTATTATTATTTCATATTAAGTTTATTACCATTAGGTACCTACATTCAGCAGCATGTACTACTGCAAACATTCCTTGCAATTCCTCCAATAGTTCTTTCTGTGTTCCAATGACGCTTGTCAACACATTTTGCAAGATTACTTTTCTAGATATATTTATAACTTTTGCAATTATTGAATTTGCAATTTGTCCTCCTGGTTCTTTGTTTATCAGAAATGTCTATTATTTCATTAAGGTTCTATATTGAAAGGTATTTTATCAGGAGGTCAGTTTGTGTCTGTCGATTATTAGGTAGGTATATTCAAGGTATATTCATATATAGTTTCGCTTGTAAGGAAGTTTTGTTTGTATTCATGTCCTCATTTGATGTACCTATTTTTCGGAATACTCAAACGCTTTGCAGAGGATCAAGATCATGCCCGATTTTGACAAGTTATATTATTTCCTACTCTATCAATTAATGTTCCAATGAACAACGCTAGTTGCGTTGTCTAAATACTATGCTGCTGAAGATTATCCCTGCTGCTGAAGATTATGTTGCAATGCCTAAATCTAATCCATTGGATTGCAACTTTCGAACTGACCATCTGTTCGAAAGTTCATAGGAATATTTAGGCCCTAAAAGCTGATTTAGTCAAATGAGTGTATCGATACCACTAGAAGTTGTGTGTGCAGCAATAAATCACTGACCAATGGAACTCAAGAAATGTATCAATGGCAAAAGAGGACATTTTGAGTAACAATGCTTTTTCTCACAATGAAACAGGCTATTGGACTATTTTTATAAAAATTAAAGGGTTTATTGTAGGAGAATTTATGGCAGCACTACGTAGGTATATCTGGAAATAATTTTGAATTTTCCAGAAAGTTAATGTCCATTGATATTCCGTACTTCTTCTCTGATTTCAGATTCAAAAGAATCAGGATTCGTGAATGCACTGATTTCTGCTGGCGTGACACATGCATTAACAAAAGCTTGCACAAAGGGAACTTTGATGAAATGTGGATGTGGAAAAGTAAACAAAGGTAGTTAATTCATTTTTTGGTATAACACAGAGCTGCTTCTAAATCTTTAAAAGGGGGGTAGCCAATTGAGAGTTCAGAAATTACCAAGGGCAATTCCAAAAAGTTGATATGGGAACTTTTTTATGGGAAGATATCATTTGGTGACATTAAAGTCTTCTTAGTTTATAATATAAAAAAAATACAGGAAGTAAAAAAAAAANAAAAAAAAAAAAAAAAAAAAAAAAAAAACATTGCTCACTTAATGAAAGATTGTGTCGAAGTATAGAAGTTGGAGGCACTCATTTTTCTCTGTCCTTGGAAAATCCTATCCTGAAAAGATGTTGCATCTGTTAAATGGTGTTGACACACGGTACACTTCGTGGCACAACCGCACAACTAAAAAAAAGGGGGGTAGTATTTGTATTGTGATGATTCAAGAGGATGCAAAGGTACATCACCCTTTGATGAATTTACAAACCATCAAATATTAATGACTTTTTCGAATGAAAGAGAAAAAGACTATTTTTTTGTGGAACAATTACTTAAAGAAAGCAATAGAAAATTTGTATGGGGTATATAGGTCCATTAATAATATTTGATGGGTGATCAGAGAAAACCCATCTCTCTTTGTAAGAATGTGCATTAATCTCAGCTAGGGAAGGTACTGGGTCCAAATCCTTTACGGGTATACACAATGTGGGTATTTGGTTTGTAAGTTTCCAGCGAATGGAGGATAAACCCCCGTCTCGAATAACCAATAGATGTTGAATAGACGTTAATCTAAATAAAAAGGAAAAAAATTGTGAATATTATTGGATTCTTATTTTCAATATTGGTTTATAAATTTCACAAGATTTAAAGGCCGATTCTTCTCGTTGCGCTGAAGGACGAATAATTCATTACTTCTTGGATAGCCTCCTTTTTTTCCTCAGTTTCTCCAAGATACACATTTAGTGTCACTGATCACTCGATCATGGAGACTGCTCTCAATTTTTGTGTGATTATTGCATGTCACACTAAAACCAAATCCTGGTTCACACCATCCACTCGCCTCACCTTTACTGATGTTTGAACCAATAGTATCAAGTAAGATATACCAGATACTAGATATGATTCTTGTTGAAATTCACAAAGGTTTGCATTCAGAGTTTATTATTTTCTGCGCTAAGAACTTCATTTATGAAAACCCCTCCAGGCAACATAAGAAATGTAAATCTAAAATTATTATTTTGCTTGAAATGTTACCTTAGCAGGGATGGCCGGACCTAAAGTTGATTTCTGTTTTATCGTAGGACTTGTGATTGGGGTCCTTGGAGTCAGATCCAGCGCGCATGAAAGATGATCGAATGAGAAATGATCCAGTGGATTTCAGAATAACTTATATAATGTTATAGTATGTTGGTTTCCATTTATCTGGACAATTGTTACAGGAGGTATGGGGTGGGGAGGATAAAATATTTTTTCCCGGATAATCCAACATTTCTGGAAATCCTTATCCTTTGTCAATGGTAGTGGAAATAATCGGCGCACTATTAGCGCCGTATTATTAATTATATTTGTACTAGGTAGACATCCTTCGTAAATTTCACAAATTATTAGGTACTGCGTTTTATTACAATGGATTCCACTTATCTCGAGTTTTTCCTTTTTCACAAACTTTTGGAAAAAGACCGATTTTTATATGTTGGTGTTTGTTGTGGGTCTGTCGATTTTTAGGACTTGAATAAGAAATTGCAAAATTTTAACGATGAAAAGGCATTTAAAAAAATCGCACATGATCTTCCATTGCCACTTTCCGAAAAGAAATGTTTTGGAAAATAACTTAAAAATTTCTCAAATTCTGACTAGGCGCTGAAAACTTCAACCTTTAAAGTGCATTTTTGGTCCGAGATCAATCAATATTTTGAGTTAATCTTCATTATGGCACATCTCTTTAGAGGATATAAATCGATATTACTTCAAAATAACCAATTATTTTTAATCATATTTACATATTTAATTAAATTCGAACTATCAGATGATCTATGTTTTGTCATTTCTTATCGAAGTGTTCTTTAGAACGGCTTTTCTCTGAAGCTGAGTTAATTTTGACGGATAAAAGGAGTCACCCAAATATCGCTCCAGCCAAGAAGCGCCTTTTTTGTAAAGACATTGATGAAAAATATTGGTCTCCGATATTTAGTATTGGGTACATTCGAGTAGTTCGTTTATTCGATTTAGTCAATTGGTTAAGCGATTCATTTGTAAAACCGATAATCCTTGTCAATAATAGAAGTATGGGCGTTCGATCATTTCAGTCATTCAATGAAACTCGGGTAAGTTGGTCTTCATCGAGTCCATGCCTGGCGTGTACTTTGTATTCTAATATTACTTGTATTTGTTGATTAGCCATGGCTGATGGCTTAGTGTTATAAGTTTATTAGCTTTGAACAATAATCCTGGCTTAAACTGACTTTGCCACAATGTGTGATTGGTGTTCAAATCTGAGCCAAGATTTCTCTAATGGTTTCTGCATCTGGGTTCCGTACCAGTGGAATTTCAACAGCTTTCACAATAGATATGTTCGTCCACTATGCAATTTTTTTTAGTATGGAACCCTATGTATGTGACTGACGATAACGAACATTTTTGGGGCCCCAAATGGGACTCAGGCACCAAAATTTTCAAGTAATACGTATTATGTCTTTGCAGTGAGTGGAGGTTTGACGGAAGTGTCGATTTTTTTTGATATACATAAAAAAAATAGTAGCCAAATTGAGAAGTAACCCTCGATATAGCTAGCCCTTTATGGTGGTCTCCGATAAGATACTTTACAAGACTCAAATCAAACTAACTACTGACCAGAAAGCTCCTATGAACTGACCAGAAAGCTCCTATAACTTTGGATAATAATATAGCAACACATTGGAGTGGGGCTAAATCATTCAGTGTGTATAGAAAGCTTATTTCTTCTATTTATTGAACTGTAAAGATTCATCCCCCTGTGTCATTAATTTTCAGGAAACAAATTTAGACCGACTGATTTGAGTACGCCATTTAAATGGGAAGGTTGTGGAGATAACATACAATATGGATTCAAGGTAAGGCTAATTAACTAGTGTTTCGGTGAATTTTGGACCCCACTCGGTTAAAAGGATCCCCGGACCCCATAGGACCCAAAAACTAATCAGGCAATTCTATAAATAAAATGAATGTCTATACAAAATTTCATCAATGAGGCGTTTGATAGTTATCAAAGAGACAAATAAAAGGAAACAAGACCTTAATTCGTAGTGTCAATAATTGACACTAAACCCTAATCATGCGGCCATGGAACATGCGCGAATATAGAGGAGGGCCCGGGGGGGCACGTGCCCCCCAGTTTTTTTTAGGCGGGCAGTGTTTCCCAAATTTCATTATACCTAATGACGTAAAAAAAAATCAAATGAATGTTGATCCGCTGTGTCTTTTATTCCACTGAGACTATTGAGAGGGGAGCACGGGCCTCTAAATAATTCCCAATCCTGAGACAAAATAGAAATACGTAAAATAAAATCGTCAAAAATTCTATCATCCGTCATAGCACTTTTTTTTCGTCATCACGATTATAAAATCGCTTATCACCCTTATGAAAGGTATTTTTGGTAAACTCTACAGCTTTTAACAAATTAGGTATATCGTACCTTGATAAACATTGCTTTAAAAAGTATTCCCAGGACTCGAAACCTCGGTCTCTAGGTTGTGCGATTGTGCCCCCAAAACAAGAGGGCTATATCCGCGCATGTCATTGAAGTTTGTGATGATTCATTGACAAATTTTCGGCGGGATTTTGGTAATTTAAAAATATCCTTATTGTTTCACCTCAAACTTCGAATTCAAAGCCCACTGGAAGAAGCCGAGTGCGGTGAGATTGCAGGATCGTGCTGGATATATCTTTATTCCCACAGATGCTTCGTTCGGGAAAATTTTCTAATCTTTCAAAAATTCGAGTGCCTTATGAGGGAATTATTTCATCGGCAATTTCTGAACACCCTATAAAAGTGATATTATTTTTGGTTGCACTGTTTTTACTTTTTTGCTATCCGTTAGGTTTTGTGTTAATATTGGTCTCTGATTTTTAAGTAAAATTATTTTTGTTCTACAGAGTGTCCCATTGAACGGTTTTATATGGAGTTTTGAAATTTTGCATGGTATTATATCCCAAATTAAACCACAAGTTTTACAACGCCAAATGAAAAACAAAACGTGCTTGCTATCGCTAATTCTAGTTTCAAGGTTTTATTATACAACACAAACTAGAAGGAAGAACAACCAAAACGCGAATCAAAGACTCAACATCTCAATGATAAACAGATAATAGTAAAAACAATATTAATAAATAAAAATGAATCCCCCGATAATTTTGAAGCTCCCCATAGCTGTACAGAACTCAACTTAGCTCGATACCTTTCTGTGCTATATTTTGCTTTCCAGGCTGTCAGAAACAACATGAAAACACAATGTAAATGTCACGGATTTTCCGGTGCTTGCACACTGAGGACATGCTGGCGATCATTGGGTCCATTTCGTCAAGTTGGTAATAAACTTAAAAAGAGATTTCATAAAGCTGTTCGAGTTGTTCCTTCAAATGACGGCCATTCGTTTATTCCTCAAAATAAAACCGTCAAACCTCCTGACAAACGTGATCTTGTATTTTCTGAACCTTCACCAAATTTTTGTTTAGTTGATCATAAGTTAGGATCCTTGGGGACACACGGGAGACAATGTGACGCCAATTCGACAGCCTCTGACAGTTGTAGTCATTTATGTTGTGGAAGAAGCTATTCGTCGAAAGAGTTGATGGAGTATGTTCGGTGTAATTGTACATTTGAATATTGTTGTAATGTTAAATGCGATACTTGTGTACAAAAAAGGAAAGTTCATTATTGTTTTTGAACCTCTCCAGAACCCAGGGGCGGCGAATTTATGTTGAGTTCCCCCGCAAACATTTACCGCGGGCCTCTGCAATTCTTTCTCAGAGATCCCTTCACGCAAAGTTTGGGGTGATGGCGATTTTGGGTGATCGGAAATCGGAATTAAGAACGATAGCGATATCCACACAGTCAAAAAGTTGACAAAGGTCTATACTTTGTGTACGTCAGTGGCCCTGCAGNCCTCTCCAGAACCCAGGGGCGGCGAATTTATGTTGAGTTCCCCCGCAAACATTTACCGCGGGTCTCTGCAATTCTTTCTCAGAGATCCCTTCACGCAAAGTATGGGGTGATGCCGATTTTGGGTGATCGGAAATCGGAATTAAGAACGATAGCGATACCTACACAGTCAAAAAGTTGACAAAGGTCTATACTTTGTGTACGTCAGTGGCCCTGCAGATCTTTCAAAGGCAAATTAAAGTTATACATGAAATATACCAAGAGAAAAATCATTCAGGGCTCCCTGAAAAAGTTAAATCTGGGTCCATCATGGGCCCCGTCTAAATTTTTTGAAGGGAGGGTTCAGGGTGTGAAATGATGTTGACGGAAAAAGAACTTCCTTTATATAGCAAATAAAATTATCTCGAGATTTTGATTTCTCGACAGTACCGAAGAGGTTTAAGGAGGAATGCCATAGGGTTTTAACAGGGTGCCAGTCACTCTCGGTTGCTCTGTTGATCACATAGAAATTGTTTTTTTTTTCTTGTTTTTTCTTAGTTTAGAAAAAAAATGTTTTTCCTATTTTTCTCCAATTTATTATCTATACCTCTCTGTAATTACTCGCTGGGTTCTTTTAATTGTCCGTGTAACTGCAAGAAAAGGGCTTTCGTATGAAATTGTAAAAAAAATAGTGTGGAGAGAAAAATATGAATTTTCAAAACTCGAATATGGGTAGGCCTAAAATTTGGCAAGACTTTCTTATAAGAAAAATCTTCTGAGAGAAAAAAAAAACCTGTCCGACTTCACTTCCGTCTCTTCAACCAATTTGGCAAAGCGGTAAAAATATCGATAATAAATTAAATCGAATTTTGTATTTGCCAACGATTTTAAAAAATATTTTGTCCGCCATATACAAAATTTCAGTTGAGTGGTAAAAAAAACATCTCATTTTGCTGTCTACTTGTTCTTTTTAAATTTTTGAGCATTTTCAAAAAAAAAATTGAAACAGTGACGGTATGAGTTCCAGGTTCTCCTGGTGCGTACAATCTAGAACTGGAGGACAAATTAGCTAATTCGTGAGGACGATTTTAGCTAGATCGTGAGGACAATTTTAGCTAGATCGAATTGCAATTTCTTTAATCCTACAATCCTACCCAGGAGGGAATCTCTGTATCTTATTTGATTCCGTGAACCAGAATTCAAAGATGAATGGCCATGTTTTTCCAAATTGAATGACCAATAGATGTTAAGGAGACGTTAAGCCAAATTAAAATAAAAATTATTAAGGTTTAACTTGAACCCTTTTTGGGTTCTCAGTTAAAAGCTTCTCATTCAGAACATTTTAATTTCACTTATAGAAGCATATATTTTTATGAATTTAGCGCTAATAGTAAACAAACATCTGTGTTTCATAAGGGTCTTATGCCATTTTATAACCGTGATGACGTAAAAATGTACCATGGCGGATTACAGAATTTTTGACGATTTTTTATTTACGTATTTCTATTTAGTCTNTATAATAAAATTTGAGAAATACCGCCCGCTTAAAAAAACTGAGGGGGACATGTGCCCCCGTGCCCACCCCTATATCCGCGCATGTTTAAAAAGTGTTGTGTCGGAAGCTAGTGTAAATAGTCCATTTTGCGACAAACTGATCTATTGGACAAAAAACTATGTGCATAATAAAGGGTATAGGGGCGGAGAACTTAAATTGGTGTTATTTTGATTTTGTAATTCATCTTGAATAGACTCACGCTGGGGCAACGTTTACAAATTAGTCAAATTCATTTCGAAAGTCATGGTTCGGTTCAGGAAACTCATCAAGAATAATTTGAATTTTATGGTTCAGATCATCGTCCCCCAGACGATGTGATTTGACGTTATTAGATTGTTTTTACTG